>JAIGNY010001047.1:1710000-1730000 GCA_020152595.1 Chiridota heheva | reverse complement strand
TCATTTCTATCCTGATAAGGAAGTTTTATATTTATATTATAAGTCTGAGTAGATAATGAAACAAAAAACCACTAAGGCATAACAGCTTGAAGATTGAGTACTTATCCATTATATACAAATTAAACATAAGTATTAAGTAAATCTCCTTTTTAGTATATAAGCAATTTTTCTCTCTCCTTATTAGTATATCTCTAAACATTATTACTAGTATTATAATTAAACAATAATGGAAATTTGTGTCACACACCAAAGAGCTAAACAATCAAAAATATTATTCAAAACATTAAACAATTCTGAAATAATTTTATTTCCTATAAATCTATTTTTCAAGTCCGAGTAATGTTGAGTAGAATTGATAATTTTTCAACATAATTATATTTAGCGCCACACTATTGACACGTATGTCGTACATACCTAAAATCTTATCAGCTGTTTCCTCCCCGTTGGTTGAATTCAATTCTTTGGGAAATGTGACCTGAGGTCATCACATCGCATAGCAACCGCGCGCATTCACCCCGCATTGGAGTGAAAACAAAGCAATCAGCTGTTTGTTTACATGCCATGCGTACCGCACACAGTAAACGCATACGGACTTGCCCACGTGTATCGCGCAAAGGTTTGTTTTCACTTCAGAAAATGACGTCATCTCCCAAGTGAATATGAAAAAAGGCAACTGTTTTTCTAATCATTATGTCGTAAAACATTTGCTCTATCAGCTGAAAGTTAAAGGTAAATAGACAAATAGAGGAACAACAGTTTTCTGAAATTCCACTGAACAAAACCGGGCATTAAAATGCTGAGTTTAAGTCTTTGAATAAGGATGTTTCAGTTGACGTCATGAGGTCACATGATTTTGTTTACATCGCCATTTTGTAGGAAGGACTGCCGTCTGCTGTACACTTACATACGTTTGAATGTTGAGATTACTTTTGTAAGTAGTATGCCGGAATCTTGCTGTGCCGTTGGTTTAACAATAGACGTGTTTAGAATCCACTAATTAAGTTTACTTGAAGCACTTAGGGTTTTTTTTTCTTTATTACAACAATTTATATTAAAAAGTTCATTTTAACCAGCGCGTGTTTATATGCCCAGCACGTGTTTACATGCCCAGCGCGTGTTTTCATCACCAGCGCATGCTAGCGCGTGTTTGTTTTACGTGCATGTGACTGAGCTCTGTGTGAAGATCAGACGCGTGGAATACTCAACGCGCAAAGCTCTGCACTGCGAAATGGCTCCCAGTTCAATTAGAGTCAAATGATGAAATCCCTCTATTATGAAAACAGCACATGTAGTTCTCAAGTTATGAGTAATCAGTTTGAAATTTGTTTAAATTAGTGAAAAATATGACGTATGATTGGGAAGACACCTCAAAAGGTTCTACTTTTTTTATTCCCTTGATTTCAGAACTTGGAAAAATAAAATGACCAATTTTTAACCGATTTTGATGATCATTTTTGCTTTCTTTATGTTTTTAGTGTTTTTATATTATTTCAGCTAATGTTCCCTATTTCTTTAAAACACATATATGCAGGTGATATATGAATAACACCTGCCTTGATTTTTCAGTTATAATAATAAGTTTGATCTGATTAACATATTAACTGGAAACTAAGGAAGGTAAAACATACTTGGAAGTTAGAATAAATTTTACAGGCTAACAAATATAAATAGGAATGTAATATTTGTTTTCTGGCTACAATTCTGCAACTCTAGCTATATGGGTATCATATAAAACTTTCTATTGTCATGAAATATTTTGTGTATGATTATTAAGAGTATATTAAAATAACTTAAAATTTACTACCAACTAAATTACATCAGTAATTTAGCTTACATGAATTATTTCTATTCCTGTCTTTACCATTGAATGTAATACCCCACTACCATACTACTACAATACATATAAATCATGTAAACATTGTTTATTTTGCAAACATTGTTCGTTCAAAAAGACACTTGTTAGGTTTAACAAAATTCATTAATGAAAATACAGAAAATATGATTTGTTTTAATGAACTTTGTATATGTCATTCTTCTTATCTATTATCTTTTGCTTTTAGTTCGTTTTGTTCGTACCGCCGATCGGGGGACTCAATGTTTCCCCCGATCGGGAGACTCAAGCATGCGCAGTGAACTTACAGTGATATATAAAAGCCGCCATTTTTATTGTTAAGCTTCAGTTATAGACGCTTGTCAGTTGTTTCATTGAAGGTTTGTAACAAAGTTTACTTTGTTCATGTTCAATTGTGCGAAACTTCGTTACCACACGCACTCTATCACGCACTTATTGCTAAATAATGTTCACAAGTTCTCAAGTAATTTCTCATAATTTTAGAAAACCTTGTTAAAGCGCGACTGTCTAACTATAACACATGATAAGATTTCATCACTTTTCATCAAATTTCTCGAAAACCGCACGGTGAATATTAAAAGCGCACGGTGAAAAAATAATTCATATGCCATTATTTCAAATCATGAAGAAACATTTGAACCCTTCGCAATACTGCAATAGTTGAATTCCCCGCGCTCGAAATGTGTCGGATTCTTATGTTGTTCCTATACAAAGTTTGAATTTGGATAGATGCATTGTGGGATACTTCTGTAAAGGAATCCCCGATTGGGAGAACAAAACTGTTCTCCCGATCGCGGGTACAAACCGGACTGCTTCTTACAAATCTAATTAACACATTTTCATGTTAAAGCTAATGAAAGCATACAAAATTCATCATTTACTGATTTTGCAATATGGAGAAAAACTTATTGTGAAGAAATATGTGTATCTACAAAAACCATAATACTGGTTAAATGGGAATCTTAAATCGCTATTTTTGATATTTGTTATTCTTTGTATTCAATAAACAAAAGTGAACTTAACCCCACAGTGATTGCATACTTTGTGCAATGTACGGTGTGGTACAAAATTAGCTATAAAAATAATAAGAAAATGAAGAGCGTAAAGTGGTGATGAACCTAATCATCTCGCTATAGAAACATGATCGGTCTATTAAGTGGCATGGTCTGCTGATGTCTGGTCTGCCTTGGTATGAATTTGTAGGCGTTTGACATTTTACTTTGGCTGCAACAAATATGCCTTCTGCTAAGCTTTCCAGTGCTTCGTCTTTGGTTATTTCCCGCCAGCCAACAGGAATATTGGCTTTTTTCACGCTAAACATCTTTGCAAATTCCTTGTTATATGTGGCTAAGACCCATCTCCAGTATTTGTTGGGGGAATCATTCTGAATGGGTTGGATGTACCACTTTGGATAGTCGTTCACATAATTCTTATACTGCCGTGAAATTCCGCTTTCAATATCTTGATATTCTGCATCAGATGTCACAGAAGACGTGCAGATATTACAAGAAAGTAACTTCGAATCATATAAAGCGCAACCAATAATTCCCTCTGGATAATGAAGCTCGACACGATGTTTGTCGTGTTCCTTTGTCATGATGTCACATGGAGCTTTGCAAAATGGGCATTGCGCATCGCAACCCTGTACAACATTCCCTATTTCAACATGTGGTTTCAGTGGCAAGGAAGTTAACAATTTTTTTGCTTGTTCAACAGTTGTAATATCCGATAGCCCACTTTCGGCAACAACTTCTCTTTTAGATCTAAATCGATGCATATTTTGACTTGATCTGTAAAAAACTTGCAACTCTTTACTTGGAAGTCACGAAGGACATCAAAGTTTTCGGTTTCACACACTACATCCAAAGTGTTTTGGTACATTGATACAAACACATCAAGCCACTCTTGGTAATCTGAATCAACATTTCCATTTCCAACAATGGCACTTTGATTCGATGTCTCTGATATTACTTTAACTGTTTTCATGATCAGTTGATCAACCTTTGATTGTAAAGGCTATCGATTAGGCGCCAACCGTTTCGTGAGTTTTGTTGTAAAATTTCTTGGGAGAAGAAGTTCAGGACCCATTCTTCCATAAACGTTTTGTTCTCAAAAACGTAATGATAATAACCCTTGAAATCTTCCCTTTTACCAATATCGTACAAGATAGTTCCCAGGAGGGAAAACTTGTTTGTTATAAATTGATTCTTTTCACAAATGGTTCGATATATCGACATTCCAACACTGTTTCGAATAACATCGATTGAAACTTCTTTAAGCCACAAGTAGAGACGCTCAGCTGCTCGTTGGTCCTGGAACCGGTCTGAACAGAGTGCAATAAAGTCGTCTTTTAAACGTGTCTTTTCTTGTAGTAGTAAGTTTCTCAACGAATAGTTTCTATCATATTCAATTCTACCGTCTTGAATGATTGGAATTGCCTGGACACAAATATGCAGTAGTGCATCCACTTTCTTGTCACTGTTAAGATAAACACCTCTTTGCTTTCCACTGAGTCCATTTATAGCTCGGAAGATCAGTTCTTGTACAATGTTCGGATCATAAGCCATATCATCTGCTATTTGATTCTGAAGGTGCAGCAGCGCATCAATGATCACGCTGTTTACTGTCATTTTCACTAAATCTGTTTCGTCATTTAGAAACTCATGCCAAAGCTTTTTAAAACCCCCCTTTACATATCCTATCATGCCTCCTCCGTGACCTTTTAATTTATTTTTCAGTTCCTTTGTAAGGTCAACTTTCCGTCCTTGTTCCGTGAGAAAGTTGTCAAAATCTTTAATTACATCCTCTGCTTTTGGGGGGATTTGAGGGTACTTATATTCTATATCTTCATCCATGTTTTCCACAAGGTGTCGAAAGTATCTTCGAGTATATGTTCAATGTCTTCAGCCTCCTTACACCGATCTCGTAGCTTAACTGCTTCTTGTTGAGCTTTAACACGTATTTCACTCCTACATTTTGGTAACAAGACATGTATGTCATTTAATTGATTGAATGCATTTGCCTGCCGATCAATAGTATCCCACGCTGCTTGCTTGATGTCCCTCTCAATCAGATCAAGGTCTTTGCAAAATTCTGCTTCATGTTTTGGAGGATATCAGCGTCTTTTACATTATTATATAAGTATTCATGAATCTTTGCCTCAGTGGCATCTTTTGCTGAAGATATGACCTGTACAATTTCAGAATGAAGGTGACGTCGTGTTACCTCTATATGTTTAACATGAGTGTTTTTCATGATTTGTTTGGCCTTTAATTCCCATTCCATAACGATTTGTCGTATTTCAGCGACCCATTTTCCATAGACAAACTGAAACTGTTTATATTGAAGCGCCTCTATACTATTCTGAAAGCTGAATATGAAATCCTCCTCCTTGACAGCATTCCAGACATCGTTAATTCTTGCGATGAAAAAGGAAAGGTTTTGGCTGAACCTTTTATATCTTTTATTATGGCTTCTTTCAGTCTCTGAATTGTTTCACTATAGCGGTGATTTGGAGGTGACATGGAACCCCCATATAAGTTTGGGATATACTGCAAATTTGGATCCAGTTTCAGATCAAAAACATCGGAAAACCGTTGATAACGATTCCCAAAACCCTCTTCTTTACCTGCTTCAGCAGTTGCCTCGTCGAGCTTGACAAGAATACTTTGAGTCCCAGTTTCATTCTTATCTACAGCTGCTAAGTCAGAGAACGAACTGCTGTACAATTCTACAGGTGGACTTCAACTGAACTTCCTTCATTCTTATGAAGGCATGTGCAGCAATTTGCAATATGTCTGTCATATCTTCTCCAATAGTTTGACCAGAAATATTTATGAGTGTCAGATCTGAAGACACAATGCAAAAGTGGCAAGTTCGTTGTCGTGGTGATGACCCTCCATAAGAGCTCTCTCTGGCGCTTTTAAGCCTTCGGTATCAACTACTACAATAAATTCACAACCAACTTCTTCTCTGTAACGAGGCAGTACTGGGATCATTTGAATGAAAATACCACGAGTACATCTACCAGCACTAACTGCAAATGATAGTCCAAACATGTTATTTAATAGTGTTGATTTTCCACTACTTTGTATTCCAATAACTGATACTACATGTATGACAGGGTTGTCTAATTTCTGTTTCACTGATTCTAAAACTGCATTAACCCACTTGATAGGAACATGACCAACGTCACCATCCAGAATTTCTATTGGGTGTCCATCTATAAGCATGTCGGCAGCGATATGTGGCAAATTCTGGACATTAAATTTTAGATCCGCGCTGCTTTCATTTGTTTCTACATGAGCTTCATAAATTTGGCCGATCTCTCTCATAAAATGCTCAGGTCCAAGAGAGTTATCATCAAACTCTTTAGTTATTTCTTTTATTTTCTTTAAACAACCCTTCTCTATTTCAGTAATTTGCTGAATGACCATCTGATTTTCTTCTCTTTCATTAAGATCTGATTTGGAAGCGTCTGCCATCTCCCGTATCTGACTTCCCAATCCTCTACGTTCATTTTGAACTGACCGTAATGCCCTAATAAGGGGTCCAGAGTGACTTACGAGACATTTCATTCAAACGAAATTGAAACCATGTAAGAAAATATTTTCGCAAATTCTTCTCTTTCGATTGAAGGGCGACTATCAAATCTGATACCTCATCTGTGATATGTTGCCTTACTTGTAATTTCCTCAATTTTTTTTCTGTCTTGCAATGTCATCATTAAAGTGCTCTATAGATTCATTTCTGCTGCCTTTCACGAGTTTTTCAGATCTTTTATCCAAGTGTGCCCATTTCTTCCAATATGTCCCTTGTAGAGGGAGAACTTTCCTTTTGTATTCTGCCGGAGTCTTTTCTGCGCATTCCAGTTCGTTTGGATATGTAGACGCCAAGACATTACGTGCCCTGCTTTTGCCAAGAACACATTCTTGAGATTTTTCATCAACTTCGATTCCTAAAGCTGTGCAGTCATTGGATATATCTTCAAGGGATTGAAAGGCAGGTGGATTTTCTTTGGAGGACAGAACATCATTGATTCTGGCACATATTTCCTCACACAAATTCATGATTGCACGGCCTGTACCGTCAATCATAGTCACATTACCCTGCTTAAGGGTTTTCTTTCTGGCAGAGCCGGTGCGAACATCTGAATTCATGATTACTACAAGGTTTTGGGTTCTTTTTGCAAGATTTCTCGCCTCGTTGAGCGAACTTGGGTCTTTATCCAAGATAACAACTGTTATGATTGCAGACCTACATACAAATTGAGTCTGAGTCGGATAACGAGAAGCATTTCCCCGCAAGTTAAAAAAAGCAACTGCTTCTGTTAGAACTTCATTTGATCCTTCACCCCCTTCTGGCATGTACCAAACCGCTTCTACTGAACCTTGTGCCCATTTTGACCCTGCCACTTCGTGTTCTTTATCTACAAAATATGGATGTTCGTTGTTACCTTGCAATGGACCTATCAATTTGTTTAGCAGTTTTGATTTAGAAAATTCTGGTGTTCCAATTCTGATAAATGAAACGATGGGTATTGGAAATGAAACAACAGATTCTTCAACAATTGAGTTATTCTGTAGTTTTGATCGCCATTTTTTTCGGATTTTACGAAGGCACCACACCAAAAATGTAACTCTTGATGCGTCAAAATGTGGGAGAAGAACAGGAACAGCCAATTGGCATTCGGCCATTTTGCTCAGAATTTCTTGTTTGAGAAACGGATCACAACAATGAATAATGGTGAACATTACATCCAAAGAACTGATTGCAGCATCAGCAGTGTGTTGTTTTACATCAGAACTCTGCTGAAATTGTGCAAATATATCACCCTCTTCTGCTGGTATTTTTTCTTCAACTGGACTTTTGGCTTCTTGAACTGTGTGATAAATCCTTGACGTCCCCTAAAATCGAGAGACATGATTTTTCGAAAGACTTTCATTGCTATTGGTATTTCTTCTCCAAATCTTTGATTGCTATCATTTAGAGGTGGATTAATTGCAAGAATCCTTTGAGAGGTGATTTTACATGGGTAATCTTGGGATAACCCAAGTGTGGATAAAAGATCTCGGATTTCTTTTCTTTGTTTTCCATTTCCGACTCACCACGACAAGGATTTGTAGGACTCTCACCTGGATTTTCGTTACTATCACGAACGGAATCGGATTTTCTGTTTCTGCTTGTCTTTTTTCTTCGGTTATTATACAGTCATGACCGTCGTCTAAATCCACAGCTTCTGTAGCATGATCTTCAGCTTTCACGACAGATAAGACTGCGGTCTCCGTGCTTATGTTCACTGATGGAACGCTTGCAGCTTTCTCGTCCTCAACAGATGTTTCATTGTTTACATCTACTATCCCCTCTTCTCCATGTCCAATGCATTCTTTATATTCCCCATCGCTTTCACTGTCACACGCCATGCTACTTTGATTTGTGTCTATGTGTTGTTGTTTTGGAAAATAGGTGGATGGAGAGTACATGTTCCTCAGAGGTAAGAGAACTTACATCATCTGGTGTGTCTTCGTCCTCAAACACACGTTTGACTTCATTGACGCCACTTAAGTTTTGCCAGGTTTGGAACAAGCTTTGGCAAAGCTTGAAGGTGTATTCACCAAACGTGGAATTATTCTTTCGTATGAATTCCCAAACTGGGACAAGACTTTCTTTTGTGACTGTATAACCGATGATTTCAGGTTCTGCATGAACAGTTCCGATCATCGCTTTCCATTCCATGTAGTCGCTAAATGCTTCAGGAGCAGGAAACGCAAGAAGGCTCTTTTCAAGCTGGATGATCTCATCAGTACCATCTCGGTTTATATATGGGTCATGTCTTCAAACATGGGACTTTCCTCGTGAATGAAGCTGTCAAATGTGTCTTCAATTGCGTTGTCAACTTCCTGTATGTTTACAGTTTCATTGAAATCCACACAGCTTACCTTTTGCACTAACCTACCTCCCAAATTTAATGGACCTTTAAACACGTGTGACCCAAATCTTTCCAAAAATGCGATGCATTGGGATTTTACATTGTGAGGACGATCTTGCACTGTGTTTCGTAGATCATGTAAAGCTTGTATAGCTTGTGGTGTTAAGGTGTAACTTTGTATATCCTTACATTTTAACGTAGCAACTGTTATCCATGTGTGTCTAATTTTTGATCTGTAATATTCTGTTTGTATATTTGAAATAGTGGTCTTACAATTTGGCAGCAACCTTCTATTAGACATGAACTCAGGTCCAAGATAGCAACAGGACAAAAACGCATCTTCATCTTCTCGTGAGAAGAAGGAGAAGTCTCTTCCTGTCACAGAAAAATGGGAAGAAAAATCTTCCATTTCAAGAGAGAATATACCAAACGTGCTTTTTCTTTGCGCCATTCTAAACTGCTCTTCGTTACCAATACACCAGGTACTGGACGCTCTACAACATTGCCATACTTTTGAATAAGACTGTGACCATCGCTTTGTTGAGGCTCCTGTAGTGCATCTTCGATTTGTTCCTCTATTCCCGCCATAATGAAATACGTTACCTACGAATTAGGTATAGATTTTACCCTTAATCTACCTTTCTGAAGACCAATAAAACTTTCATTGCTTTTTGTAGCAAATCTCGTCACCAAAGAAACCAAACGTTCCACCAGGTAACCTAAAACAAACAAAAGCAAAGTAAGTTATTCATAACTCAGTATTACATGCATACTGTACAGTTGAAGAGCAACGGAGAAAATTAAGCAGGTCATTCAAAATATGTTTTTACTTGTTGCCAATTTCAAATGCTATAATTTTATTTTGGACACTTTTACCATAACCTTTGACACGTTTAAAGCACTAGACCAAAAAGTGAGGGCGCTTGTTTTTGCGAATTTCACAAATATGTTATCCACAACAGATTAATAAACTGCATGCCTCTATAGCCCACAGACGATGTGAGGGCAAAGATCACTTGAATATTCATATTAACCAGAAAATTTGTATGCCGTTGCGTGCTAGATGAGCATTTGATTTCTTGGGGGACCCCCTAAAAATATGCCCTCATTTTTCGGTCTAGTGCTCCTTTAAAATCCTATTTGTGATGCTGGATATGATGCTGGATATAGCAGCTACCCTCACCACCATTGTCCAGTAAAGGCTAGAGTAGAATATATTGAATTTTTAGAACATATGTCAGGAAATCAAAATTCCTTGGTAAGATCCCCTCAAACTTATACACAGCAAAAATAGTATGCAATGTTGTTCAATATTTTAAGACAATGAAAATGCATTCTTTAAGTAGAAAACATGTTCTGTTACTGATAATAGAAGGATAAAATGACAAAGAAAGTATTAACTAGAACGATAAATACCGTCATGGTTCGCATGCCCATGCAAATTGACACCCATATCATATGACCCGGCCATTTATAAAAATGGCATCTCACACTAAGTCCCACATGGCATCCCATGTCCCACATGGCATTCCACCCCATGTCCCACATGACATCCCATGCCATGTCCCACATGGCATTCCACCATATCTCCCACATGGCATCCCATGCCATGTCCCACATGACATCCCATCCCAACCCATGTCCCACGTGGCATTCCATCATATGTCCCACAGGGCATCCCATCCTATGACCCACATGGCATTCCACCCTATGTCCCACTGGATCACATCCCATGTCCCAAATGACATCCCACCTCATGTCCCACATGACATCCCATGCCTTGTCCCACATGGCATTCCACCATATCTCCCACATGGCATTCTACCATATGTCCAACATGGCATTCCACCATATGTCCCACATGGCATCCCACGTTATGACCCACATGGATCGCATATCCTACATGTATGTCCAACATTAATCCAACCATATGTACCACATGACATCCCTCCCTATGTCCCACATGGCATCTGTTCCTGTGTCACGCATCAGTGGCTTCCCACCTGATGTTCCACATGGCATCCCACCTTATGCCCCACCATATGTTCCACATTGTATCCCTCCCAATGTCCCAATGACGTCCTACTTTATGTCCCACATGGCATCACATCCCATGTCCCCATGGCCTCCTACCCTATGTCCCACATAGCCTCCTACCCTATGTCACACATGGCATCCTACCTTATGTCACACATGGCATCCCAACCTATGTCACACTCTGTGTTACTCGTGGCATCCCACCATGTCCCAAATGGCATTCTACCCTGTTCCACATGGCATCCCACCCCATATCCCACATGGCATCCCACCCCATGTCCCACATGACATCCCATAGGCTCCTTAAGAAGTCTCATCCTAGCTATCACAGTCGTGATTGAGCATACTATGTATGAAAGTGTCAGTTCATATAACTTATATGCAAATGACTTGTTGAAATGGGGTGGGACCCCATGTCCCACATGACATGCCATGTCCCACATGACATGCCATGTCCCACATGACATGCCATGTCCCACATGACATGCCATGTCCCACATGACATGCCATGTCCCACATGACATGCCATGTCCCACATGACATGCCATGTCCCACATGACATGCCATGTCCCACATGACATTCCATCTCATGTCCCACATGACATTCCATCCCATGTCCCACATGACATGCCATCCCATGTCCCACATGACATTCCATCCCATGTCCCACATGACATTCCATCCCATGGCATTCCACCCTATGCCCTGCATGGCATTCCACCATATATCCTACATGGCATTTCACCCTGTCCCATCCCACATGGCATCCCACCCTATGTCCCACATGACGTCCCATAGGCTCCATAAGAAGTCTCATCCTAGCTATCACAGTCCCTGATTGAGCAAACTATGTATGAAAGTGTCAGTTCATATAATAACTTATATGCAAATGAGTTGTTGAATATAAAGAAAAAGGTGGAGTCAAATAATTATGCCTGATATAGCCCTTGGTGTATACCACATGGTAAATATTATATCATATGTCCCTCATGGCCCCCATCCATGTCCCACAAGGCCACCATCCATGTCCCACATGGCATCCCTCCCTATGTCCATATGCAATCACATCCTGTCACACTCCCTGACCGTAAGCATACTAAATAAACTAAAAAGTCTGGTCAGTTCATATACTGTAGCAACTTTATGCAAATGACCACAATAATACAGGTGGAGTTAAATAATCATGCCTGATACAACTGTTGGTGCCAAAAATATTTTGAAGAATTTTAAGGATTGTAAATCTCAAGTGCTACAAGAGAGACTTCAGGATCTCTGAAGAATATTGGAAAATTATATCATTTTACAGTTATCTTCTAAGAAAATATCAAATGTTTTGTAGACTTTTTAAGGAAACTAGTCTTCAATCCTGTCTTAAGTGTCTCTGAAAAACTTTAACATTTTGTAAGGAGAATCTAACCTTCCATAAGGATATCTGAAGAAACTTTAACTTTTTCTGAGGAACTCTCAAAAAACTTTAACATTTCTGAGGAAATCTTCAGGAAAAATATGTGGACGGCCGGACGGACGTAATTGCTATTACATATGGCATTATGCTTCGCATTATGCTTCGCATGCGAACCAAAAACATATAACTATTTTAAAGCTATACACAACTTAACAATTACGAAATAAAGTCTTCTCTTTGTAAAAAAAATATGTATTTGTTTTAAGTTTTTAAATATATTTAAAACTCTGGTTGCTTTGAAATATGGGTATCAATTATTTTTTAGACATATAGTATATGAACTCTTACCTAATGTTTTGGGCTCAATTATTTAGAATTCTCTAAAATTATTTAAAATTAGTTTAAAATATTTAATATTATTTTAAATTATTTAAAATTATTTAAAATATTCAAAATTATTTAAAATTATTTAAAATTATTTAAAATATTCAAAATTATTTAAAATTATTTAAAATATTACCTTGATATTAAGATTGTTTGATGTCACAATTGAAGAGCAGACATGATCGTTAGTAATTTCTAAGCAAACTTTTGGTCTACAGAGAAGAATGAGAAAATAATATCTTCATTGTTTTCTTTATCAAGTGTCTAGAGGACACGTCTGACCACTATCCGAATAGAAAGTAAACATTTAAAACCTGATGGGTTTTTTTTTATAACCAAGAAAACATTTCACTGATAGATCATACTCACACTATATTTTTTCTAGATTTTTAATAAAATTTATCTCAAAGTTCAACCATTTTCTAAATTACCGAATTAACTTGTTCTACAGTATACAGTCATTTAAGTTTTTCGAATCAAACAGAATGAAAATATACCTTCAAGACAAAAACTACTCCATTGTATTTGGTTATTGTTACTTTTAATACTAACAGGCTAATATTTCAATTTGCTTTGGTCATCCATGATCTTACTGTAGGCTATACATGCATGTATAACCTACAGTTATATAATCTACAGATATACGTTTATCTGGATGAGGTAATTGAGATATACAACAATCTTTAAAGTGAGGAATAGCCACAATACATTATCGATACATTATCGATATTGTTTGCAGCACTCTGCAATAGCGGTTGCACGCTCATGTATGGTATTTAAAGGATTAGTTCAGTGGTCACGCAAGTCCATCTTATATGAAAGAGGACTTCATAAGAAACAAAATGGTGAAGAAAGCATTGCAAAATCTTATTCCGTTAATGAGATATTAAAGGATTAGTTCAGTGGTCACGCAAGTCCATCTTATATGAAAGAGGACTTCATAAGAAACAAAATGGTGAAGAAAGCATTGCAAAATCTTATACCGTTAAGGAGATATTAAAGTTTAAAGTTTGGTATAATTTTTGTAGAAACGACTGAAATCAGACTAATTGTGATGTCACAGCCTCAGATTCCTCAAAATCTTTATGTATTTAAAAGAAAGTTTATTTAATTTTTTCACTAATTAGATTATTTTCCCTCAAACTTTCTTCAGGTGGTATATTATAAATATTCTTCCTAGTTTCAGTTTGAGTACTTTTTTTGACATGTCCCATGGTTTTTAAGCCACAAAATCGCAGGACAAAATATGATAGAATACATAAAGACTTTGAGGAATCTGAGGTTATGAAATCACAACTATGACATCTTTCATATAAGATAAACATTCTTGACCACTGAACTAACCCTTTAGTTTTGGTGGGTTGCTTAAGAAAAACACCTATCTGATCAAAAGTAAGAATGGTCACAGCTCACTGCTACATCTTTGTACCATTCTTTAATAATGCTTACACGTTCATTTTAAGGTTAGATCTACCATGACTGAGGTTGAACTTTCCAATTGAATGGCTGAACAATGAACTCTATGTTTTGAAAATACAGACAATCAGTGTATGGACAAAGTCCCCAACGCATTGCGCCATTTATGTAGCATTATTTACTAGTGATTACAAGTGTAAGCATAGTGTTGATTTTGTTGGGGTAATTGATATAAAAACATTATTAGCATACTTAATTTAAGTTGTATTAAGAACAAACATGCATTTATTGCGAGCAAAGTTCGTTTTATTTGCTTCAGACAGTAGAAGAACCTACCCAGATCAGGAATGCAAACAACTGCTCAATTGCCTACATGAGAGCTCTATTGTCTGTTCGTGAAGCTTCTGAGTTTCGATGCGAATTTTTCACAATAAAAGTGCATCAATCTGGAATGAAAAATTGATATTATCACACCAATCCTGGAGAGATCGTATCTGAAAGTATATGTAAAACGCCTGATATTCTGGAAGTTATGCAGCCGTTTTGTTAAAATTTTGTTCATGTATTATATATATATACGTATCATCATATATCATATATATATATACATATATATATTTATATATATATATATATATATATATATATATATATATATATATATATATATATATATATATATATGTATATATATATATATATATATATATATATGTATATATCATATATATATATATATATATATATATATATATATAATACATGATACATCATAATATATACATAATACATCATAACCTAACATATAGTGTAAAAATCAACAGATCTTTCGCAAATCTGATCAAAAGGTATATGCAAATTTGAAATGGCAAACGGGATGATCTGTTTGAAATCACTCCAGTAAGCATACATATAGCAGTCTGCTGGCGGGGAAGTACTTTCGGCTGTTTGGTGTGTGTTGTAGTCCATGAATACAGGTAGCTAAGACAGATGTTGTGGCATGAATTTCATTATTTCCCTACACCTACTAAGTAAATATACGCCCGCCAAAAAATCTGAGCTAACTTTTGAATGGAAGTCAAATCATTTTCTTCAAGGAAATAAACTGATTGAAAACCAAGAAATCAACAAAATTCATATCATTGTTATTGTAAAAAAGGCAGATATACTGGTATATGAAGATAATTTTTGTTACTTCAAGAAATATTCCCAAAAACATCATCTGATTATGGAACTCATAAATGGAAAACGTCTGCTGATACAAATTTTCTAAATTCATGACACCTAAACGCTCTCACATAACTGTAATAGACACATACGTCCGCATACAATGTCTGTGGAACGACAGTTATTTCGGTAAATTAATGAAACCTAAATGCTGCCACATAAGTACAATAGACACATACGTTTACAATGCCTTACATCGATGATTTCGTTCCTGAGATCCAAGATACTTTCGTGTTGTACGTTTCTGTTACAAAACACTTCAAAATTAAACCTTCAGAAATAAAATACTTACTCTAATCGATTTCTGGAATCCTTTTCTTCAAATTATAACAGCATTGATGTTTTCTACCTGCACAGTAAGAGGAAAATCATACGAGTTAGAAATTCATTATTATGAATTACATGAATGTATTGGACGTTAAAAATAATCTACATCTCTATGCGTTTGCTTAAGTACAAACCTGTTTTGTTTTGTACATGATCCTCCCGTATACGGGAACTCGGCAAGACTCCTATACGGAGCATAGTCGCCAAGCTATAGCCTGCATAGCAGATGTCAGTCTCGTGTGACCGGAACACCAGGTATTCACCCTACTATTTTCCAGAAGTGTTCAGAGAACCAGGTAGGGTGTGACTGTCAGACTGTCCTACCATCGGGACCGACGGCTTAACAACCCCTCAGAAGGACGGCGAGCGCCATTCAACCATTGTCACTTCTCTCAACAGCTGAATGAGGAGCAGGAGCTGTAAACGACGTACTTCCGCTTTGGTGATCGGCGTGTCTGCATAGCTGTGGAAACACTGGTTAGACCTGACCGAGGCTTGAACTGGGTACCTCCAGCATCTCAGTCGTGCCAACTAAGCCAGTCAGTCCGCAGAGCCCCGTTAATTAGGTCACGTGACAGGGTTCTCTTAGGAAGGAATTCGCGTCGAGTGCAGGCATTTGATTTTTCGCGGAACACTGACCACTTGGCAGTGTGACGTAATTTGCGTTGTACAGTAACGTGGGATACATTTCTGTTCAAGATGGCAGGATAAGTCACACGTTGAACTTTATTTACAAAATTTCATTTTGAATTTTCTTCAAATTTTGCCTCGTTTTAGAGGAATTTGATTTCAAAAGTTGGTTCCCAATTTACTGGGTACAAAAACAGGTCCATAAACGCCGTGTTCCTGACTCAGCCGACACAAAATATCAAATTTTAACGGTATATTCGTAAAGATGAACCTTAGAGCATTTGATACATACCTAATCCGCAATGTTGCGCATGCCAAAATATTCTGGCGAGTGCACCCTAAAATATTCATTATTTCGATTTGGTTGTTCAATTGTTAATGTTGTAATGATCATATCGAGTTACGCGAAAAATCATTCCTATCCGTAAATTCCTAACTTCCAATTGAATATTTATATTATTGGTATTAGGCCAATAAAGCTAACCATGTTTAAACAAGGATATCATTTTTTATTGTTTTAAAATTTATTTATTTGAATGTTTATGCTTTCCCATTTTGGTCATAATTTGTATCATGTTATTTCATGGGTTTGATCTGGTGTTCATTGTTTTATTTTTTATCTAGATTTTTTACCGTCTTATTATGTCTGCATTTTTTGTTGTTGTGTGTGTTACGGGTAACTTCCTACTATAGAATATAGGTTCACTTTGAAATACAGACATGGCTGCTGACACTATTGGCAGAGAAGTTCCGCTCTTTTGACACTATTATCATCAGACATGAATATGCATCGTTCTTTAATTCAGATTAGCAGGCCTACAATCCCCACGACCACGCTGCCCAATGGGGGATATGCCATAGTTTTGACTTCAAATATGTAAAAAGTTCTTCCATTGTGAATATGCATTGTCTTTTAATTAAGATATAAGGCTCACAATGCGCGAAGGATACTGTATGGGAGCAATATGATGTATGATTCTTTAAAAATTATCTGACTAAAACATTCATTTTGCGAATTGTAAGGTGCTATAGAGGGCCACACCACATTGCCCAAAACAGGATTTTGGCAACAGTTCCTCAGAAACGAGACAAAAAAAGAAGTTGCTTATTTTATATTTGTCAAAAACTTTTCTATCTCTTACCTCCAGAAGTCATTCAAAATTCCACCTCTGGTGGATTTGAAATGCCATTGTAATATGTTGTTGATAAACAAGGTTCAAGTCTGTATCATCTCAAAAGTAACCACAATGAGACAGATACACAAATCTGGCTGCATGTTACTGATACTTCATGTTCCATTATTCATTTGTATTCTCTTGACCGAGATGTGGGTGTCGTAGGACTGCCTCTTGATTTTCAAGATAAAGATGTATACCTACAATACCAAACGGGCCCAGGAAATAACAGGTACATTCACATGAATAATCTTCAGCTTGCTTTGAATAATGATTGTTCTTTTATACATCTTAATCTGGCTACTTCTTTGTTTTATAAATGCATACAGGTCCTGTACATTGCATCTGGGTGTGATTTTGCTTCCTTCTTTGTGAAGAAGAGCAAAGTCACATTTTGCAATGTCTTTTTTAAAAACAAAAAATTCATACGTGGCACAGATTTTCCTGGACAGTTGTTCATGACAGATGATCATGATGTAGCACACCTTGGTATGTATTCATTTTTCCGGTTGGTTGGATGTGTCTACTTTGCTGCTAACCGAGCTTGTCTGAGTAGGTATGAAAAACCGCTTGCATTGTATAATAAATAGTCAGAAAACTGATGATCCTGCTGTGAGCCATCAACACTTAAAAAAAAAAACAAAAAAAAAAACACACCATGCAAGCTGGAAAGGCACCTTAGAGGACGAATTGCTCCCATCTAATGAAGCATTAAGGTTACACTGGTTGAGATCTCCCTGGGTGAGTAATGTTTGGGGTAAGTGTCAAGAGGAAATATTTACTTGTGTGGATCGCTCTTTGCTTATCCTGACATCTCCCTTTATGGATGGAATATCTCTGATGGGATTAATGTGACAGTTAGATGGGATTCAATGGAGAACATATCTGCCGTACAAAAAAAAAGTACACCACCTAACAAGAGGCTGCGGTTGTAAAAACGTAAGTGCATGGGTAGAATCTGTAAGTGTGTTAAGGAAGGAATTAAATGTGGGCCTGGGTGCACTTGTGCTGATTGCCAGAATACAAATTGTACAAGGACGGGAGTTGTAAAATTTCTAGAGTCGGATGAGGAAGAAGTCATTGATGGTACAGGTTATACTCATGCGTATGATGGTGACACCTCAAGTGATGAAGAAAATGTCATATGAATTTTTAAGTTTTAAGTCAGTCAATTGCCCCCAAAGTATAAGAAATAATTGAAAAAAAATTTAATTCGATTTTCCTTGCTGTACGATTTTTGTTTGCGTGTCTCTTTTTTATTCCTCAATAAAGTTTGTGTCAATATTGAAAGACCAATCTCATTATGTTCACAACTGAAATTTTAGAAAGAAATTTCAAGATTTACCTTAAAAATTTGAGCTGTTTACCAACATTGTGTATTTAAAAAATAAGACGTTTGCTCAGCTGTAATTACAAAATAAGATGTACAATTTTGAAACTTTTAAGTATTTGGTGTACGCAGAAGACTGAATCAGAAAACATATGTCCATAAACTGTTAATATTGCTTCTAGAAGAAAGTCAGTAGGTAGTGATGAATCAATGACATGGCAGACTAAATCTTCATGTGAATCATATTTTTTTTCCAAATATGATGTGATTTTAAATTTGAAGTGGAATTTGAGTAACTGAAAGGAAAGAATATAAGATAATAACAAAAATTCTTATGTTGTCTTTTCTCTATTCTTTGGCCATAAGTTTGAATCAATAAAAGCATAATATAATAAGGTTTTATATTAATATATTTTAGCCATTCTTTCATTAGCAGGATGATTAAATGTTTTTCACTCATAATTAATGTAAATATTTCAGGATGGGACATTGAAAACTGGTTGTAGCTGTTTTGGTAGAAATTGATATTGGTGAAAATTTTAAGGTCAAACTCAAAATTTAATACCGGTATGCTAAAATCTTTGGTCAATAGGTGAGAATTATTTTGCCAACTTTGCTGGCTGAAAACATACTTGCCAAGGCAAACATGCATATTCCAGATCCACAATACTGAGGCTAAGATCTTATTTAGAGCCCTATTTATCTATTTTTTTAAACAACAATGTATTTTAATGGTTAGTACTTTTGTCTTATGGTGGGGCTGCAACTGAAGTCTTATTTTGGTTTTAAATTAGTACCCTATGATTTATCCTGCTCGCAGTATGAATTTATCACAGGAAGCACCATTTCTCCACTCTACTCCATAGCCATTTCCCTTCCCCTTCCATTTGTATTATGTACTCTCCACCCTCACATTATCTCCTTTCCCACATTTATACCTATTTGTACTAGTGGAAATTAATGTTTGTTATTGAAGACCTGTTCAACCAATGAGGATATAACATGAGTTCACGGATTCAAGCAGACATCGACACTTTAAGTTTACTTGACTTAAAGGAACACTAGACCAAAAGTGAGGGCGCTTGTTTTTTTGTTGTAAATTTCACTATAAAAGATCGATAAACTTCATGCCTCCATTGCCCACGACGACGTGAGGGCAAAGGTTCTTAAATATTCATATTAACCATAAATTTGCTATACCGTTGCAAGCTAGATAAGAATTTGATTTTGGGGGCACCGCCTAAAAATACGCCCTCACTTTTTGGTCTAGTGAATTTCCGCACTGACAA
>JAIGNY010001047.1:1312500-1705000 GCA_020152595.1 Chiridota heheva | reverse complement strand
AGTTTCTGCTGTACGACTTGACGGTTTCAACCTACGGTTCACACTAGGATTTGCAGTGAGCGATCAGGTATGCAGGCTTTGTCTGAGTATAACGAACAATGAGCTGGCGTTAACGTTAAAGTTACTCTTCGTATACTCGGTGAAAATATCAAACTTAAGGAAAATATAAAGTAAAATCGGAAGCGAGCAATCAATTGCAACTATTATTAACTGAACTAGTACTGGTAGGTTAGGATATTTAATATGTATGTTGTACGTGTGATGTAACTGAGTTGTGTGAAGACGCGTGAAACCCGCAACGACGCCGCTGCCCTGAAAAATGGAGTCCAGTTAAGTTAGAGTCATGTGATGAAATCCACAACCTTTCAAACTTATGGTAGATAGAACAAAGCTGATCCTTGAGAGACATTTTTACTTCTCATGCCTTTCATAGATTGTCCCGTTGCATCGTTGTTTATACTACTTCCTCTTCATTGGTAAAGTCGGTGAAAAATAAAAACCAGAACATGTTTCTTCCCAACATTAATACATATAAAATAAGCAAATAAATCAATAAATGAACGAACAAATTTTAAATAAACGAAAGTATTAAGTTTATATTGAATACAATGGATGTCGTGAAAGGAAGTGCTTTAAAGTTCTCCAGCAAGCTTGACTAGAAAAACACTCCCTATTCTTAAATATTAATGAGTGTTAATAAAAGAGAAGAAAATTACCCCTAGCAAACCCATACATCTATATAGTAAATGAGAAGAGGCTAAACATCCCAACCCTTCACCCAATAATGTGAAGAATGGAAAAACAATGTCAGTATAGAGGGCTTTAAAATAAGAAACCAAGGGTTCCTTGATCTAGGAAAACCGCTGATTGTTGAAAGCGCAACTTTCAACGATAATTTTTGTTATCCTAAGGTTAACTGCTTAACGCGTACGTTATTAGCAAACTGACACACGCTGGTGATGTAACCTCCATTATTGTTATTGATCGGCTTGCAATTATTTGTGTTATTATATCGACCAATGCAAATTAAAATGTATTTGATGAATATCTTCTAGACTGGTCTTAAACAGTTCAATATCTTATGCAGAATATGCATTTCAAAATTGTAACAAGTCTGCGAATAATATATTTTCCCAGCGAGACTTAAAAAGGTCAGAGACTACCCGCATTATCATTTTTTCTTATCCACTCACTTTTATATGTTAACCACGCCAGTCTTGAAATATGAGGAAATCTATAACAATTTTGGAAGAAAACCTTTATCTTTAAGATAAGGTATTCAAAGAGGGAAATTATACTATCGCGAATATGCAGAAATATTGCAAAAAGGTAAGTTACTTCGCTTTTATGTACATCCTCATTGCAACATTCAAACAAATGGCTGCATTGTGTCCACGATCGCAGCTAGGCCTATTTTAAGGATTTCTTTAACTGTTAAATAGACATTTCATGGACGGCTGGCATGTTGATTATTACTGCGCATTGGTGATTCGCACATTTAAAAATGATTATGCTAATCGGGTTAGAAGTTTGTAAAAAGTCATCGATTGGAATTTTGTTAGCCGAATGTGTGTGTGTGATTTGAATCATGAATGACATGGGAATATTATGCACTTTGATTTCGCCTAAATCTGAGTAGGCCTAATCTAACTTGTAAAATGCACCGCGAATGTGCAGCAGTACACAGTGAAACTGAAAAACAAAAAACACTTGAAAAATACTTGAATCGTGACAATCAGTACATTCAAATGTAAATATTACCTGATGAGTCAAATAAATTTTGCAAGAGAGATGAAATATTAAAAAATAAACAAACAGAAAAAGGTTTTAACAGAGCTCAAATTCTGCATGCGTCGCACAGATGGCGGCCATTTTTTCGAGAGGACTGATATTTCAGAACTTCCTGGTTGTGGTGGCGTAGTTTTAAAATGTTTTACGGCGAGGTATATCATGGGCTTAGTATGCACGATTTTTACAGAAGAATTTTGAAAGCCGTAGCGAATAGGTCAAACAAATTACGCGATGTTGACATTTAATGACATTGAGAGGAAGTTATCTGTTCTTTCTAAACTGAATATCCATGCATATTTTCCATAAAAATGATGATTTATACTGTAGAAGTAAACTTTTGACGATTTGGAAACTGGGTCTTTCTTACAGTCTTAAAGGTGAAGTAAGTTGGGTATACGTGTTTACCTAAAACTTAGTGAGACTTAGTGACACTTGTCCACATTTCAAAACTCAGATTACCCTCATTATAATTACCAATTTGAAACTGGGGTCATTCATGCTCTGCTTGATGCTTGATAAAGAATAACGATATTTTATTGTGTTGAAATTTATAATCAAAAAAGAAAAACCTATTCCGCTGTATTTTCTGTCTGTGTTTGATAATCTCTTCTACTTCCATGTTAACATCCACGGGCCCTTTCCACTCGACCCACACACTCCACGTATACAAAAATTCACGTTTGTATTCTATAAAATCTTAAGAAATGGACTTAATAAACGACATTAATTTTGTACTCCATTGCTTCTTGGCCATGCATGGTCGTTGCACCCACAACATAACGCGTACACCTAAGGGTGAAAGGAAATACGCCCCAATCTCTTTAGGTTTATTCACCGTGAAACTTGTAGTTCACCTTTGTACTTCTCTGAAACTATAAAGAGAGTCATTTATCATTATAGGAATATTGTCACCATAATATTCTTGACAGTCGCTATTATAAAGCTTCGAAACAAAAAGTACGGTTTGCAATTCGTTGAAATTATCACAGATGTCAAAAGAAGTTTGATTGAAAAACGGTATTCAACTGCAATGCAGCTATTCAAAGGCATATCAAACAAGGAAGTTATAATATCACAGCTCTTCGTTCAGTGTAGTAGTATGTCATTAGGAAAAATGGAATTTTTTATAAAGGCTTACTTTTCAAAGGATTTTTTATCGCGATTTTTATCAATACAAGTTGTGGAGCTTTTTATATTCAACAAAATTGCAGAAACCATGATGGAAAGGATTACTGTCGGAATACGTTTGAATAGCAAAATAACTACATAACTGTGATTAATTGATTTTTTTTTAAACTATCGGTGTGGGCTTTCAAACATCACTTCATTACTTGACATTACGAACCTCAAAGCCATCATGAAAGTAACAATCATTCTGTTGCTGTTTATCGGGTTAAACTCCTTGGTGATTGAAAGCGTCTCTTTGTGCCCAGAGGCTTGTCAATGCCAAAATTATACAGTGTCTCTACTAGTCGAAGTGTCATGCAATAACGTAACTTTTCATAACTCACTTGATGATGTCATCCCGCATGAAGTGAAACGACTGTACTTGATATCATGCAATTTAGATTTAAACAGCATCAAAGACATTAGTGTATTTTTTCAGATAGATGAGATTACATTAACAGGAAACGACATCATTCAAATAGGAACAGGGGCTTTTAGTAACTTGACTACACTTACGGAGTTACACTTTGATGATAACCATCTTCGTCTTGTACAGGCAGATAGCCTTCCTACTTCCCTACAATATCTATCGATCAATAAAAACCGTCACGTACAAGTGGATACCAATGTTTTCCAAAACTTACGTAATTTACGATATTTATTTTTGGAACAAACGTTTTCAGACTCAGCTCTTCTGGCTGTGGAACATATTTATGAGTTATCAAACTTGTCTTTATCCTCCAACGAACTAAAGGAACTACCACCACAAATATTCACCAGTCTAAGGAAGCTGCGGGCTCTTAACGTTTCGCATAATAACTTTTCAGCTGTTCCATACGATATCATTTATCTCCCCAAATTGGAAGTATTGGATATTAGCCACAACAAAATTAAGAACGTAGCTCCTTTAACGTTTGCTAACAATAAGCATCTCATGCAATTATTTCTTCACAATAATCTCATTCACACGATATCACCTGACTGCTTTACATCATCAACAAATATTCAAACCCTTCATTTACATAACAACAGTCTTGTTTCTTTGGAAGAACCCGTTTTGGCACAGTTAAAAAATCTATCGCAGATTACTCTTTTCGGCAATCCATGGTCATGTGACTGCAAAATCACTTGGTTACGTCAATACCTTGATGGCACAAACAAAGAACCAGTTTCCACATTTGCAAAATGTGATAAACCCGATAATTTGAGCCAACATATCATTGCACATTTACATACATCCGAATTGAATTGCTGGCTGGAAATTACAACTTACGAAAATATTAAAACTCGCTCAACAGGAGTACCGTTTACACTAGAGTGTCCAGTTAAAGGATCACCCCAACCTAGCATACTTTGGTACAAACCTAAATCTTTTCAGCCCATCACGACCAATATAACTTTAACCATCCCTTCTCCAAATGTAGAACACAGTGGAAACTATACTTGTAAAGCAAAGAATGAGCATGGCACAGAAATGGTTACTTTTGAAATAATATTTGTTGAAAATCCGGATCCCAGAAATCCGGACGCCAGAAATCCAGACCCCAACATCATTGTCATTATATGCTTAGGTGCCATTGTCTCTGTGTGTATTATATGTATCATTATTAAGGTTTTATCCAGCCGTTACGCAATATACAATGTATGGAAAGGCTCATCCTCTCGCAACCACCCTGATCAATCTAATATTGTACCAGACTTTTCCCACCCGGTTCCGATCTTTGACTACATTTATGATTCGGAATATGCTTCGGATTCCGTACCCCAATCTAACACGCAGAGCAATGGTTTATTTTCTCAGATCTCAGTCGATGATGCAGAAACACGGTCTTGCCATTCTGGCGAAAGCATCAACAACGTAAACCAAATCAACATCATCAGAGGAAGTAATCGAGATGACGGATATTATTTAAGACCTCATGACAACTTCACTTCTCTCAGCTCCCTAAACTACAACAGACTTCCAATATTCACCTGTTCACGGTGTAAGTCTGAAACCACTCTCGCTCGTCAATTCTCTCAGGAGGAGAGTCAAAAGATGAACGTTCCTTTACAGACCGCCAACATGACAGTAACTGAGAGTCGAATACCGGGCAATAAGTTAGAAATGAACAGACAAAAAAGCATTCGAGAAACACAGTTAAAAGTTATACAAGACAAAGGGATGTCACTCTCCGGTTTTAACCTTGATATTATGAACGGTAACATTGTAATAACTCTAACGTCCCAAAGAAACGACAGCATTCGGAAATGGAAGTCATCGGTAGATGTGTACAGCGAAATAAAATCCAGTGATGTTGAGAATGAAATCCGTCCCAGCTGTAGCTTTCACCCAACTCTACCTGAAATTCCAGATGGAACCCTTGACCCGAATCTTTCTCAGGCTGAAGGTGGAAGTTGTCGTCTTTATACAAAGGGAAAGCTGAGGGAACGTTCCGCGAACGCGTTTTACAGACGGCGGTGCAGCCCACCGTTGTCTGGATTCTATGCACGGCACGCACGGTCTATCCAGCGATTAGACAGCAACACATCCACTCCAAATCCGTATGAATTTTTACACTAAAATAATGCACAACCAATTTTCATCATTGATGATAGTATATCGAAATAGTAGGAGTCAGGAATGCACATCAACGTGTAGAACGTATGCGTATCATCATTTGAAGTTTTTTTCAAACGTCTCTTGAAGTTTCGTCCTGAAGAGTGCACAAAGCGATTTTTTTTTATTATCAAACAGTACAGTAAACAAAACATCAGACAATTATTCTTGAAAAAGCAAATGATCATTTAAAGGCTTTTCTTGGAGATTATACTGGAAGCTTTAACGTGACTCTTCCTGAAATAAAAACTGGAAGTCTTTATGCATTACAAAAAATTAGAGATTGTTTGGATTTTATGCACGACATGAACGATCTATGCAGTGATTAAACAATTACACGTCCTCTCAAAATCCGTATGAATTTTTACAGTACAGGGATGATTTTACTTGTATATTTGTATTGTGTACAGTTATATCATATATTGTAAATATCAAAGACGTTTTTCAATTGTAGTAACAACATGTAATAAAAAGAAAATTATAATCAGAGTTTAGCTTTGAATAGAACTACAAAATTTGTTTATACCATCAGTCCGGTCCACGGTTCCGAACGGGAGATCTCCCAATCTGGAGATCTCCTGGTCGGAACGTGGACCGGACTGACTATGTGATTCTAAAAAATTGATTCTTTGTGTAATTAACATATACCCTCAATCATAAGCCTGACATGTAATAACAAATATTGAAAAATTGTGTCAAAATAATTGCAAGTAAAATTGTTGAGAAAGTCAAGACGTGAGTTCACTCTTTCACTGACAGACAGATATCCTGCATATACAGATTTGTATCAACAACTGAAATTTGATAATTTTGGGTTATGTTGCTTTTTGCTTGCAAGCAGGGTTTTTGGTGTGGGTAATTTGGCGTAAGGGTCCAATGAAATGAATCTTACAATGTTATTGACAGTAGTTTCAAACTCAATATTTGATCGTGTCCCGCGGACTTGACCCGCCCGTTGCGCTCGCGCGGTAAATAATCGGTAGTGCTATACCGGACTCGCATATTAAAATCAAACCAGGCGTTATAAGAGAAATAAGTAACAATGTTTAACAAATCCCATGAGCAACATTTATCAAGGGTAGATTAAAGATAATTTTAAGCTGCAGGGAACGTTTCAGCATGAAGTTTTAAAACCCTTTTTTCACAAAATATCAACCCATAAAACTATTGAGGATGCTTGGAAAAAGCCGTATCGTGTCACAGGCATATGAATTAAAACCCACTTTGTAACATTTTAAGATGGACTTGCATGACCCCTGAACTGATCGTTTAATAGAGTTCTAATATAAAGGTGATTGACGTGTTTCCTTGAAAATTTTAAACAATAGCAAATGTTTTTGAAAACAGATTTGTTCTTTTAAGAATGCTTCATGTTATTCCATTTACATAAATCTGTAAACAGCAATGTAAGTAGTTTCCATTCATCCAGTTTGTATATCGACCAACGAAAGAAAAAGTAACAGGTATAGTTTGAACGAAATTTTTATCCGCCAGACTTTTGTCATTTGGATGTGCTACTAAATACAGTTAAGTTGTTTTCATTGCAATGGATATCATTTAATAGCGAATAGCAACATTTGATGGTCGGTGAATTCGTGAACTTTCAGACTTTGCACTGCATGCACTCGCTATGATTAGAAATATCGCAGCCATTCCCCAGTCCACATACGTGTTTAACAGCCTGTGTAATCTGGTCAGCCGGTGCCCTCTTGGGATGGTTGGGACACCCCAGTAGTCTGATACTAGCATCTCAAGTCCACTGTGTGTGTTCCAGATTGGGGGAATGGTCAATTGGTGTACCCGGTGAAATAGACGGGATTGTTCACATTAACCAGACAAGAGAATTGTTTATTTTTCCAAATTTTGTTGCCTACATTTACTACTATTTTTAAGAATAGCATTTAGCTTAAGTTCCAAATTTGCCGTTTTAAAATACTGCCGAATCAATGAATCCTAAAACACCGTTCAGGTTGGGTATTTGGAGTGACGGATCCCCCTACGCTTTTAATTTGATAAGAAAACGACAAAATTTCCTCTTCATCATTTTGAGGATACATTTGGATCAATTGAGAAAATATTCGGTATTTTAAACAAAACTTGAGAAATTTGGGAAATAAGTCGGCAATTTGTTAACTTTAAATAGCTAAATAGTCCTAAGTTTAAAACTTTGGTGATCATTAAGATGGCTGTTACACAACTAAATTCTAAAAGACCAATCGCTTTCATCAGGATTCTAACAGGCTGCATTTTCTATTGTGCAAATTTTCGGCCTTTAAAAAAAAAAATCCGGCCGTGGGAAATTGCCCCCTCTGACCCCCCTCCCTTCCCCCTTCTCTCTTCCCCACTGATTCATATCTTACGAAAATGATCAAATTATAATTTGACCATACTTCAAATATCAAAATATTAGCTAAAGAGACTCAGTCCCCCTCGAAAATAGCTTAGGAGCCCATTTCCAAAGGCCACCTTTTTTTTATATTTAATTCTACTGCCCCTCCACCTCATCCGGAGCCTAATCTTAACACTGTATAAAATTATCCATTCATCGTGATTATGTCTGTCAGTATATCTATTGTCAATATCATACTATGACATCAATACAGATTGTTATACCATAGGCAGATAGATGAACACATGCAGAAATCAGCCTTCTTAATGCACGGTGAAGGTAAAGACAACTTGTCACAAACCTCCTTTCAAACTTGTTCAAGAATCGGGATTCTTCTTTCATTTTCTACAAAACTATTCGAGTACCTCTTTCAGTTTCAAGGAAAATGACACAGAAACCAATAACAAGGTTTCAGTTACATTAATACGAAACTTTAACACCTAAAGGATTAGTTCAGGGGTAGAGGAAGTCTATCTCATTCAGGCAAAACCACAGTGTCCTTTTTTTAAAGGGAAAGTAACTAGTGTGAGTTTGTCAGTTGAAGATCTCAAAACTCAGTTGGGATGATAGATTTGGAATATGTCCTAAAGATAAGATGGTATAAAGCTGTTTGTGGAAACATTTGAAGATATAAGTCAGAAGGCGAAAATGTACTCTAAGATGACAAGGTACCGGAAGTCAGTGTATACCCCCCCGTGGGGGAGGGGGAGGGGGTAGCACTTAATACTAAAAGTAGTAGGGGCAGAGGGGTGTGCAGCCCACTAACCGAAATTCAAACCTGCAGTATGACAATTTTTTGGTAACTGCAGTATGAAATAAAACAATTTTGATACCCGCAGTAACTATGACGTCAATTTTAATATCTGCAGTATGAGTATTCACAAAAATATTGAAATAATGGATTAGCAGTACAAAATTAATATAATAAAACCTTAGTTTTGGGGACCTGCACTATGAAATTGGAAAAGGAAAGGCAATTTTGTAGTGCAAAAAATACACCTGTAATACAAAAATGATGCCAAACAGGCACCGGGTAGCACATGTAAATAAATGGAACCCCTGGGTGTAATTTAGCAAGTTCTGGTGAAATGTGATCAACATAAGTGCGCCTTTTATAAAACCCGTGCCGCTTTAATTTGCATTAACTGCAGACGTTAAATTTGTGTTTGAGAGGTTCCTGTAAAAAGAGAACAGCAGGAATCAAGTCTTGATGTAACAAGGCATTGTATCATTTGAATGGCTGTGGATAGAAACTGGCAAGCTTTGCCGATGTTTCGAAGATGAAAATGGCAGGTCCTGATAACATTGATACTTAATTGGCAGTTGGTGCTCTATATTGAGGATCAAAGACGACGCAAAGATTCCTTACACAAGATTTTGAAGTGATTAATGTGTCGTCAATGGCTTGAATGCCGAAAGTGCGATGACGTAAACTCTGACATCATCCTTAGTTCATATGATAGATATAAAACTATCAAATTTTTTAACCAAGTCTCATATCTCCTAAAGCAATCTTACAGAATTTTTGTAATTATTAAAAACTTAAATGCTATACTATAAAAGCCGCCATTTTGATTTTAAAACAGGCAGGAAATGATGTCATTAGCCTAGAACAGGATATGGGATGTCTTGTATTTCTTTATAATTCTTCTAAAGTTTTCGAGCTTTATGAAAGATTGGTTTCCTTTTGTAAGGGCCAAGGATAATTTAAACAAAGCTGCTAAAACTTTGTGTCACATCATTTTGTAATAAAAACTTGAATCAAATTGATAAATAAATGCATTATAATCCTTATATTCTTGTAAGGGAAATTATGTCATCATGCACACAAATTTTAAATTAGAATTGAACAAAAATGGCCGCCTCCATGTGTCGACTTCAAACATGAATAACTTGAGATCAATAGGAACAAGATTTTGACCTGCATTTTTTGTAATTGGTTAAGATGTTTATCCTCTATCGTATGCAATAAGAATTGTATCGGACTTTATGTCCCCATTAAGAGAAAATTGCCTGGTGCTCCAGGTAGCCAAAATCTAAATCATGTTTATGCTAAATGAAAAAATAAGGGGGAAATCTGTCTAAAAACAGCTTTCAACCTGAGACAACAATTAAGTAAAACAAAAATTATTTGGGTTTTAATCGGAGAAATCCGGTTAGTTTGAATGGTTTTTTTTTTGTGCCTTTTCCGTATAAAATGAATAGGGAGGAAATATCTTATTTAAAAATTGCCGAATGTTATGCCATCAACATGAAAGTCAAATTACATCGCAGAGAAAGAACAAAGTTGCATCCTTTAAATTATAAACAAACTGATTTTTTAAATTTATGAATCCGAATTGATGGTGTTAAGTTTGTAAAACTTACGTGGTATAATAACCAACTTGAAAGCGTTATGTTCCGTTATGCACCCCCACCGCAGCTCCCACCCAAGCTTTCCCCAGTTCCTCCTGCAGCAATTGCCACCACTCAACTCCCCCGCAGCTCTTCCCCAACAAAAAACAAATCATGTTTTTCCCCTCCGACTAAAATTTCTTACAGCCAACGATGCAGCCAGTGGGCTACGTCTTGATTATTTAATACTGACATTTCCTGAGATTTTTATGGTTTTTTTTATATTTTTTTATATGAATATAAGCCGATTCCTAACATAATATTCTACAAATTTACCAATGAAATTACGTTTGAGATTGTTATCCAAAAATCAATTCATGACACATTTTTAAAATTGAAAGAAATGCATAAATAATTAGCCAGCCAGACAGCAGATATCAGGGTTGCTTGTTTGGCCGATCACCGGCAGCACGTATTTCGTGCACGAAACTTAAAAACACAGCTTGCTGTGCAATGCGGTGCCTGGTATGTACATATGCATGCAGTGCATGAAGTGACACTGTTAGTATGTGCTGTATGGAGACTAGTGTGCGACGTGTAAATTAGTTTCTGAATCTGAATCGGTTAAGTCAGCAAAAATCCTTCAAGAGGACATAAACGCCAACCGAACGTAAAAAGTATGAGTAAAAAAAAAAAAACGGTTTCATTGATGTCGAGTGTTTTAAGATAACGTGTGAGCTGATGACAAAACACGAAAATTACAGTAAGTTTCTTTAAGTCTATGCTCCGTATAGGTGTCTTTCCGAGAACCCGTAAGGGAGGATCATGTACAAAACAAAACAGCCTTCCTTGGCCTATCATGCGAAAAGTGCATAGTCCTATCAGTTCCGCGATTATTATATTTTTCATGAATTTGGAATAGGCCTACACAGTATTTGGACCAGTTCAGCGAAAAGACCAGTTCCAAGGAAAACGTTCACGAAAATTCCGTGTTGATTGAAAAATTACCAATATTTCCGAAATTTTGTAAAATCTATTGCTTTCCACCAATAGCAAGCATCGATAGTGTTTTCGTTGAACTCATTAACTTTAAGAAACTGTAATGCTATTTGTGAGGGTGATTTTTCTAGCCATAGCCAGCCTACTGACCATGCTCAGAAACTTGGAAATTATCAAATATATCTTCCTTGCCTTAGTTTTTTTTATGAAGAGGTGGAATTGCAAATATGTTTTCTGTCAACCAGTGTAATTTTGATATTGTGTTCTTTTATTGTAAGTTAAAAAAAATGTAATCATGGACTTAGTTCCACTGAAATTTTAGTTCCAAAATGTGTAAATTGGAATGTTAGTATGTAGTGCTCGCAGAGAATGATGGAATTTGTTGTTACATACACCATTATTCTATTCTTACCTTAAAGCATTAAGAGAAAATTGGCTTACTTGGGAAATACATGCTAAGCCCTACCTACAAAGCCTAACACATCTACAAGTTTTGCAAAAATATTGGTAATAAAATACATTTTGGCATTTTTTTGATCAAAATTGAAAAAAAATAACATAAAATGCTTTGAATATACAAAATTTGTACATGGAAATTGTAATTGCAAATTGTTCTGAAATCCTAAAAACTAAAAATATGGGACAATTAGAGAATTAAGAAACAAAAACACATTTTCCCTTGGAACTGGTCCACATACTGTACTGTAGGCCTAGGCCTAAGAGGTTTAAGACCGTAGCCTTGTTGTCCCACTGACAGCATTTTACTGTTTCCTTACATTATAGGTTTTGGTGAGTGCTTGATTGTACTGAGATTTGTCTATATCCCAAGAGAAAAAAACAGTTGGAAAATTCCAAATGGTTTCTAATGGAAAAATTTCCATACGTAAATTCGGACTATGTGGAAAATTCCCGAATGGTCCGGAATGGTTCCAAATGGTTCCAAATGGTTCCAAATGGTTCCAAATGGTTCCAAATGGGGGAAATTCCAGTTCGATCCATTTGGAATTAAATTAATGGCTGAACTTGTTCCAAATGGTCTTAGATGGTTCCAAATGGTTTCCAATTGGGATACCCCATTTCCAGTTGCGATGAAATGTATCCAAATGGTATTAGTTTCCAGTTGAGAAACCATTCATGGGATGAAGTTTCCAGTTGGAGCAAACCTTAAATCATGTCACATTCGTAAGCATAATTTGAAATAATACTACTGCAGACAAAAAGCAGCAGGTTCTCTAAAAAATGTGACATGCAACAATATTCTACTTCCTTACCATGAAAGAAAAATAGACTTGTCAGAACTCTTTACTGAAAAAAATGTAGTACTGCTGAAATAAAATTGAGAACTGTTAAATAGAATACCAGAAAATAAAATAATGACCAAGGTTTTTTTTCAGTTTTCTTTCTTTTATTTACAAATACTTTCATTACAACTTTTCTTTAAAATATTTGTTTACTAAAAACTTTACATTTCAAAATGATCTTCAGCTTATGTGAACAAGAGCTTGTTTAAATACAACAATGGCGGGAGTAAGCAAGGCTGGATGATAAATAATACTTAAGATAAAGGTTTGCTTTTATTCAAGGCAATGCTAGGTAAGTTGTTTTATAAATATTGCAACAAAATTAGTTGTTGAAAAGAAACTTGTAAAGTATATCAAGTTTTTTGAAGAAAAAAAAAATAACAGAAACAATGGTACTGATCTGGCAATAATTTATCTTATGAAGTGAAGCATGGAATATGAATGAAGAGCCTAACTAGTAACTTTGAAGTATATCAGTCTTTTCTTAATTTTAAATACACTTATTTTGTTTCAGATTTATGACTTGATTACAGGTAATTCATTATATGCTTTATTTGTGCTACTCCATGTCAAAACAATTTTTCCCTTTATACTTCATTCATATTTCCTGATTGCAGTTAAAGTGAGTATGATTTAAAATCAAACCTGATCTTCAGCATTCCTGGCTCTAGCTCCTACAAAGAATTTTTTCAATTGAACAAAACAATGTTCATAAAATCTGACATAATCCTTATTCTATATAATAAAGGTTTAAAATAAAAAACATTCTGCCATGTTTCATACACACATAGTTAATCAGAATTCGTCATATCATTTAATTATAAAAGAATTGAAATAAAGAAAATAACACACACATCACATAACATATTGGAACATAACTGGGCACGAAAATACTTCAAGTTGTAAAATAGTCAATACTTAAATAAGCTTAACCTATTTTGATGGCAATCTTGTTTCACTTATGGTTAGAAAACCAAATTATAAATTGGGGTAATGTTGCCACTACAGACCTTTACAAAGGCTTACAAAGACCTTACAAACTCACTATATTACCAGTAAATCTTAAGAACCATCTAATTCTAATATCAAACAGCAATGGCTGAAGTAAGAAATATTAAAAACATTTAAAGAAATGCTCCCATGGTAAAACATTTGCTTTTAAATGGCATAAACAAAATCGTGAAAAAGTGTTTTAAGTTACATTTTGACACTAGGAATTAAAACCAAATACTGTATGCCTTTTAGAAATTTACCTAGATAAAGTTTTTACGTTAATACTGGTTCGATGTCAAGTTTCTTTGGTTTTCTGTTGATGTCAGCAAGCTTTTCGGAAATATACTTGCTGAACTTGGCGAGCTCGTACCCCTTCTCTGTCTCACTGTAACCTTGATGGCTAAGACGCTCCATAAATCTATCTGTAAAGAAATCAATAAAGCAAACAGAATACAGATTAGCAGTTTTCATTTTAGTTCATATTAACATCCAACTACAATAGGGAAGTTGTAGGTCTAAGTTGAGGCAGAGAAGCCAATGTAAAGGGTCAGTAGTATTCTTATATGGTAATTTAACTTATCATCAACCAAGTAGACAGTCCCGTTGAGGCAATGCTAACTTGAAGGAAATTGTATGTGATGCACACAAGAAACAAGAGCTGATGATTCTAAAGACTTGTTTAGGGACCTCCTTCCAAGAAAATTGCTTAATGCCTGCCTCGCCAGTAAATCTAATACGTATAGCTGAAGCCATTTCTGCAGTGATTATTGATTAGCATATCAGTATTTGCAAGAAGAAAAAAAAAAATGACCAAATAGAAACATTCAATTACATCACATGTTTAGTTTACGAGTCTTTATAATTTTATTTTATGAGAAAGAAAAAAAGATTAATAACTTGAGTACTATAAGCAGGTAGTTGCAATAATACTTTATTTATTCCTCAATTGAGTGAAAATAGCCAATCTTATAACAGATTTGTCATTTTGTTGTCTTTAAAATAAAATTATTCAGTCAGTTTACAGGAATATTCCTGTTAATTTTCATTGTATGATAGAGAACTATGAAAGAAAAATTTGCAGTTAAAATCATGTTTTTTTTCCTTCCATATTAGGAGTTATTGCATTTCAAAGATTGAAAATGGTATTGAAATGTGATCTCACAGTGTACAGTAAGTATAAAAACGTTATAGCAAATCCTAGACAATTTTTCTGTAATTCTTTGAAAACTAATTGCCTCTTCCTAAATTACTGCAAGCATTTTTTGTTCATTTATTGAGGCACAACATATACTTTATAACAAACATGCTTTGCCCATTTGCTCATGAATCTTACACTCGTAAGTAAAAGAAAAGATTTTTTTTTTGCCTTTATGATATCACATATACTGCGAGCTCACTTTTCAACACACTCGTGCAATCTTCAAAATGTGAAATGCAAAAAGATATCTACGTGATTTTTACAATAATTTGTAGTCCTCTATCATACATACTGTATGGAAATGAAATTCATGGGAATATCCCTTTAAAACTTAATATGCAGGTGATTAGTTTGCTGCATCACAACTTGCTATAGTAGATAAAACTAAACATATTACTTCTTTCAAAAGTTTAAAGACAGTCCCCATAGACTTTCATAATGATATTCCTGTACTTCAGAATTAAAAGAAATAATATGCAGCTGTTCACATACATTTATTTTGGAAGAAAAAATATGTTGATGATGAACAGTAAATACTTTTTCATTCTTCCTTCTTAGATACAAACTGGTTAATCTTTAATAACAAATAATCGCTTACCTCTCATAGCATTCACTTTTACTGGGCTTAGTGCCTGCCTTGGATCTCGCTCCGAGAATTTGGGAGAAGCTTTACCTCCCAGGGAACGACCCTTCAGAGTGTCTACTCCCCACACTGATGACACAAGATTTTTAACAAACATTGAATGTTTGGGGTGGGCTTTGATAAGACCCCATTGAGCCTTATCAACCCATATGTTGCCACCAAGGTATACCTGAAAGAAAAAGTGAATAGGGATACTTTTTGCTGAGTAAAAGGTAAAATGAACATATTTGCTATTTTACCAGGACAATTTCAATGTATTCCATGCATAAAACATTATTTTGGTATAATCCTTTTCACTATGTATTTTTTTGGATGACCTGGTTGACAATTGCGTCGAGACAATAGAAGAACAGTTACCCCGAATCTTGTTTTAAAGTGAAACCGAGTATTAGTAAAAGTCAGAAGTCTTATCGCCCGTGATGGAGATCTTTCAGTACCTGGACCCAACCCAAAAGAAGCCCAAAAATTATTAAAACCAGGTGAAATTACTTTTCCAATTTTATAAAGTCGCGAGTGCATTTTTAAAACTTCATGCTTACTAACGTTACTCATTAGGCATAGCTAACGTTAGTGCGGATCCTTGCAAAATTAAGCAAAAATACTGTAATTTAGCTGTGATTATTTACTTGTAAGGATTATAAACAAGTAATTGGGTCACTAAAATCCGATGTGATTAACATAAATTGTCATTTTTAAAGGAATTTTGGATGAAACTTTACAGATCAACCTTTAGTTTGTAGTGTAACAGTGCCCATATACCTATTTCGCAAAATCTCCATTCCATGTTATGAGGTTGTGGTAGAGTGGAGTAGCATTAAAATTTTAAGGGGGTCCCATGTTGTGGGAAAGAGACACATGTTGAGGCAAGAGACCCATGTTAGGGGAAAGAGACCTATGGTGGGGGCCAAGCCGTCCCATTTAGGGGAAAATCCTTTTCTTTGAAGCAATTCGGATCCTGGAAGAGGGCCATATTTTTGGGGATGGCATTACCAATGGTCCCCCCCCCCCTCTCAATATAAAAAAACACCCAGAAAACACCACCCCAACCACTGTATTTCCTTGGAAACATTTAAAATTGTATTTCTCCTAAGTATTTTCTTGTATTTGGACAAATCTGTTGAAATTTCAAATGTGGTAGGGTACCAACTGTCACTGACGGATACCAAGTTTGGCAACGTCAACATGATTACTGATGCTCTGCACCATTTTTGAATACCTTTTCACCGAAAATTCCAAATGGAATCAACAGAAGTAAGTTTTTACAAGACATTCAGCATAACCTAAATAAATATAAGAACTTTCAAAGCTTTCAATGGCTGAAATGAGGTCATAAACTGAAAATTTCAAGTCTATGCATAATAAATGAGGTAAATTAGCTTCAACAGAAGTAAGTTTTTACAAGACATTCAGCATAACCTAAATAAATATAAGAACTTTCAAAGCTTTCAATGGCTGAAATGAGGTCATAAACTGAAAATTTCAAGTCTATGCATAATAAATGAGGTAAATTAGCTAATTTGCAAAACATTTTTATTGAAATATTGGTGTAAACATTTCCTTTTTATATTATCTTAGTTTTGTGCATCATAGAAAGGAACAAAGCATGTGTATAGAAACGATACTGGCAAAAATCCTATCAGATAGATCATTGACAAAATCAGGTCAATTTTTAGGTCAAAATATTTAAAATTGACATTTTTTTCCCCTGCTCCACAAAAAATTAAGAGTACTATCTAATGAAATTAAAAATCATATCAATATTTTTTCTAATTAGCCACAAAGAGAGCAGAATATCACAAAGATAGCAGTTTTAGGACATCTAATAATCTTTATTAATGACCTGAATTGCATAAATTTGCATATTTGACCAGATGCAAACCAACGTAAAGTTAAAACTCTTAGCCCTCATATAACATAAACTTATTACAGTAGAAAATACAAATAAGTGGAAGAAAAAAAAAACTCTTTCCAAAAAGTTCCCCTAACCTTACACTTGCGATCTCAAATGCTCTGGTAGAGTAAGGGTTAAAGAGGCTAAGTATTTAACTGTAAAAAATGTTATTCGTAAACATACCTTACCACCCGACACCTCAAAGAGGGAAGGTCCATCCTCTGGGTCCTCATCTAATGACCTTGCCTTTTTTGGTGGGGGCTCCGGCACAACAAAATCATCATTTTGTTCTTGATTTGATGATACAGTAGCGGTGTGAGTGACTGATGGTTGGAAAAGAGCAGATGGTTTGGAGGTTGCAGAAGATGGCTTGGAGGTTGCAGAAGATGGCTTGGAGGTTGCAGAAGATGGCTTGGAGGTTGCAGAAGATGGCTTGGAGGTTGCAGAAGATGGCTTGGAGGTTGAAGAAGATGGCTTGGAGGTTGCAGAAGATAGCTTGGAGTTTGCAGAAGATGGCTTGGAGGTTGCAGAAGATGGCTTGGTAGTTGATAGCTTGGTTGTTGATGCAGATGGCTTGAGGGTTGAAGCAGGAAATTTCATCGTTGATGCAGTCTGTTTATGTTCACCTTGACCACTAGATACTTTACCTAAGAAGAAAAGATATTTCAAAATATTTGATTGCAAACTTAAAGACAATAAATAATACAGCTTTGACAAACAGGTTGACAGTATTTCCCATTGTTTGTTATGGTTTTTAGCTCAACATCTAAGGAGTTTGAACTAAAGCAATAATGAGAGCCAGAGCAATGTTTTATATGAGCTTTCTTATTAGGGCCTTCATCAGATTCATAATTTTTCGGTTATTTGCAGTAATTGTTTAATTGAATTACATAACATCATGCCTCTGCATTTTCATTTGGGGTGTTGCTTTGTTTTTTGTTTATCACTAAAGCCTGATACAAAGCCATTCAGAGTGGGCACAATCATCTTGTGCTATAAGGACCCCCCCCCCCCCAATTTTTTTTTTTTTATTACATCCAAAAAGAGTAATTCTATGTCATATCACCCAATGCAAAATACACCTATGTTGCAGATTTTGATGCCATTCGATTGAAGGTGCATACAATACAGTCAGTACACTTTTGCTAGCATTCTGTCTCCCCAAAGCATATTTGGTACTTGGTAGATGAAGTAAATATCAAATATATAAAGTAAATATATAAAAAAAATCTACCATGTTTCGTATCCAGTAAGGCTTCTTGCAATCTCCGGTTTAATCTCCGGTACTCCCTCAATTCCTTACAAAGGCTTTCTATTTCCCCTTTTGCTGTGTTGAGTGCCTTGTTAGCAGAAGATACTTCCTGACTAAGTGATATACATTCTGCGCACCTGTCACCAGTTGTGAATAAAGGATTTTTTTTTACTGTATTCAGCTTCTCTGCAAGGACTTTCTTCAGTGAAGATGCACTGGTTGCCACTCTTACTTTCTTCTTCTCTTTCTGAAATGCAGGTGAAAATAAAATAATGTTTTACAGTAGAAAAACATCTAGTGTCTTATTCAGTTCAAAATTCACTGTATTCAACTTCTATTAAATAGACCTAGAATTCATAAGTTCTGTGGATGAAACAATTACGGTATTGGCATCTGATTTGTAATATTGTGAGTGACCCAGATTTCAATCACCCTCAAATTTCAATCACCATGGGCCCTGAATTTAACGGTTGATGTAACCCACCTTCTATTCGCATGAAAAACAAAACTTCTAAAATCTATCGAAAACCAAAAAACTAACATCAGTAACGTCAAAATGTTGATTTAATATTAAGCAGCTATTTGAATGTTTTTTGCAGTTTCAGGTCTTCATTCTAAATGCAAATAAATTATGTATTGCAAGTAAGCTTGATTGCAAATAATTTTGACTATGGATGTCTTTGTTTTAAAGTCTATGGACAGGTACAAAAGTTTTCCTTATACAAAACTATTGGAAAAGCTCTAATTTGAACAATTCTAAGTGATTTTGAAGTTTTTTCTTGCATGTCAGTGGATCTTAAACTAATGTTGCCTCTACCTATCCATAACATATTTAACAAAACATCAATGATGTTATACAGTAGCTCAACCCATAATAGTGCAAAAACCAATTGACTGGTTTTATTTAAAAAGCAATTTTATTTTTGTCATCTGATATTTTAGGCAATTTAAAGATTTACTGGAAGTCTACTCTTTTTTTGGACAATTATTTATTATCTTAAAATTCTTACAGTTTTACAGCTTTAAACGAAGCGTGTATCTTTTACACACATTTAGTACCGTAATTTTCGGGAAGTACTTGAAAATTGCTCCAATTTAAGTTAAAAAAATCATGCCACGAGTATATTTACTCCATTGCCCAAATAGATGCTGGAAATTTGAACAGTACCCAATGTCCTCTATCCTTGTAAAAAGCACCAAGTTATTATCTAAGGTAAAATATTTCATACGAAAGTCTATTGTTAGGCAAATAACTTAATTAATAAGCACATTACACTTCATCATTAAGTGTAAACAATGGTCTTCGCATATATGATCATTTGTGTAAACAAAATCCCCACATCCACTTTAATTCAAGAGATATCATAGATACAAATATTTTCATTGTTATGCACATAAGCCTCATCTAATGCTCACTTGATCAGTACCCCTATGCCAAGTCACATGAATGTACACCATTCATAAGTTATGAATACTATTAAAATCAAACACTTTTACCTGACAAATATTTTCATTGTTATGCAAATAAGCTAATTAGTATGCACACACAACCCTCCAATCATGCTCATTTGATCAGTACCCATGTACTCTACCCATATGCCAAGTCATGATGAATGTACACCATTTATATCTTCCAAGTTATGAAATCTTTAAATAAAAATTTACCCCAAATTTTACCCAATGCTGACGCTAGGGTAGTAGAATAGCTCCACTATTCTTTAAATAGTCGAGCTACCTTGATAAAAGTTGGTATTAATTAGTTCTTTTATTAACACCGTACAACAAGTGGTACTTTCATGTTTGGTTTCAAAAACAAGAAGTGTAAAAGATTAGGAAATTAAATCAACGAGGACAGGGTGAAAAGAAATGCTATCCATGATATATATATAGCCTGCTGTAGGTGTCCTTAATGAAATAAATTTGAAATGCAATTATTATCTACCTTTTCCTTTGAAATTCTTTGGACACGCTGCTCGCTGTCACTTGAAGAATCTTCCACGCTGGTGTCCAAAACTTTTGGTATTCTTACCCGTGCTTGGTCCAATCTTTTCGTTAACAATTCGTGACTTTCTATAAAGAAAACAAATGAGGAAGATAAAAAATTAGGAAGAAATTAATTGGAAAAACAATCCAAATATTTACCTCACATTGTATTACTTCTGTAGGTGACTGACAAAGTCAAGTCTCTATTCTGGCCAGCATCTTCATTAATAACTTTAAGGAATTCATATTTCAAAAGTAGTTCCCAACACTAAGAGGACTTAAATGTTTTATCTTCAGAGGGAAAAAAAGGAAGCTGAAGAGGAATCCGGTCAGGATTTGAAAAACTTGCTTTTTCTCCTCTTTAGATATAATAAGTCCTCTTAGCATTGGAAACGGCTTTTGAAATATAAATCCTTTAAAGTTACCTCACATTAAAAATTCATATCTGTTTAAATGTCGATCTCAAAACAAAATTATTTAGTGTGTTATTATTACTCTTTCCCCCATATTCTACATGCACAAAAAGATTATACAATACAAATCATGCAAGTTATGACAAAAAATATTGTTGGAAATATATGTAACGTTAGAATTATACAGTCCACTTATCACCATGCGTCTACATATGCAATATTCTGTCTTCAATACAACTCTGTGAATCTGTTGACCAGTCATAACTGTATATTATCACAATCAATATGTTAAATAGCTAAAAAAAAATATCTTTATAAACTATTGGCCATGCTCGAAATGGCAACCATAGGGGTCTTAAATATCTGTATAAACTATTGGCCATGCTCGAAATGGCAACCATAGGGGTCTTTAATGTTATGCTCCCTATGCAGTACCCGCCATTTCCAAGGAAAATTCATTCCTACGAAAAAGCATGAGCATACCTGTGCTTGTTACTCCCAAAAGTCCGGAGAAAAATTCCTTCCCCATCCAATTTTAGATTTTTAAAATAACTACCCACCTCCTGTATGCGGAAATTTCTAACTTTTTTCAAAACAACTTTTGTATGTCTGCTGTCGCCGACTCGCCGTTGATTGCTTGCAAATGGCATGGGCTTGAAAAATCCTATCATTTGAGTGTTACGAAAATCTGTTGAATGGACATTTTAATTGTTGATTGCTATGAAAACCATTTAGAAATGACAAATCAGTATTAACAAACAACCGATTATCAATTTTACACAATTTTTGGGTCAATTGACAGTTCTGCAGATTTTGCATTTACACACACAAACGACAGGTTTTTCAAACCCACACAATTTGCGAGCAATCACCGGCCACAAGAGACATACAAAAGTTGCTCCGTACAAGAGTTGGTGGGTAGCAATTTTTTTTGTTAATGTAAAGTAGGATAAGGAAGGAATTTATCTCGTGACCATCAGTATCGAGAGTCAAAACTCAAGCAAGGGTAGGCCGGGGCATTTTTGTGTGAATTAATCTCCAATGGAAATGACAAGTACTGCATAGGTAAAAATTCCTAGGCTATGGTTTAAATTTCAAGCATGGCCTATATTATTAATGTAATAAATCAGTCATGCGCCATTTCCATCTTCTCCAAAAATACAACTTTTTTGACTAAAATTAGGGAAAATGGCAGCCATTTTTAAGCTTTTCTACAATAACTTTGACTCTCTCAAAGTTCACTATGTTTAAATCATTTTAAATTAATTAGGCCTAATGTTAATGTAATGTTAGCACTACAGTAACACTAGTCACACACTTGGCCAATTTTCACAATAATTTTGTGTTCTAACATTAACCATGACTGATGATGTTCAACATATCTGAGTTTCATATATTTTTCTCTATTTCATAAAATTTGTTTTTTTTTAAATGAAAAAAGCTAGGCTAGGCCTAGCGTTTGGCCTCCCAGGTTTGATAACCCTAGTCCTAACTAGCCTAACTTTGTGTAGTGTTAGGCCTTGGTCACGTGTTACTGTTGTGACTTAAGCCTAGCCTCATCAATCTGTCAAGCCAGCACGTACGTCTTTGTAACTTTTATGCCTCTGTGAGGTGATAGGGGAATTAATAAACTGTGAACTTTAAACAATAAACTTGGTTAAAAATAAGAGAGCTACAGATGCACGTTACTGTGAACGAATAATTCTTACCATCAATCATCAGAATTTGCGCCTTGAAATATACACCCATAGTGTCATCCTCATCCTCTCTCCATTTCACAAGGTACGTCTTTAAGGGGTCGTAGTCCTGGTTGTCCTTCGGTTCAAAATGCTTTACGTCTACCGCAGGCACAACAGCCTTCACGTTGTCCAACATATAACGGACAAATGCAAAGAACGGCATTTTTGTAATATAGTTTAATAAATTTGAAGATGTAACTCAATGTAATTTGGCAGTTAATTTCGTGTCGGGTGTTTGACTATACTGTAACGTAAGCTAACGACGACATCTCTTGCACTGTGTGATGACTCACACGTACTCTAGTTGTTGGATGAAAAATGGGACTTAATGAAAGGCATCCATTGTTGTCACTTTCAAAACTCGACCGCAAAGCTCGAATTTACATCCTGTGCATGCGTGCTACATGCGCTAGCGCTGCATGCATAACGCTAGGAAACGAATGATATGCTACGTAATTAGGAAAAAATTGTAAATAACGAATAAGAATAAATAAATATAAGCCTTTTTAATTCTGATAGTGAATTTATTCATTGTTAAAATTTGATATAAACATTTTCTTTCAGTATTTTAGCGTGGCTTCTTTGTATAAAATATAAAGGATTTTTGCTGACTTAACCTATTTAGATTCAGAAGTCTCAGATCAGTCTCAGATCACTTAGTATTTTTTCCAGCATTATTTCATCGTGTTATCACGAATGGTGGCTTTCTTTCTGCCATTTTAATACCTGCTTGAAATATTCTAGTTTGTAGCTAGCCCCCCAAAATATAGCAATCTGCAGGCATCTGGCATCTATATCATCTGTTTATTGGCTGTTATTAGATTCCAAGTGTTTCAGTCTCCAAAACTTTCTTATCACTTAAATACAAACTTTTTGGAACCAAAACACTTGGTATTTAACAGCAACAGTTTCAGTCAATGCAGTTAACGGTAGCTACAGCAACGATCCTGATTCGCGATTTTTATAAAAAAAAGAAATTCATAATAATCCAAGTTGTGAAGATCTGTCTGACAGGAGCATGATTAATTTATGTTTTGCACATCAAAGGCGTCAATGTTCGTCAGATTCCTAATTCAAACCAAGATTGTCAGGATAGGATAGGATTCGCACTGACCAAGCTGACGAACTGTAGGCTACGTGTAGGCTGATGTATTATTAACGTTGTTAGGCTTTACAACTTGCTACTTACTGTATTCTAGAGCCTAGTATACACTAACTAATACAGTGCTGCTAGTACTGCCACCAATTGCTAGTGACAGTGCACTCAAGGAATTCATTCATTCACTGTCACAGTGTTTCGTACTGGATATTATCACTTGGGATAGTGGTACCAAGCTTTGTAGCAGTCGCGCGGGCAGTAACAATTTAATATTGGAAACGTGTTCTTTGCAGTTATTGGACTCATAAATTATGCCAGCAACCCAAGTTAAAAAAATTATGTGATGTCAGTCTATAGAGTCCCAAGTTTAACGTAACTGACTTTATTGTATTAACATAATTCATCCAGTCATTCCACTCATTGCTTAATTTTCGGACTGCTGCCAGTCATTTATTTTGGGTAGAAATGGGAGATGAAGATCAACCTCCAAGACGCAAAAAATATAAACAATACTTTGACCCGAATACTAACTCGATACCAAAGTCTACACATTATTCATGGAAAAAAGCCAAGGATCAAGAGTATCAACCTGGTAATGCTATTGAGCCTGAGAATATAAACAGTGACACTGAATATTCTGAGACATCTGCAGACTCCTTTGTTTTGGATGAATCTTTAATTCGGTCTACATCTGATTTTGCTGAAAATGAAGAGGATGCCCTTGGTTCACCTGATGAAATAGACGTAAGAATTTTTTTAAATATTTATTTTGGCTTAGAGACTTATTTTCTACCAGACAGCAGAGTTTCCATAAATCTCATCATGGCGTGATCAAGGATCTGTTCGCAATAATCCATTTGGCATTGTTTTTGTGGTTAAATTCTAGTACTGTTTTCTCCTATTTTCAAAGGTTTAAACGAGAATTTGTAAACCCCAGCCGTTATACACCACTTTTGTTCATATTGTATGACTTCTGTATGTATTTCTTTGAAAGTTTGAGAGAAAAGTATGCGATACTATAACAAACTAGCTAACTTTCACCTGAAGTTTTTTGGCATATAAATGTACATATTTTCCAGACTTGACTTCGTTCGTGTTATACTTTATTCCATTATTAAAGGAAAGGTACCGTCACATAAATAAATTCAGAAGTGAATGCAGCCAAGCTGGTAGTTTCACTTTCGGTTTTCAATTTTCCTTATTGATTGCGAGAAATCTGTGATATCGAAACCACAATGGCTCCGATGGATGTGTGATTGATAATATCTAAGACGATAAATAGGGAAAAGTAAAAACCGGAAGTGGCGCATTCCCAACTCGGCGGCATTCACTTTTGAATGTTTTTATGGAACAATAGTCACGATAACTTTTCCTATAAATTTAATGATGCGTATATAAGTTTATTTAAATATCGTAATCATAAGTGAAAATGTTCTTGTTTAATCTTAATAATTGATTTGGTAACATTTAAAGTAAAAATCTAAAAAATAAAATTATTAAGGGAGATATTTTAAAACTAAAACACAAAGCAGATTCATTATTAAGCAGAGATCATTTACCACTGACACTGTTAAGTTTTGTCTTCAACTAGTCTTCAGGTCTTGGAAATCTTCAAAATGTTTGACTACATTAACTAGCTGTAACCTGTTTAAGTGACAAATTTGCTTAAAACAAGATGAGCCATATTCTATTTTAATCTTATATCAATGGATATTCAGAAATCCTGGTTTTGGCCAGAAAATATTAATTTGTTTGTATTCTAAAGTCACAACATAACCTTTATTTATTTATTTTTAAAATAACTGAGATCCACAAAAAGATAATGTTATAATGACCTTGTAATTCTTCAAAAAATGTCAGTTTATGATCAAATATAGGGAATTTAGATCAAATCATATTTGACTCAGGAGTAAAGGTTTGATACACTTTTAATTCATCCTTAGGCAATCATACAGTTTCAAAGAAGTGATGAATGCAGCTCGGATGCAACTGTTTTATCACAATATGACCCATCCTTTCCAGACAGTTCTGATGATTCAAACCTTGAAATGAACCCATCAAATGGAGAAGCCTATGATGTCTTTTATGAAGCTGAGGAAACTCATAATGATGACAGCGATCACAGCTATGAAGAACCTCCTTTTGACTTTCAAGATGCAGACAGCAGTGATCATGAAAGTGAAGGTGATCATGAAAGTGAAGGTGATCAAGAAAGTGAAGGTGATCAAGGTGTAGATTCAAACTTCTTTGATTGCGATGAGAGTTTGAATGAGCCAATTTTTCCTGGCATTCAGACATCGAAAGCTGAAGCAATTTTGATGATACTGTCCTTTGTTATGAGGCATTCGCTTCCGGCTGTAGCTTTGGTAAATCTTATGCAGCTTGTAAACGAATTATTGGGAAAGCATGTACTTTCAGCCACAAAATACATGTTTAAGAAGTTGTACCATAGCAAGTCATTCTTTACCTTTTGCTTTTATTGTACATTTTGTTTAGGCTTTGTTTGTATTTATGATTCTGATGTCAATGACTCAACACCATGTCCTCATTGTGAGCAACCTTGTGTGACGAAAGATTTATCTCGTGGGAATTTTTTTATAATATCTTCACTCATTCCACAACTACAGACTCTTTTTCAAGAATCTCATATCGGAGAAAATCTTAGATATCAAACTTCAAGGATAAAAATTAATGAAGATAATATTGAAGATATTTTTGACGGAGATGTATATCAGAAAATGTGTCAGCCAGGTAAACCATTAAGTAATCCCAATAATTTTTCATACAACTTCAATTCAGATGGCATGCCCGTTTTTCGTTCTTCAAAATTTTCTTTATGGCCTATTTACTTGATGATCAATGAGCTACCCCCAAAGCTTAGAAAAGAAAATTTGGTTCTAGCTGGAGCATGGTGTGGTAAAACAGAACCAAACATGACCATCTTTCTCGATCAATTTGTCAAAGAGGCAAAGAAATTGTCTAATGAAGGATTTACATGGAATGATAATGGTGAAATCGTTCATAGTAAACTTTTCCCTTTATGTTGCTGTGTTGATGCCCCTGCTAAAGCTCAAATGCAAAATGTTGTCCAATTTAATGGATACTATGGGTGTTCACAATGCTTTCACCCAGGGAAATGTTTTGATAGAGTTGTAAGATATCCTGTTGATGTCTGTGACTACACCGATAGAGAGGAAGAGGACATGCTTCAGGACATGCAGTCTGCATTAGAGGAGGGAAGGAATGTTAGGGGGGTTAAAGGTCCAACTCCATTGTTAAATTTGCCTCACTTTTCTGTAGTAAATGGTTTTCCCCCAGACTTTATGCACTGCTTATTACTAGGTGTGACTCGACAAATTACCGAATTATGGTTTGACTCACCTGCAAGGAGTGACTTCTATGTGGGTACACCAAACAACCTCTCTCTAGTTAATGAGAGGATGGACAACATTAATCCCCCCTCAGCGATTACAAGAATTCCTCGGCCAGTCACAGAGAGAAAGTATTGGAAGGCCAGTGAGTGGTATAACTGGCTGCTGTTTTTTGGACTTCCTTGTATGCTGGGCATATTACCAGACAATTACTTAAATCATTTTGGTATTTTAGTGCAGGCATCATATCTTCTTCTACAGAAATCCATCTCACGCGCAGAAATCAACAAAGCAAATGTTCTCTTTACATCATTTGTTTGTCAGTTTCAAGTCTTGTATAGTGTACAAGTGATGACTTACAATGTACATACTCTTACCCATTTGGCTAAGAATGTGAAGTTATGGGGCCCTTTATGGACCCACTCGTGTTTTGCTTTTGAAGCCGCAAATGGCTTTATAAAAAAAATGCTAACTGGAAACAAAGGCATTCTTTCGCAAACTGTTGAGAAATATTTGTTGCTGAAAGCACTTCCCTCCTTTTGCCACGTTTATCATATTTCTGACAGAGTGAAGCATTTTTGCAATATTGTTATATTCCCAAGTCAACCAGCACCTAAGGAAGTCATTGGTGATATAGAACTTTTTGGGAAGGGAAATGTTGTTATTTTACCTGCCACTGAACAAAATGCATTACTTAATAATGGTTATGCTGTACCTGATGATGGAATACTTTCTTTTAGTAGAATGAGTAGGAATGGTTTTACTTTTAATACCAAAGACTATCGCAAGTCAACGAAAAGAAACAATAGCTTCTTTGTTTCTTCACAAGAATCACACGGGGTTGTTGGACATTTATCACGAATTATTGTTATTGATGGACGATGTGTGGTACTTTTTAAAGAACTCGTACTGCAAGATGAAGCAATCTCCATTAACAGAGAAGCGGGAGCTGCTGTCACTCATATTAAGTATGTTTCTCATTTTGCAGATCAAATTAATGTCCTACCTGCAGAAGAAATACAGGAAAATTGCATTTTTTTATCAACAAGCAACAAAGAATTTGTCTGTAGATTCCCCAACTTTTTGTCTTTATGCTAAATAACTGTCACTCATCTTCAGTACCTTTTTAATTTTGCGAACCAAATTCATGTCTTACCTGCCATAGAAATACAGGAAAATTGCATTTGTTAATAAACAACAAAGAATATGTTTGTAGATTATGTATGGCTCTGATGGATTTAACTTTGTTTTGCTTATAATGCATTATGTATATTAGGTACAGCAGTGTACTGGATTAGTAAGATATTTCAGTCGAGCAGTGAACATAAGTAAATATTCACTGCACTATGAAAGGCTGTTTTGATACTTAAACTAAAGAATAGTTTGTCCTTGCGCCATGCAATGTGTAACATATTATTATTATTGAATACATTTTCTACATGAAAATATAAAATACATAAAATTTAAGAGTAATGTAAACATAGATAATATATGACTTATGTTAAAAAAGATAAAAGGTATAAAAGTATAAAGGCAACAGGAATGATATAACACTAGCACGAGAAAACAAGTTTAAATGTGTTTTGATCTTAAAAATATAAAGTTGCAAAATTTAGGTCATATGATTTGGGATAGAAAGAGTAAAAATACATGTGAAAATGAATGTAGACAAACTGAAATCATAAAAATGCTAAGAAGTATAAAAATCTGTAAGTAAAGCGAGAGAATAAATATTAAGAATAATGACTAAAATACTGTCTAACAAGGAATGTCTTCAAGTCTCGTTAAAAGCTGAGAGCGATACATTGCACCTTATAGTGCTCAGGAGTTTATTCCATTCATTTGGTGCATAGGCATTAAAGCAGCGATACCCAAATTTGTTTAAAGTTCTTGGGTTTTGGAGTAGATGTTGACCTGATGATCTTAAAGTACGAGATGGTTGGTGGGTTTTAATTAATAGGGCTAGATAATCAGGGGCTGTACCTTGCAAACAATTAAAACAGAGAAGTATAATTTTAAAATGCACACTATATTCAACTGGCAGCTAATGAAGTTGGAATAAGATGGTGTAATGTGATCTTTATAAGCTGTACGTGTTATGAGTCTAGCTGCGGAATTTTGAATTGACTGTAGACGATGAATTAATGATTTGTTGACACCAATCAAAAGAGAATTTGCATATTCAATTTTAGAAATAACAAGGGCATGGATCAAGGTTTTCGTTAAGTCTAGGAAATGGCAAATTTAAGCAATTGACCTGAGATGATGCATTGCACTTTGACATTTAGATATAACAATTTTTTTCATGGACATTTCAGAATCAAATATTGCACCTAAATTTGTTACCTTAGAAGAGTTAAATATGCTTATGTTATTGACATTTAATGATACACATGGCATTTTGTTGATATTGCACTTGCTACCGATTAGGAGGAATTCAGTTATGTCATTATTTAGTTTCAAAAAGTTATTCATCATCCAACAATTAATGTCTTTGATACAGTTTTCGAGAGCAAGTAACTGATTATGTAAATATGAGTTATTAAGTGAGATGTATAATTGAGTGTGGTCTGCGTAAAAATGATAGGCAATACAGTATCTCTTAATGATGTCAGCAAGCGGAGTAGTATATAAAGTGAACAGAAGAGGGCCTAACACGGAACCTTGTGGGACACCTATTTTCAGTTGGATAGAGTCCGACTCAATGTCATTCACAGTGATTTGCTGGGATTTATCTTGAAGATAGGACTTAATCCAACAAAGTGCAGAATCATGGATGCCAAACCCAGTGGATAAGCAACTTAACAGGATATCGGGATTTATTGTGTCGAAAGCGGCACTAAGATCCAAGAACGAGAGCAACCATTTTCTTATTGTGCAACAATTTCATGATATTATTATGAACTCGAAGTAATGTTGTCTCTGTCGAGTGGAAACAGCGATAAGCAGATTGAAAAGAAGCGGCAAGATTATTATCTGCGATAGATTTGTTCAGTTAAGCGGCAATAATTTTTTCACATAATTTTGATATGAATTTTAAGTTTGATACTGGGCGATAATTCTTGTATTCATAGGTATTTAAACCCGATTTCTTAAGAAAAGGAGCTAATTCGGAAATGCACAATTTAACCATCTTTGTAGGGATTGGGTCCAGATTACAGTACGCATTAGATGAGTGCTGAATGAGTGATTTGATTTCTTCAGTGGTTGTCTCTATAAAACAAAGTTTGCTGCCAATATTGGAATATTCAACACAAATGTGGCTGTGGGTCATTTCCTTTAATTCAGCTTCAATGTTTGACTATATTTTGTCAATTTTGTACTTAAAAAAATCTGCAAACTTGTTGGGAAATCCCAGTGCTTCACAATTAGATGGGTAAACTGGTTCAGATTTTCCATCGAGCAGAGCTTTTGCAGTGTTAAGCAATTTCCTTTTATCCGACTTTGATTCTTTAATTTTGTTTTTATGGGACTCTTTTCTGGCATCATCACATAGAGAATTAACATATTTGACCTGGGTTCATCACATAGAGAATTAACATATTTGACCTGGGTTCTATGGGCTAAGACATCAGCAGGTAAACATGTCTAAGACATCAGCAGGTAAACATGTTTTAGCTGCATTCTTTTCGAGTTTTCTGCATTTCACCTTTGCTTCCCGTATCTGTGGATTATACCACTCCGTATTTGGTTGCACAGTGACGGTTTTTACTGATAATGGGGCATGTTTATCAAGGACGGACGATAGATCTGAGTTATAAATTGCAACTGCTTCCGATGTGTTAGCAAAATTACAATATTGCAAATTAAGTGCCATATAAGTACCATACAAGGAAATTGCATTTATTGTTTTACACAGAATATTTTAGTGCAGTTTCATTAATACAGTAGTTCAATCATTTTCAAATAATTGTATTATCTTCTTTTTGTTTACTGTACGTTTCAAAGAGCGCTCGGCTGAAAAGTTGCTGACATTTAAATGTATTCTATGTGTCGACATGACAGCTTCTTGCTTAAAAATATCAGAAATAAAAAACAAGAGGAACGTTTGACTGTTTTTTAACATCCGCATAATTCTTTTCATCTACAAAACCATCTCTTGAAGGAAGAACTACTAGAACACAGACAATTTCCAACATTTACGAAGAGTGAATTTGGCTGTTTGGTATACAAATTTTAAAAAAATGGTAGATGAAAGTTCTGCAATGTTGGGGACATTAAACAGGAACAAAAGGATATTGTCTGTTGCAAGATTTTCTACTGAAAACATTTTTAGGCATAAAATATCTTAGCCTCAGGGCAACTTTTATTCTTAAAAATGCACTTAATACTTTGCCTTGGCTGTAGTAATTATTAAAGAACATCATGCATTTCCCCCAAATATTTTTAACTTATGTGGGGTTTTTGCAACATTCTACGACTCATTGTTTTCTTCATTAAACTTTTTGAGTCAAATGAGCCTGGCACATGTGATTCGGACTGTTGGAAGTGTTTGCCAACCAATAAGGTATATAGTGTGTTCAAATATTCTTGAGACTCAAGAAAAATATGCCTTCACTTTAGCCCTGCCAACATCTTTAACCAATGTTCTGCATTCAGTTCTGTCCAATTTTAAAGTTTATTCTGTATAATTGGAATCTCCAGTTTACAAAATAATATCCCAAATGGTTTTTAAGAAAAACCCATTTTAATCCCAATTGGAAAAATAAATTATAAATGGTCCCACACAATTTCCAAATGGAAATCAATTTTCCAAATGGAACACTAATTTCCATTTGGAAAATTTATTTCCAACTGGAAATAAAATTTCCATTTGGAAAATTTAAAAATTCCAATTGGAAAATAGTCAAACCATTTGAAAACAGTTGGAAAATAACAAAACCATTCGAACCATTTGGAACCATTTGGAACCATTTGGAAATCCCAAATGGAGTCAACTGTTTTTTTCTCTTGGGTATGTTTTAAGGCAGTGTTTCAAACAGCGTAGCAGGATATAGGGCTTTGTAGTACCCTCGTACAGCCAGCCATCAGTACAGTAAATGGTAGCAATCAAATGTGGCTGCCATCAGTATCTTCTAACAAAGCCCTATTTTATACAGTATTTTTTACAAATTATAAGCAGGAACAACAAAGGTAGGCAGATGTGGAGACTTTCTGTACGAAAAACGTCCATTGCAGGGCTGTTAACACCCAACATTGTCTTAAGAGAAAAGCGCATAAAATTTCACAATTTTATAGTTTCTGTTAGGGCAACATTATTTGCATTTTTTCTGAAATAACATAGCAAGATTATGGGCTAAGAAAGGTTAGTCACCCCATAAATAGCCCAAACTGACACCACCACCACAAAAAAAAAAAAAAAAAAATGCCCAGAGTTAGTAAAGAACTTATCAATGTTGACTTTGAAATTGTAAACAGAATTGGAGCTAACTACCTACTAAGGCAAACGATTCCACTCATTAACAACTCTTTGCGAAAAGCTAAAATGCTGAATATCTATCCGTGAGAACTCTTTGGTCAACTTCAAATTGTTACCACGTGTCACAGAAGGATTAGATGAAACATGCAAGAAACAACAGGAAGACACAGCATCACTACCAGACAGGAAGTCAAAACCCTGAATCATATCACCATAATCTTCTCAACTCAAGCGTGGTCAAACCAAGAATTCACAACCTAGATTCATAAGAGAGATTCCTTACTTCAGGAATGAGTCTAGTAGCTCTTCGCCGAACGTGCTCCAAAATGAATTTATGCTTCTCATAAAAGGGACTCCAGGTCTGAATAGCATATTCAAGGTGAGGCCTGATGACTAACTGCTTATACAAATTAAGGACAACCTCTCCACCAAGAAAACAAAAATTTCTTCTAATCAAACCAAGCATCCTATTTGCCTTTGCAGCTGCTAAAGCACACTGTTTAGAAGGCTTCAGATTGCTATTAATGACAACACCTAGATCCCTTTCTTGATCAACACAACCAAGATTTGAACTATTCATGCAGTTAAGTTGCTCTGACCAAAATGAATAACTTTGCATTTATCAACATTGAATGACATCTGCCATGTTTGAGACCAAAAACTAACTTATCAGATCAGATAATGAAAAGATCATCTACATGTACATAAAATCTTTGATGTTTAAAGGGCATTCTGTTTGAAAGCACCTTTTTCCTGAAAAATGGCACTTTTAAGCTTTTGACAAAAGTGGGGCTTGACACCCCTCGCCCCCACGGTTCTGTTGCCCATGGCAACCATAATATTAGGGTTTAAGTTTTAGCTCTTAATAAAAAAAAAATTAAAAAAAATTTAAAAAAAAAAAAATCGATTTTTGATTTTTGATTCTTGTTTAAAAAATCTCACATATACCTGGACATGAAACATAAAAATTGCAAGAAAAATTCCTTCACATTTAAGTTAAGTGTTAATGTTTTTCTGTTTAAATAAAAATTATCAGAAGGTGGTTGGAAGGGAGATGTGATGCAGTGAAAGTGAGTGAAGGTTGTAATGATGAACTGGTTGACCTTTCAATTCCCAAGGTTGTCCAAAACACAGGTATCTTTTTAGGAAACTTTTAAAAAGAGGGCTTTTTCATAAATTTCTCTTCATTTCTTATTGTAACATGTGAAAGCTAAGACTTTGGTCTTTCAATTATTGTAACAATTTTCTGGTCAAACATGCAAATATCATGCAAATCATGCCACTAATTTGCATATCTGGTGTCAAAAAATCTTTATGACATTTTGTTTTTGGTGATTAATGAAAATGTTGTTTTGATAAAAAATTTGAATTGTTGTGAATATTTCCTTTCATTTGATACCACCTTTGAATTTCTTGGTGCAGGGAAAGTACAAATGTGTAAAATTTATAATTCTTCCCCCTTGTTGACCTCAGCATTTCTAACTTTTATAATTTTCCCCTTTGTTGACCTCAGCATTTTTCACAAAGCACACTGTACATATGCGTAGGCCTATACAACACACACCAAAACAAGTCATCACCCGAACAACAACGCGGTACACAGAATACAGATGTAGGAAGCTGTCAATCTCATTTCCTCCGCTTACTCTTTCCAGCTTGATTATTGGTTTCCAGCACAATTACAATTGGTGTCGCCTGCGTGTTATGATAGTAACAATGCTATCCGCGAACGCTTTAGTACAAAACACAGGTGACACCTAACTTCATTTGATAACAATTTGGTTATTTCTTCCCAACCCAGGCTTGAACCCAGGGCCTGCGTGGTCTGTAGACAGGTTTGACACCTCAAATGATAAATATTTCAAAATTGTATTATTTTGTGCTGCTGTTTAAAAGAATATTACCATGGTTTTTTTGTAAAATTTTATTTGAAAGAGTATACTTTTATAGCCAATTTGGTAAAAAAATCAGGTTGATATCATATTCCATTCAGAAAATGTAGATTTTTAAAGATTTCACACTTGCATTTTAAAGTTTTTATACTGTATAATGAATTAGTGTTTGATGATGTCATAGAGGCAATTCCATTGCAAATGTTTATGTATTTCTTTGAACGTTAATTGGTTGTTTCTGTATGATTAGAAACAATTTTCCAAAAGTTATTGAAGTAGGGTACATTTGGCAATGTATATTAATACCTAACTTTATCAATTGATTTTTCTAGCAGGTTTTAATAATAAAAAAGGATGATAGATTTGAATGAAATACATAAACTTTGTGGGAGAATGTGTTGCTGTGATGTCATACTGAGCCTTTTCCTATTCGTTTATTGGCATTTTTTGTAAACCTTAAAATGTGATTATCTCCTGGTAGGAATAACATATCAACATGATTTTTGTACTAAATTGTTTCTAAACTTTTTCTTTTCTTATGAAAAGTTACGAAAAACCATAAGAATAATTCTTTAAAGTTCATCGCCATCTTCGTTGTTTATGCACAGATACAATATTTTAAAAAAAACATATTTCATGGATGACACTTGGTTCGTTGGCAAACAATGGGGAGGGTATACGTTTATTCCATTGTATCAATGAAAAAATGTTTAAAACATTTTTAATTCAAGATGAAAAAAGTTTCCGATTCCGATAATGGTCTGTAAAGCTATGAATAAATACAAAAATAAGTGTCAAAATGCACCAAAAATCATCAAATTTGACACAATTTTATCCCAAATTGAAAAAATAAAGCTAGGTGTGAGCAAATTTTGATAAGATTTGAACTAGAAAATTTGTCTAGATAATGGCGACCAAAAATGCAAAAAAAATATATTTTTACAAGCATTTATTGCAACAGGGAGGGAAGGTGTGTGGGACATGTTAGCATAGTGTGTGGGGACATGGTGGCTTGGTACAGTATGTGGGATTGCATGTGATTGGATGTCATGTGGATTTCAGTGTGGCATGTGAGATAGGATGGAATGGCCTGTGGAACAAGGTGGGATAGTATGTGGTACAGGTGGGATGGCATGTGGTACAGGGTGGGATGGCATGTGGTACAGGGTGGAATGGCAGGGTGGGATGGCATGTGGTACAGGGTGGGATGGCATGTGGTACAGGGTGGGATGATATGTGGTACAGGGAGGGAGGGAGGGATGTGGTCAGATGTTATCTTTATGATGGGATGGCATGTGGAACAGGGTGGGATGAAATGACCTGTTATCAAAGGGATGTATCATCTTTATGCGGGATGGCATGTGGTTCAATATTCAAAGACCTGTTATTAAAAAAACAGATCTGCTCAAAAAAGCGATCTGCTCATAAAACCGATCTGCTCAAAAACCGATCTGCTCAGATCTTTGAACCAAAAGAGAAATTGTAACATGTCTATAGAACTTTGAAAGCAGCCTAGTGAGGGCTCCAACCACATATTTCTGGGAGCTGGTTCCATGTTTTCCACACTTTAATTAACCTGATGCCCTTTCTCACATGTCTTTCTATTCTGGGCTCTGTCAACCTACATTGGAACTAAGAGGAACCATGAATTGTAAATAAGTGATATCTCATTCCACCATGTACTGTAAGTCAGCCTTTTTAGACACTCATTCTGTTTTCCTCCTGCAATAGAATGGCATCCCTTCCACAGGGAGTCATTTGCTCTCATCCACTTGCCCCATGGTAACTGGGGACATCAGCAATGCCCCTGTGGGCCTAAGGGCCTCGTAAGCAATGCCCTTGTGGGCCTAAGGGCTCGTAAGCAATGCCCCTATGGGCCTAATTGGGCTCGTAAGCAATGCCCCTATGGGCCTAATTGGGCTCGTAAGCAATGGGCCTAATTGGGCTCGTAAGCAATGGGCCTAATTGGGCTTGTAAGCAAAGCCCCTATGGGCCTAAGGGCTCGTAAGCAATGCCACTATGGGCCTAAGGGCTCATAAGCAATACCCCTATGGGCCTAAGGGCTCGTAAGCAATGCCACTATGGGCCTTAGGGCTTGTAAGCAATGGGCCTAAGGGCTTGTAAACAATGCCCCTATGGTCCTAATTGGGCTCATAAGCAATGCCCCTATGGGCCTAAGGGCTCATAAGCAATGCCACTATGGGCCTAAGGGCTTGTAAGCAATGCCCCTATGGGCCTAAGGGCTTGTAAGCAATGTCCCTATGGGCCTAAGGGCTCATAAGCAATACCCCTATGGGCCTAAGGGCTTGTAAGCAATGCCCTATAGACCTTTTCAAACCGAGTTTAGCCGAACATGATTTTTCATTACATCGACCAATCAAATGCTGGGGGAACTTTTCCTTTGTTTTCCAACCAATCAGGTAAAGGTTTGAGGGAAAAAAATGTAAGCAACAATACACGCGCGTATTTTCTTCATATGTAAAGCAGGTATGATACGTGCGCTTTAATTTTTTTCATACGCTTGGTCCCATACCGTGCGTGAATTGTGCAGATGGCCAAGATTCCTCCATTATTTTATTGGTCAATAAGATTCCTCTAGTATACGATTGGTCCATTACCAACACGTGAATCTCGGCCATGTGACATTTAAATTAGTTATCCGGAAATTGCCAATTCAGATTTAAAAAGGTCTATGAGCCTAAGGGGTCGTAACAATACCCCTATGGGCCTAATTGGGCTCGTAAGCAATGCCCTTATGGGTCTAAGGGCTTGTAAGCAATGCCCTTATGGGCCTAAGGGCTCATAAGCAATGGTCCTACACTGTAAGGGCCCGTAATCAATGCCCCTAAGGGCTCGGATAGATTAACTTCATGTAATTCCTCATGCTTTCACCCTCAGTTTTGTTTGACGTTAGTTTAAACCTCTCTTTCTCTTTTTCCAGGTGATGAAACATCCCTACACAAACAGGTAGTGTGTCAGTCCAGCATGGATGCCTAGTCAAATTCTCCTTCAGAGATGGGACGATCCAGCATGTAAACTTGTCCTGATTTGAAAGCATTAATTACAGTGTTTACTCTAAAAGATGGAAACACAGAAGGACAAAGACAAAGAGAAACTCTTGTTCCAAGTTTTAAAAGCGATAAGCAAGCACGATCTGAAGCTGCTTCAGAGAATCGCCAAAAATTTAAACCAAAAGGAACTGAAGGATGTGGTAAAGAGCAAACTTCAGGGGGTCACCCCGCTGATGATGGCGACCTACACAAATAATATCAACATGGTCAGTTTTCTTGTGAACAATTGTTACACATCCGTTAATCAAGAGGGACTTGATGTGGCCTCCGTAGACCAAGTTCCTACCACTCCTGTATGTTTAGCATCCGTTCTAGGCCATGTAGAAGTTACAAAATTCTTGATTGACCATGGGGCCAGCGTCAATTACATTGACGAGAAAGGAAGATCGTGTCTCACATGCATTGATATGAAGAATGCGTTCAGGAGAGATAAATTTGAAACGCTTAAACTTTTGGTGGAAAATGGGGCTGATCTTAATTTTCAAGATAGGACTGGTGAAACATGCCTTATGGCCAGCTGCAAAGTCGGAGTTGCTCCTGTGGTGCAATATTTGTTAGAGAAAGGGGCATCCGTTTTACAGAAAAGTAAAGTAGGATGGACGGCATTGCATTATGCTGGCAAGAGCGGAAGTCTGGAGATTGTAAAGATGCTAATACGACGCAATGCTGATTATCATGCTGTAGATGACATGGGACAGACAGCTTTGATGGTGGCAGCGACAGCCTGTCATGAGAATATTGTGGATTTCCTTGTTAGAAATTCTAACATTTCAGAAAAAGATAAAGTCAACGCATTAAAGCTGGCAGGAGCATCTTTTATTGATAGAATGGATGATATTGAAACTGGGCTACGATTGTGGAAAAGGGCAGCCAGGATTTTGAGATCGGATCAGAAACAAAGCAGTGTGGAGTTCACAGACAGGCAGGACGGCAACTGTTACTATGGAAACATGAAAGAATTCCATAGCGTGGAAGATTTGCAAGACCTTGAAATGGATTTAGATTCAGTATATTTTCAGTCGCTTCTTCTTCGTGAGCGTATTCTTGGCCATCACAATCCAAGCACGACAATTGCAATGCGGCGACGTGCGACAGTGTTTGTCCGACATGAACGCAAAAGGAAACAAGGGCTTAACCTTTTGTTATACACTTTAAACCGTCAGCAGATTAATTATAAGCCGTTGGATAGCACCCAGACTTTGCACACTCTCGCTTTGTTTTGCAATTTGTTTTCCTACAAAACGATTGTCGAAGATGGGAAACAAAGAACGGTTTTTGAGATCACTCATTTTGACGAAGTCTTTCCAGTTTTCAAGGCTGCTGTGGAGGAGATCAGGAGGGTGCATGATGATAGTTTGCTTGATCGCACATTACCCGACAAGGACAAGGATTATACTTTTGCTGTTGCGTGTACTCTTCAGTTGCTTAGCGTAGTCTTAGATGTAAAAGAGGAGCTTTCAGCAGAGCAGGCGGTCATGTTGAATTCTTCTGTCAGATATTTACTCAACCTCAATCCAATTCTGAATGGCAATGTCACCCTCCTTCATTTCGCGTCATCGAGACCCACCTACCAAGACACTTTTGATATTGATCTCAGTTTCCCGAATCATAAAGTTGTCCAAATTTTACTTGACAATGGGGCGGATGTCAACGCTTTGGATAGCAACAGAAATACACCGCTTCATTCTGTGTGCACGGGAATGAAACGCAAAATAAAAAGGGAGGTTGACCCTACTTTGGAAGAGCAGAAGCAGTGCGTGCAAGTTCTGTTGGAACACGGAGTCCACCTGGATGCAAGAAACATTGAAGGAAGAACATTTAAAGATCTCTCATTTCTTACTTTCTCTTTTTGCCGGGTGACCTGTGAACCCTTGCAATGTCTAGCTGCCAGAGTGATTGTTTCTTATAATATCCCTTACAAACATATTTTACCGGGCAAATTACAAAGTTTTGTCCAGATGCATGAGCATCCACATGCAGAAAATTGATACTGTAGGCATGCATGTTTGTAGTGATACTGTAGGCATGCATGTTTGTAGTGATACTGTAGGCATGCATGTTTGTAGTGATACTGTGATGCATGTTTATGATACTGTAGGCATGCATGTTTATAGTGATACTGTAGGCATGCATGTTTATAGCATGCATGCATTTTATAGTGATACTGTAGGCATGCATGTTTATAGTGATACTGTGGCATGCATGTAGGCATGCATGTTTATAGTGATACTGTAGGCATGCATGTTTATAGTGATACTGTAGGCATGCATGTTTATAGTGATACTGTAGGCATGCATGTTTATAGTGATACTGTAGGCATGCATGTTTATAGTGATACTGTAGGCATGCATGTTTATAAACTGCAGTGATACTGTAGGCATGCATGTTTATATACTGTGATGTTTATAGTGATACTGTAGGCATGCATGTTTATAGTGATACTGTAGGCATGCATGTTTATAGTGATACTGTAGGCATGCATGTTTATACTGTAGTGCATGTTTATAGTGATACTGTAGGCATGCATGTTTATAGTGATACTGTAGGCATGCATGTTTGTTTATAGTGATACTGTAGGCATGCATGTTTATAGTGATACTGTAGGCATGCATGTTTATAGTGATACTGTAGGCATGCATGTTTATAGTGATACTGTAGGCATGCATGTTTATAGTGATACTGTAGGCATGCATGTTTATAGTGATACTGTAGGCATGCATGTTTATAGTGATACTGTAGGCATGCATGTTTATAGTGATACTGTAGGCATGCATGTTTATAGTGATACTGTAGGCATGCATGTTTATAGTGATACTGTAGGCATGCATGTTTATAGTGATACTGCAGGCATGCATGTTTATAGTGATACTGTAGGCATGCATGTTTATAGTGATACTGTAGGCATGCATGTTTATAGTGATACTGTAGGCATGCATGTTTATAGTGATACTGTAGGCATGCATGTTTATAGTGATACTGTAGGCATGCATGTTTATAGTGATACTGTAGGCATGCATGTTTATAGTGATACTGTAGGCATGCATGTTTATAGTGATACTGTAGGCATGCATGTTTATAGTGATACTGTAGGCATGCATGTTTATAGTGATACTGTAGGCATGCATGTTTATAGTGATACTGTAGGCATGCATGTTTATAGTGATACTGTAGGCATGCATGTTTATAGTGATACTGTAGGCATGCATGTTTATAGTGATACTGTAGGCATGCATGTGTATAGTGATACTGTAGGCATGCATGTGTATAGTGATACTGTAGGCATGCATGTGTATAGTGATACTGTAGGCATGCATGTTTATAATGATACTGTAGGCATGCATGTTTATAGTGATACTGTAGGCATGCATGTTTATAGTGATACTGTAGGCATGCATGTTTATAGTGATACTGTAGGCATGCATGTTTATAGTGATACTGTAGGCATGCATGTGTATAGTGATACTGTAGGCATGCATGTGTATAGTGATACTGTAGGCATGCATGTGTATAGTGATAGTGTAGGCATGCATGTTTATAATGATACTGTAGGCATGCATGTTTATAGTGATACTGTAGGCATGCATGTTTATAGTGATACTGTAGGCATGCATGTTTATAGTGATACTGTAGGCATGCATGTTTATAGTGATACTGTAGGCATGCATGTTTATAGTGATACTGTAGGCATGCATGTTTATAGTGATACTGTAGGCATGCATGTTTATAGTGATACTGTAGGCATGCATGTTTATAGTGATACTGTAGGCATGCATGTTTATAGTGATACTGTAGGCATGCATGTTTATAGTGATACTGTAGGCATGCATGTGTATAGTGATACTGTAGGCATGCATGTGTATAGTGATACTGTAGGCATGCATGTTTATAGTGATACTGTAGGCATGCATGTTTATAGTGATACTGTAGGCATGCATGTTTATAGTGATACTGTAGGCATGCATGTTTATAGTGATACTGTAGGCATGCATGTTTATAGTGATACTGTAGGCATGCATGTTTATAGTGATACTGTAGGCATGCATGTTTATAGTGATACTGTAGGCATGCATGTTTATAGTGATACTGTAGGCATGCATGTTTATAGTGATACTGTAGGCATGCATGTTTATAGTGATACTGTAGGCATGCATGTTTATAGTGATACTGTAGGCATGCATGTTTATAGTGATACTGTAGGCATGCATGTTTATAGTGATACTGTAGGCATGCATGTTTATAGTGATACTTTAGGCATGCATGTTTATAGCAATACTGTAGGCATGCATGTTTATAGTGATATTGCCAGAGGTTGGCACCATAGGAATTGCAATTTGAGAGGAATGTACTGTATTAGTTTGACCAACCAATTCATCTTATGTTATACACTTATAAAGGAATTAGCAAATTCCCCCATTGTAATTTCTTTTAAGGGAAATTCCAATGAAACAGGAAATCCCCTATCTCCTCACTATGATGTCACCCCTAAATATTGCACTGAATTACTTTTTAGTTAGATTTCAGCAGATGGTGCAGTTTTTGAAGCATACGGTATCATGAGTAAAACATGATTATATCACCATGATTAGGTTCAAATACATGTCCAATTATTTAGAAGATACAGAGTGCAGAACTATTTACAGAGAAACAGCAACTTACTTTACATTCATCTTTTTTTTAATTAGCCCCAACCCTAGTCAACATTTAGTTGGTAAAGTGACATTCTAAAAATCTAGATAAATTTAAACATACAATTAGTAGAAGTGCTCAAACATCTTTGCAGAGAGAGATAGCTGAGACACGAGAAGGAGCTTGGGTGCTTCATCTCACTGCTATTTTCTGCAAAACTAATGTAATAATACAAATAAAAAGTGAAAATATTATTTTAAAAAGTATGTATAAAAGCTGCCTGCCCACAGTTTCTAAAACGCTCTGTCCGTTACTACTTTGGACTGCCAAAACTTAATATTTAATATTTTGGATTTACAACAATATTTAGAAACCTTATAGATATGTTGCAACTTTGAGGCGCTGTAAGTTGCTCTAGGAAACAGTGCATCTACTGTATGGGTTCTTATTGAAAGTACTGTACTATATTTTACCTCACCTAGTCTCTTCAGGCCTCCTGGCTCTTAAGGCTGCAGTGCACTCTCTCCACTGGACTCTGTTATTTGCAACTTGTCCGGCTGCTGTCCACGAGCTGCATCCCATCACTTTCCTCTCCTTCTCGACTGTCCTTCTCCAGGTCATTCTAGGACGACCAACTTTCCTTCTTCTGGTTTCTACGTGGTAACTGTCACACAGTGCTTAATAGTGCTCATGTGCATCACATGACCAATCCACCTCCACCTTCTTTTCACTTCAGTACTGATTTTGTCATGTTTAGTGATTCTATAATATATATACTGCCCTTATAGTTTATATAATTATGTCATGGTTCTGTAGCTGTCTTATATTCTTGCAAACATCACACATTTAAGTATGAGTGTATTAAATACATACCTACTGCATTGTAATGACACTGGGACTGGGTGGGAATTAAACGTGATGAACCTACATTATAACCAAGCGCAAAGAAGTCCAGTGATAAGGAATGATAAATGATAGAACAAATAAAATTGAGGTATAATTAACTGTTTGTGAATTTATTTACAATATTGACAAGAATCTGGTCTCAGAAATTGCAATTCCACATGTGTACCCAGAAACCTGTCTGAATTGACAGTGCCCAACTGACGGACTGACCAAAACCTCATGGTCGTAATACCACGTCCAGGATATGACTAATGCGGCAGAACAGAGCGAGAAAGTTCTGGTTAGTTCTGTCGGATGAAACATACCCTGAATACAGTCAGAAAACACATTGTTGAGGCGAAGTTTTTATAGGCATATGTAATGCATGGGACAAAGGACTTTGACATGAGTGGAATGCATGCTAAAATTGTCTCTTTAAGCCTACCAGCACCCGATCCTTAATACTCAGGTATGACAATTACCAACCCGACTTCCTGTTCAGTCTATTGTGTTTCCACAGCAAACAATGATTGTTTATCTGCCATTCCCATGCACACCACAGTCAAGTAGCCCAAGGCTAATTGTGTGTTTAAGATTACACCAGGGAGTTCTTAACAGCTCCCTGATTACACAAATCCAGAGCTGAATAATCAAGGCACTTTTGTGATTAAAATCACTCGTCCGTCTTAGTGGGAGAAGTTGGTTTTCCAATTGGTGATAAAAATAGCTGTGTATCATAATGCCTGGGATAATAATGTGCATTAACTGTGAATGATTGATGGATCATTTCTCCTATTTTAAGATATTGCCTTATGTGGCTGGACTTTAGGAGGGTCATTCGCGAGTGCAAAGTCCTTTGAACCGTGCATTAAACACGCATATAAACACGATGCCAAAACTGTATTCTTTTTATACATTTTTGGTGTTAGATTGTTTAAAATGCATAAAAAACTTTCTTAAGAAAATACTTGTGCATTATCAGAATTTAATGCACGGGTCATGGTAATACAAAGACTCCAGAGAAATTGGATAAAATATGAGATACGTGTGATACACATGAACGAGGATGCTACGGCGTCACAGTATTATACGAAGTATGTACCCTTATTCATGAGTGACTTCTATTCTAGCATTTATATAATAATAATAATAATCGTATTGCTTATATAGCGCTTTAGACTGTCATAGACTGTATCAAAGCGCTTACAATTATTACCCTGGTCACTGGGCCTTAACTCTCCTGAAAACTTTCTCACTCCCTGGGAGTCACAAGCCCGTTTATCAGCAGCCATATACAGGCGCCGGGCTCCAAACACATAAAACTGTCACTGCCCTCACAGGTACCCATTACAGCTGGGTGGACTGAAGCAATGAAGATAAAGTGTCTTGCTCAAGGACACAACACACTGGCCTGGCCGGGAATCGAACCCAGTGCCTTCCACACCAGAGCCCGACGCCTTAACCACTAGGCCACTGTGATCCACTATTATTATGCTACCTAAAAATTCTTTCAATTATTTCTACTACACTATATTTGTATTACTGTATTATTTGTATTACTGTATATATTGATTGTTATGGTCATGTATTCAGTCTATCATGATGAAAATCTGTCGCAATGGATTTTCAGTCCAAAATCCTCAAAGCCTACAAGGTTGAACAAACAATAAACAAACAAAAGCTTCTCTGTTAAATACCACCCTATAGTAAATTATTACTTCGAGCCAGATGCATTGACCACAGGGGAAGACTTTTGTCCTTGTGTTGTGTGTGAAAGTCAGTGCAGCTGCAGTGATAATTTTTTACTATCAATGTCAGATTATGACCATGGAAAGTGAGGTGAAGTGTGTGGATTGTAGAAATACAAGATTCCTGGTGTAATTGCATGTGCTGGATGGTGGTTTCTGTTGTGAGCAATATAGACCCCGACAGATTTTAGATTTTGTCAGAGCTTAAGACACAAAATGTATTGAGAAGTTTAGACCTAATGATGGACAAACAGAGGCAATTTGAGATCAATTGCTTTAAATCTATTTACATTGTATATATTATCATTTTGTTTTTGTATATGCAAATGTGTTAAGTGCAAATAGGCATTGATATTATTTACAAAAACAAGAAATATAAATATGTAGCCTTGAGTCTCTAGTTATATGGACAGTTAGCACCAGCATGAGCTTAAATTAAAAGCTTTAGAAGATCCTAAAATCTATTCCATTACGATCAAGAGGGCGCATTAAAATTGTGTCCTAAACACCCGATCGTTAAATATAAAGCTGGTCGGGTGATCAATTTACGTACCCCACTTCCGATTTGCATTGCTTGCTTACTCGCGCATTAAATCATAGGATACAGTTTTGCTCCGCGATGTGATTCACGCATGAGTGATTCCACTGCATGCAATCGTGTCTGGAAATTATCCGGCTATGCTTGAAAGGGGATATTACTTTTGTGGGTTTTCCAATTAGTGGAGGTGGGATGCTGCATGCATTATTAGACAGGTATACCCCCAGTTTGGACAACTTTTCAATGCGGCGAATAGATCAATATGCAAAAGGTCTTACCAAAATCGCTTTAAAAGAGATCATTTTACTTACTTAGATACCTACTGTAATTAGCATAAATTGAGTAATATTTCGCGACCTTAGAACAGGACAACTAGAAATTTATTTATTGTTTTTCGAATATTTCCTCAAATATTTTGAATGGGAGAAGTTGGCAGTAGTAAACATAAAATTGAATATTATTATATCCTTGAACCAGATTTAGCAGCAGAATGCAGTTTGAGGACATTATTTGATATTTGAAATTTGGGAAAGAAATATAAAGAATTACACTTATGAATTTTAGCTGTATTCTTGTTCTTACATCATCACTTTTGTGTATGCTGAAATTGTTTACAAACTTTGATTTGTCGTAACTTTAAAACTATAAGTGTTATTGAGACCATTTAAAAAATGTTCTACTCATAATTTAATGCACATATTCTTTTAAATAGTAAATAAGTTTAAGTTTGAGTTAAAATTTATTACATTTATATGGCGCATTATCTAAATAACTTATTCTAATGTGCCTTACAAAATATGCATATAAAGAAAATAAATACAAATGTGTAAATAAGATAAGCATGAAATATAAAGAAAACAAAGAACAAGAAAATTTGAAAGGACTTGAATATATTATTTGATTATCCTATATTATGTTATATTATACTTGTGTCAGCTTTTGACATATATTCAACATTTTCTTGTACAATCTTATTATACTGCTGTTACAATCTTTTCAGTTTTTGTCACATGTTGTTATTGGATAAAATGTTAGAAGTATATGGACATAATGTACATCTATATACAACAAAAACTCATCACACAATGTTTACAATTTTGATTTATACTGGGAGTTAAATTTTAAACCAGTATTATGCAAATGTGTGATGTCATAACTGGGCCACTTTTGTATTTTCCAATGTAAACCCACTTTGTAAATTTTTCCATAATTCTTTTAAGGGGTGCAGCATTTTCAGATAATTTTTTTCTTTTAAATATTCCCAACTGTAGCAAAAGGAAGAGAAATTCTCATGATTTTCAGTAAATTCTGTCCAACAAGTCATGTACAGTACAGTAAATCACAAATTCATCATATACATTGGAAATTCCCAAATTTGATCAGCCACAACTTGAAAATTCCCCATATTTGATCAGCCACAATTTGGAAATTTCCCAAATTTGATCAGCCACAACTTGGAAATTCCCCAAATTTGATCAGCCACAACTTGGAAATTCCCCAAATTTGATCAGCCTCAACTTGAAATTCCCCAAATTTGATCAGCCACAACTTGGAAATTCCCCAAATTTGATCAGTTACAGCTTGGAAATTCCCCAAATTTGATCAGACACAGCTTGGAAATTCCTAAATTTGATCAGCCACAACTTGGAAATTCCCCAAATTTGATCAGACACAACTTGGAAATTCCTAAATTTGATCAGTCACACCTTAGAAATTCCCCAAATTTGATCAGCCACACCTTAGAAATTTCCCAAATTTGATCAGCCTCAACTTGGAAATTCCTAAATTTGATCAGCCACACCTTAGAAATTCCCCAAATTTGATCAGACACAGCTTGGAAATTCCTAAATTTGATCAGCCACACCTTAGAAATTCCCCAAATTTGATCAGACACAGCTTGGAAATTCCCAAATTTGATCAGTTACAGCTTGGAAATTCCCCAAATTTGATCAGACACAGCTTGAAATTCCTAAATTTGATCAGCCACAACTTGAAAATTCCCCATATTTGATCAGCCACAATTTGGAAATTTCCCAAATTTGATCAGCCACAACTTGGAAATTCCCCAAATTTGATCAGCCACAACTTGGAAATTCCCCAAATTTGATCAGCCTCAACTTGGAAATTCCCCAAATTTGATCAGCCACAACTTGGAAATTCCCCAAATTTGATCAGTTACAGCTTGGAAATTCCCCAAATTTGATCAGACACAGCTTGGAAATTCCTAAATTTGATCAGCCACAACTTGGAAATTCCCCAAATTTGATCAGACACAACTTGGAAATTCCTAAATTTGATCAGCCACACCTTAGAAATTCCCCAAATTTGATCAGCCACACCTTAGAAATTTCCCAAATTTGATCAGCCTCAACTTGGAAATTCCTAAATTTGATCAGCCACACCTTAGAAATTCCCCAAATTTGATCAGACACAGCTTGGAAATTCCTAAATTTGATCAGCCACACCTTAGAAATTCCCCAAATTTGATCAGACACAGCTTGGAAATTCCCCAAATTTGATCAGTTACAGCTTGGAAATTCCCCAAATTTGATCAGACACAGCTTGGAAATTCCTAAATTTGATCAGCCACAACTTGAAAATTCCCCATATTTGATCAGCCACAATTTGGAAATTTCCCAAATTTGATCAGCCACAACTTGGAAATTCCCCAAATTTGATCAGCCACAACTTGGAAATTCCCCAAATTTGATCAGCCTCAACTTGGAAATTCCCCAAATTTGATCAGCCACAACTTGAAATTCCCCAAATTTGATCAGTTACAGCTTGAAATTCCCAAATTTGATCAGACACAGCTTGAAATTCCCCAAATTTGATCAGCCACAACTTGAAATTCCCAAATTTGATCAGACACAACTTGGAAATTCCTAAATTTGATCAGCCACACCTTAGAAATTCCCCAAATTTGATCAGCCACACCTTAGAAATTTCCCAAATTTGATCAGCCTCAACTTGGAAATTCCTAAATTTGATCAGCCACACCTTAGAAATTCCCCAAATTTGATCAGACACAGCTTGAAATTCCTAAATTTGATCAGCCACACCTTAGAAATTCCCCAAATTTGATCAGCCACACCTTAGAAATTCCCCAAATTTGATCAGCCACAACTCGGAAATTCCCCAAATTTGATCAGCCACAACTTGGAAATTCCCCAAATTTGATCTGCCACAACTTGGAAATTCCCCAAATTTGATCAGCCACAACTCGGAAATTCCCCAAATTTGATCTGCCACAACTTGGAAATTCCCCAAATTTGATCAGCCACAACTCGAAATTCCCCAAATTTGATCTGCCACAACTTAGAAATTCCCCAAATTTGATCAGCCACAACTTGAAAATTCCCTAAATTTGATCAGCCACACCTTAAAAATTCCCCAAATTTGATCAGCTTGGAAATTAAAGGGTTAGATCAGTGGTCAAGCATGTCCATTTTATATGAAAGAGGACTTTAAAAGAAACAAAATAGTGATGAAAAGCAATCAAAAATTTTATTCCGTTAGGGAGATATGCTCAGTCTTATCTGTGTAGAAAGACTGGTGTAGTAATTCTATGGAAAGTTGGTGTCTTCATCCTCACATTCTTAACAAATCGTTATTGTATTTTAAAGCAAGTTTATTTGTTCACTATTTAAATTATTTCCCCTCGAACTTTCTTCATGATACCCTTCCTATTATTCAGTTTTACTACTTTTTGACATATCCCATGGTTTTTAAGCCACAAAATCGCAGACCCAAATATGTCAGAATACATAAAGACTTTGAGGAATCTGAGGCTATATGACATCACAACTAGTCTGATTTCAGATGTTTCTACAAAATGATACTAAACCTTAAACTTGGTATCTCCTTAACCAAATAAGATTTTGCAATGCTTTCTTCACTATTTGGCTTCCTTTGAGTTCCTCTTTTATATAATATAAACTTGCTTGAACCCAGAACTAAGAGGTATTTCCGGAATTCATTGACTACATGCTCCTCTGTATACCAGACTATGCAACTCAACAATCCTGGACAAAAGTATTTGACCCATCACCCCTTCCACCACGTTTTAATGGTGGAAATGAATGTTTAAATTTTAGTTGCTGAGTGCAAGTCATGTCCCATGTCCCAAGACTTTCATCCATGAGTGTAGGTAGATATATCTGTCAACCTTCAATAAGTTGTATGTATTTTAGAACTGGGAGTAGACACATTTTCAATTTTTGAATAAATTGTTGATTGCAACTTTGCAAGGGACACCCAGACTTTTTATCATGTATACATGCAAGCACAGTGTTAACTACTTTTCATTATAAAAGTGATTCGGTGGGGTTTGTGTGTGCGATGCTTTGCCTGCAGTGTCGTTGATGAACAGGAAATGTGTTAGACTCAATCCACCATCTTAAGGAGTGTGTCAAGCTGCCGCTGCCAGGAGTGTGTCAAGCCGCCGCCACCAGGAGTGTGTCAAGCCGCCGCCACCAGGAGTGTGTCAAGCCGCCGCCAGGAGTGTCAAGCCGCCGCCAGGAGTGTGTCAAGCCGCCGCCAGGAGTGTGTCAAGCCGCCGCCAGGAGTGTGTCAAGCAGCCGCCAGGAGTGTGTCAAGCCCGCCGCCAGGAGTGTGTCAAGCCGCCCAGGAGTGTGGCAAGCCGCCGCCGGGAGTGTGTCAAGCCGCCGCCGGGAGTGTGTCAAGCCGCCGCCGGGAGTGTGTCAAGCCGCCGCCGGGAGTGTGTCAAGCCGCCGCCGGGAGTGTGTCAAGCCGCCGCCGGGAGTGTGTCAAGCCGCTGCCAGAAGTGTGTCAAGCCGCCGCCAGGAGTGTGTCAAGCAGCCGCCGCCAGGAGTGTGTCAAGCCGCCGCCGCCAGGAGTGTGGCAAGCCGCCGCGGCCAGGAGTGTGGCAAGCCGCGGCCAGGAGTGTGGCAAGCCGCCGCCAGGAGTGTGGCAAGCCGCCGCCAGGAGTGTGGCAAGCCGCCGCCAGGAGTGTGGCAAGCCGCCAGGCGGACAACCGCTGCCAGGCGGACAACAGCCGCCAGGCGGCTGAATGATAATGAGGAAATAATGCACTCGATACAATGCTCTTCATCGCCAGTACTGCATTGAGTCCTTTAGCACTCAGCTTTCCATGCCAGTTGTTTTCTTACCTACTTTCCATATTTCAAAGGTGAAAATCTCCTAAACCAAACAAGATAGATTATAATTACATTGTGCTTATCAGAATTTGCACAAATTGATCATGAAGGAAATCATTTTAGGAGTTTATCGAATGCAGTGCAATGCCCTGCATTAACCAAGACAGACAAATCTGATTATTTTCAGGATTGATTTGTGCGAACTCCAATACCAGTGTGTACACTGTGGGTATCAGACTTCAGGGGTGTAGCCACCAGCTTTTCGGATTGAGGGGGGGTTGTTGAGGGAAATATTTTGACCCATCAGCATATTTTCTGGACCTTTTTACCATTACCACTTTACACTTTTTTTTGAGAGAGGGCGGAGGGGGGGTCATACAACTCTATCAACACCCACCCCCTCTTCGCTACATCTATGGAATTTGCACAAATCATTGTCTTTTTGAAACAAAAACAAAGTAGAGAGGGGGTGAAAGAGGAGAAATAAATATGGTCAGAGGAGGCATGATGAAGGAAGGAGATCATGATTTTTTTGAAGAACTCAGCAAGTTTTACATCTGGGAAGAAAGCTATAGTGACTTAAAACTTCATTGAGTCAAAAAAAAAAATAGAATAGCAGTGTTCAATGGCAACATGATATATTTTGAATAAAATAACAAACTCACTGTCACAAATCACAATCGAAAAAATTATATTACAAAACATTTAAAATTAAAAATAAATTCAACCACCTTTAATCCCAAAAGATAAATACCATCAAAAAACCAAAATTTACAAATTATTTGCAACAAATACTCCACTTATTTAAAAGATCCTTCTGTAAATAAAATGTTTTTCTTAAGACAAAATGCAGCAACCAGATAATATGTATGAGAGATATATAAAGAAAGTAATGAAAGAAATATTTTAATATCCTTAAGAGAGTGGGCAGTGTACTGTAAATTCATTACATACAGTGGCATTTCTAAGGGGTGGGGAGGGGCGCTTCCCCTAAAATGTCTAGCAGCCCCTAAAATGTTGTCAAAGCCATGAATAGAATTAATTCAAAAATGCATTAAATCATAGAATACAGAGATACTAGCATATTTTATTTGAATTGACTGAATTATCAATGATTTTGAACTAAACATTCTTCTATCTTGGACCAAAAATCTTTCATTTTGGACCAAAAATCTTCCATTTGGACCAAAAACCCTTAATATTGGAACAAAATTTACAATTGAGGACAACAAAACTTGATATTGACCGAATTCTTTCATTTTAAAACCAAAATCCACACTTTACGTCCAAAATCTACAACTTTGGAACAAAACCTTCAATTTTGGACCAAGATCGAGAGGTGAACGTCTGAAGTAAGTTGTACTTTTAGGGGGCTTAAAATCCGTGAAAGCTACACATGCTCCTGGTCCCTTATCAGCAATTTCTTATATAATTATAAGTATGAGCCTCTAAACTTTATGCTGAGATTACAGACTAAGAAATATTCATTCATTGGCAGGAAAGAATAAAAAAACTGAACCCAACAAAAACATTCATCAACATTTCGCACACCCTGAACAAAAAGTTGTGTCTAGACCTAGAATTGTGTCTAGACCTAGAATTGTGTCTAGACCTAGAATTGTGTCTAGACCTAGAATTGTGTCTAGACCTAGAATTGTGTCTAGACCTAGAATCGTGTCTAGACCTAGAATCGTGTCTAGACCTAGAATCGTGTCTAGACCTAGAATCGTGTCTAGACCTAGAATCGTGTCTAGACCTAGAATTGTGTCTGGACCTAGAATTGTGTCTGGACCTAGAATTGTGTCTAGACCTAGAATTGTGTCTAGACCTAGAATTGTGTCTAGACCTAGAATTGTGTCTAGACCTAGAATCGTGTCTAGACCTAGAATCGTGTCTAGACCTAGAATCGTGTCTAGACCTAGAATCGTGTCTAGACCTAGAATCGTGTCTGGACCTAGAATTGTGTCTAGACCTAGAATTGTGTCTAGACCTAGAATCGTGTCTGGACCTAGAATCGTGTCTGGACCTAGAATTGTGTCTAGACCTAGAATCGTGTCTAGACCTAGAATCGTGTCTGGACCTAGAATTGTGTCTAGACCTAGAATTGTGTCTAGACCTAGAATTGTGTCTAGACCTAGAATTGTGTCTAGACCTAGGGGTAGACGACCGAAGTAAAGGTGGGCAGACTGTATTAGGAGGACATGCAATCTCGAGGTATCAACTCCCTAGTAAAACCTGCCTCACACCTGCCCGGTTTTCCAATCATCCTTCAATGATTTCTTCCGCAACATGCGTACGATTTGACATGCTCACACCTGCGTCCAATCTACCATACGGTACGCTGCACAGGTGATCACAACAAGATGGCGGCTGTCAATGTCAGGCAGGTTGCGTTATTTTTATTGAATCATGTGATGCCACTCGCCAATCTCATTGGTTAACCGCTTACAGTCAAATCGATTGCACACTCCCACCTCTCCGGTACCGCCGGATGAGATGAAATCGGACCGATTATTAACGGACCAAATCAAACATATTTGATATGATCCAGTCATAACCGTTGCGGCAAAATCAGGATGATTTTTAAGCTCCAGTGATCCGGCAAAAACAGACAGGTGTAAGGCGCGCCTACATCCTTTCCTATATTATAATAACAGCAGCTTTTCAAACATTAAGTCATCTCTTGATTAAGATATAAATTTGTAAGAAGTAATATTAGAAGGAGTAGTGAGTAGTGATGGCCGAAAGGCTGATCAAGACCAGAAAAGTTGGAGGAAACTATTAACAGAGAAGCCGGGAACCTAGTTACAGGGAAGCCAGGAACCTAGTTACAGAGAAGCCGGGAACCTAGTTACGGAGAAGCCAGGAACGTAGTTACAGAGAAGCCAGGAACCTAGTTACGGAGAAGCTAGGAACCAGCTGAGAAAGCGTGAAAGAAGAAAAAAAATCTGCTTTCAAGCCTGTGCCACACCATATAGTACATCTGCCATCTTTTCTAGATAATCATCACAGTGGTTTTTCAAACATTAAGTGATCCATCAAAAAATAATTATAAACAAATTTTAAAGAATTTATAAAACAAATACATTAAATAATGAGAAAAATTTGAAAATCTGATAAGTATTCTAAGAGAACAAAAATACATCTTACTGTCTCTTGCTTCAATTGCACGTTACAAAAAACACTCAGGCATACTGACAGACAAACATATACACAGAGCAGGAGCTCCAAGCTACATTGGAAATAACTGACCTACAAGATACAAAAATAATACCGAAGGGTGCAAGAATCGGGTCAAAGTGCAATTGGAGGATCGGAGTATGTTAAGCTCACGCCCCATACAAATTTAGGGCTGATCCTCAATGTCACTGTTTACACAAGTACAGATCTTAAAAGACCAATTTCCCCAATGGCCCTCATTGCAGCTGGTACCTGGGCATCACGCAACGAAAAAGAATATCTCCTGATGACTTTTCACATCTCTGATGATTTTCCCCTTCCCCTGTAGACTATTCCCTTCCCGATGACTTTCCCTTTTCCCGATGACTTTCCCTTCCCCGATGTCTTTCCCCCTTCCCTTTCCCCTTCCCGATGACTTTCCCCCTTCCCTGATGACTTTTCCCTTTCCCCGATGACTTTCCCCTTCCCGATGACTTTTCCCCTTCCCCGATGACCTCATCCCTGCCAAACAAATACTGAAATGAACAACAAACAGATAAACAACTTGTGTTAATATTAATACTCTTGAACATAAAATTAAAAGGCAGCAATTTAAGAAATAATGGCAGTGGAATAAAAGCAAATTTACTACCCTGACAATCAAATCTGCATAGTTAATAATTACAAATGATCCAAGCAGCCTATAAGGAGTGTTGTTTATGGTACTGAGGGGGGAGGAGAAAGGGGGAGGGGGGGGGGGAACAAACCTTTTAAATTAAACAATGATTGAAAACTGATTCATCAATCAAATACATCAATCTTCATGAACCACACAGCTTGTAAACTGTAGAATACATAGCCATGTAGGGCAGAGACACAGTCTACAAATCCAAACACACAAGCCATTTTCTGCATTGTGATTGGATGAGAGGGCACACTCCTAAATTGCATTGACTTTATGAATACCAATTCATTACAGAAAATTATTCAATTTCATTTCATAGAGAATTGATGTATTTCATTTTATGTCAGTGGTTAATTCTGTTTCAGATTTTGACTTTTGAAGAAAATATTGCATCAACTTTTTAAAAAGATTTCTCCTTGTTTTCAATTTATTAAAAAAGAAAAAGATGTGCATGAACGCTGTTACCTTGCGTCATTTTGCAAATGGAAAATGGACTTGGCGCTCCTTCAAGACTCGGCTATCGTCTTGTCCACGAAGGAGCCAAACTGTACATTTCACTATGGCAAAGGGATGGTACGGAAGAGCCGTCTTATCCATGAACCAAAAGTAATCTACTGGCAGATGAACACATGAATTAAAAGGAATATTCCCATGGAATTTCACTTCATGCATCTGATAAAGAAAATTTTAAGAAACAGATTGGTAAAAAACCATGTTGATATCTCCTTCCTAGTAGAAATTATTAAGCTTTGAAGATTTTTCTTCCCACAAAAGAATGACCTTTGTACCGAGTCAAAGTCATCATTATGATGTCATCACAGCACTTTCATTATGTATTTCTTTGCAACTTAATCATCAATTTGTTATAATTCAAATATAAGTTACAAGAACAGATTTAAAAATATTAATGTAAATTTTTATTCTACAGTATTCTTAATAGCTTTAGAAGAAAAAAATGTTCCTAATCATTTAGAAAATACAAAATTAATTTTCAAATAAAGATATAAAGAATAGTACAGAAGTGCTGTGATGACAACCTAATGACTCAGACCAACAATCTATTTTACGCAGACAAAATAAACCATATAAATTCTATAACTTCGTGTAGTAATAAGACATTAAATTAACTTGGTTTCACCAATCTGTTTCTCTTATTGTCCGCTTATCAAATATATTCAATGGGAATATATTTTAAGGGAATATATGCCATGGGAACATATTCCATGATAATATATTCCATGGGAATATATTCCATGGAATATATTCCATGAGAATATATTCCATGAGAATATATTCCATGGGATTATGTTCCATATAAAAATGTTCCATGGAAATATATTCCATGGGAATATATTCCATAAGAATATATTCCATGGGAATATATTCTATGGGAAATATATTCCATGGGAAATATATTCCATGAAATATATTCCATGAGAATATATTCCATGAGAATATATTCCATGGGAATATATTCTATGGGAATATATTCCAAGGAAATATATTCCAAGGGAATATATTCCATGAGAATATATTTCATGAGAATATATTCTATGGAAATATATTCCATGGGAATATATTCTATGAGAATATATTCCATGGGAATATATCCCAAGGGAATATATTTCATGGGAATATTCCTTTGAAAGCCTTTTTCCAGCTCCTAATGCGATTGTTTGCATAGTCTTTTACTCCTTGTGTTTTCATTTGCATCTGGTTTTTAAGTACATTTCCTTCACATTCTCTTCAATATCTATGTCTAGCACAATACATCGTTTCTTGATTAATAACATGAATTCAAAAGTAGCTAAATTATAAATAATAAAATAATTTTCAAAATGTTGCAAATTGCATTTTTTCTTAATATTTCAGTCAACGGCATGATACTTCACATCTATTAAAAAAACCAGTCACCATTTGCCAATGAGTGTTTCCCCTTGCTGGTCTGACTTTAAATTACATGCAAGTACAAGGCAGCATGGACTACAATCATATTTGAAAGACAAATTTCCAAACTGGCCTGCCTAAAAATTTAGTTTTAATTTCAATCTGTAGTCCACAAGAATTACACTTCTTGTAATCCACAAGCGTTCCACCCCTTGTAGACCACAAGCATTCCACCCTTTGTAGTCCACAAGCATTCCACCCCTTGTAGTCCACAAGCATTACACCCCTTGTAGTCCACAAGCATTACACCCCTTGTAATCCACAAGCATTCCAACCCTTGTAGTCCACAAGCATTCTACCCCTTGTAGTCCACAAGTATTTATTCCACCCCTTGTAGTCCACAAGCATTCCACCCCTTGTAGTCCACAAGCATTCCACCCCTTGAAGTTCACAAGCATTACACCCCTTGTAGTCCACAAGCATTCCACCCCTTGTAGTCCACAAGCATTCCACCCCTTGTAGTTCACAAGCATTCCACCCTTGTAGTCAACAAGCATTCCACCCCTTGTAGTCCACAAGCATTCCACCCCTTGTAGTCCACAAGCATTCCACCTCTTGTAGTCCACAAGCATTCCACCCCTTGTACTCCACAAGCATTCCACCCCTTGTAGTCAAGAAGTATTCCACCCCTTGAAATCCACAAGCATTCCACCCCTTGTAGTCCACAAGCATTCCACCCCTTGTACTCCACAAGCATTCCACCCCTTGTAGTCCACAAGTATTCCACCCCTTGAAATCCACAAGCATTCCACCCCTTGTAGTCCACAAGCATTCCACCCCTTGTAGTCCACAAGTATTCCACCCCTTGAAATCCACAAGCATTTCACCCCTTGTAGTCCACAAGCATTCTATCCCTTGTAGTCTACAAGCATTCCACCCCTTGTAGTCCACAAGCATTCCACCCCTTGTAGTCCACAAGCATTCCACCCCTTGTAGTCCACAAGGATTCCACCCCTTGTAGTCCACAAGCATTCCACCCCTTGTAGTCAACAAGCATTCCACCCCTTGTAGTCCACAAGCATTCCACCCCTTGTAGTCCACAAGCATTCCACCCCTTGTAGTCCACAAGCATTCCACCCCTTGTAGTCGACATGCACCCTTACCCAGTGCCTTTGAGAGAACCTTTCTGGATCATACCCCTCTAAATGCCACGAATATCTACCCTGTGTGGCCAGCGAAAACACATATAAGTCACCTTTGACTTCTTAAGGAAATTGCTAGGACGGAAAGTGGACGAACACCCTGCTTTTTGCGAGGATTGTTTAGAGAACCAGGCAGGGGCTGAAACTCCTGCCATCGGGACCGACGGCTTCGTGAAGGACCATGAGCGCCAACCAACCATGAACCACTTTTCCAAAAGGTTAGTCGGGAGAGGTGTGATGCAGAAACAAACCACTGTGCTTGATATCAGTGGATCGTTCTGCATGTCTCAAGAAATATCGCTGTTGTTCTCAACCTGCGACCTCTAGCTCGAACCTGCGACCTCTAGCATCTCAGTCGTATGTTCAGCAGTCTGATTGATCCTGCCTCCCAAATCCTAACTACGACATTAAACATTACAAACACAGGAACTTAAGTTTTCAAATCCATAAAACAATATATACAATTTCTGAATACATGATCAATTATGTACAGAAAGTCTGCCACCTTCAAATTACAGCTGATTATAATAATATTTGCATAAATCAAATCAAAAGATATTTCATAATTGATTATTTTCCCTGTACAATAGCATGCCCTCTATATACAATATTGTTAGTTATTACATCGGTATACTCTGTTTTCCATGTTAAAAACAATTTTTTTTGTCTGAATCTACTTTTTTCTACAGATTTCTGAATTGAGGTTTTAGTGGTTTTTATAAACTAACAACCTTAATAAAGCAGTCAGCCAAAAAGTGTGGGCTTAGAGGTCATCTGAGGTCACTAGAATAATCTAAGACTCCTCTTGCAAGCAACACTACTAAATGCCTCTCTGCTTAACCTATCACCTAAAATATCCATTTGTGCTGGTCATCCATCTTGCTTAGCAATCCTGATGGCAAGTTAGCAAGATTCACAGGAGATATACCCCTGATACTAATAATTTTTGAGCCCATAATATAATCACTTCTTGAAACAATTCCTCAAGAGTGAACATGAACGTTATAATATACATGGGATACATGCCTTAGATTTGACAAATCACCAAAACTTGTCCGCCAGGTATCAGAGACAAACGTTTACTTGTTCTATTTGAGCACAACGTAAACTGATTTGAATGTACAGTAGTTTAAAGGAATATTCCCATGAAATTTTATTTTTATGTCTCTAATAGAAAAAAATTAAAGAAACAAATTGGTAAACCAGAACCAAAATGTTTTGTGGTTTCGATGCTTTTTTCATAAGCTGATTGATTTTCAAGTTTTGTATTAACTGTCATGTCATTGCATATTATGAAAAATTTGTTCTAGGATATTTATTCACTAGCTACGATCGCCATGCATGATGCAGATCAATAAAATAGACATACCTATTGACAACACTAGCATGTGAACAATAATTAACAACATTAACATAGCATAAGTATGATGCAAAACAGACATACGGTAACATATTTGAGGAATTTTAGGTTAAGCCCCGCATACTCATTAATATGCATGGTATCTCCACCCAAACCAATACGGCACATGCACAGACCATGGACTATCTGTGTACCACATATGACTTGAATCCAGTTTATCATTCTTTAGATACCGTGATTACAAGCTTTTTTTCAGCAAAATCACATTGGGCCCCGCCCACTATGCATACTAATGAAATTCAACGTTTTTATACTATGTACATGTACACACTAGCAAACATCATAACTGTACTAAATATGAAACAAAACATATATATGTTTGTTGAAATAAAAGCATTTCAAGATTTTTACATTAAACCCCGCCTACTCATTAATAGGCATGACATCGCCACCAAAATCAATAGGGCACATCTACGGACCATGAGCCATCTGTGTACCATATATGACTTAAATCCAGTTTACTGTTCTTTAGATATTGTGTTTACAAGCACTTCAGCAAAATCATATTAAGCCCCGCCCACTTTGCATATTAATGAAATTCAACGCCTTTATACCATGAACATGTACACAATAGCTAACATCATAACTGTATCAAATATGAAACAAAACAGATATGCAGTTGTTAAAATAAGAGCATTTCAAGATTGTTACATTAAGCCCCGCCGACTCATTAATATGCAAGACATCACCACCAAAAACAATAAGGCACATCTACGGACCATGGGCTGTATGTATATGACATGAATCCACTGTACCGTTCTTGAGATATCGTGTTTACGAGCTGGCTGTCACACACACATACACCCACACGCCATCATGACCACATAGGCGCCTGGTGCTATCGCATCAGAACCAATGAACCATGTTGATATCTCATTCCTAGAATAAGTTATTGAACTTTAAAGATTTTTCTTTCTCGCATAAAAATGACTTTTATGCTGAGTCATCAGTATGATGTCATCACAGCACTTTCTCTACTAATCTTTATGTATTTCTTTGAAAATTAATGCCAATTTTTCATTATTGAAATATAAGTTACAAGAACAGCTTGGAAAACATTGTAAATTTCATTCTATACTATTCTTAATCATTTTCGAAGAATTTTTTTCTTCTCCCAATCATTTAGAAAGTACAAAATCAATTTTCAAAGAAATACATAAGGAATAGTGCAGAAGTGCTGTGATGACATCATAATGACTCACACCAACAATCTCTAACACGCAGACAAGAAAAATCTTCCAAAACTCCATAACTTCGTGTAGGTATAAGACATTGGTGTTTTCACTAATCTGTTTCTTTTATTGTCCTCTATCAAGTATAATAAAATGAAATTCCACAGGAATATTCCTTTAAAGCTTCACTGGTGAAATGTTTGTTGGCACGAATGAGCATTTTTGTTGTTGTTGCCTGAATTCAATTTGTAATTGTAGTAGATATCCGAGCATGGGATTGGTCAAGCCTTACGATTGTCAAACACAGATTAGATTTCCGCTTGTCATAATTTTTTTCAAATTTGCAAAAGACGAAGCCCTCACTTTTCAACTGAGCGCTCCTTTAACTTACGTCTCGGAGTTATGAAATAAGTTACACCCACCGTAGCAACGCCGTAACTAGGTGGGGCAAACAAACCTCAAATCTGCAATCATGTATGACCAACACATTGACATTTAGATGTTCAGTGTGTCACAAGTTTTGATCCATTTATGGTATTTATCCAGATCTTTAGAGATTTTAGCAAAAGAAATAAGCAAAATTCAGTTTGATAACTGTTCTGGATAACGGGAATCAGATTTACAAAGCCCTTAATGGGCTTGGATGCGCAATCTTTGTTCCCCATCTTGTCTGCATTCAGTATCTGTGTGCAGAAAATTGTTTTGTGTAATACAATGCATTGACTGCATAGCGAGCTTTATTAGCTAGCTATACTGTAGGATTTTTGACTCCACTTAGTTACGCAGATTTTGTTACTAGGAAAATTCATGCGTGATTGGTTGAAAAAGGTGTCAATCATTTAACTCGGACAGATTAATTAAAACAATAACTTTCAACTCTGACATTCCTTAATCAATTTTTGTAAATTCAACGAGCACTTTCTGATACAGAGCATGAAGATTATTGATCATCTAGGTAATACTGTTTGTAATCATATATAATTATATTGCCTCCACTAAATATTTCATCTGGTGTACAATAAACTACAACATTTGCACATTATTCTAAAAATGGGGGGGGAAAAAAATCTCCTCTTAACATTCCTAAGGAAAAACCTCCTAAATAATTTTTTGGAAACTTTTCAATTGGTAAAGATTCAATTGGTAAAGAATCATAATGCCCTTAAACACATCCTGAAGACAACAATGGGCAAAGTTGTTCTTCCATCTCATACACTATATTTGAATCTGGCAGCTGAACCAAGATGCTGACAACTCACAAATTTATGCATATAAATACATTTGCTAGGTGTCACTTTTACAACATAATCTGCGAGCCTTTACATCACAATCTGTGAGCCTACAACAGTTTACAAGCCTTTACAACACAAGCTGTAAGCCTTTACAAAAATCTGTAAGCCCTACAACAGTCTAGGAGCCTGTACAACACAAGCTGTAAGCCTTTAGAACACAATCTGTGAGCCTACAAGTCTACGAGCCTTACAACACAAGCTGAAATCCTTTACAACACAATCTGTGAGCCTACAAGTATGTGAGCCTTTACAACACAAGGTGTAAGCCTTTACAACACAATATGTGAACCTACAACAGTCTACAAGCCTTACAACACAAGCTATAAGCCTTTACAACACAATCTGTGAGCCTACAACAGTCTACAAGCCTTTACAACACAAGCTGTAAACCTTTACAACAATCTGTAAGCCCTACAACATTCTACGAGCCTTTACAACATGAGCTGTAAGCCTTACAACAAAATATCCAAGCCTTCCACACAACCTGTGAGCCTTAACAACACAGTCTATAAGCCTTTACAACACCACATGAGATCCTTAACAACACCACATGAGATCTTAACAACAATCTGAGCCCAAATATCACATTCTTTGGTTCATTTCTTTAGTACCAAAGTACTCACATGTTAAGATTAAAATATACCACATAAGAAACAGTAGCCACCCAATGTCTAATATTTACCTAAAAGTTCACACTGTCTCACTATTTTTCTCTAATACAGAGTTATGCAAATTTAATCCTATCATATTTTCAATAGTCAGTCTGTGAACTTTGACCTAGGATTTGAATAGTACTTTTTACATCTTTACTGTCGTTGGCAGAATAAAAGGGTCCTAATTCGTCCCACCTTCCACAAATGGACACAAGTTGAACATTTCTTTCCCATCGTTCATTAGTACTTCTTAAATTTACTGTTATACTTATCTTCTCACAATGTAATACTTCTAATTTCTTTCAATCTTCTCATGTACCTCTGTCTTTTTAATCACAGATTGATTAAAATCATTTCTTTGAAGATCTATGGGTTCGCTACATGAATATCCATTCTATGTTGATTAAAAGGGCTTTTAAATATGAGCAGATAAGTACGGGAATTTTAAAAAGCACTTTTTGGTTGAACTGTGTATAGAAAATTTGTAATATAATTTGCACACTGAGCACTGAAAATTTAAAAAGTTGTAACTTGTATTTTTAACCTGTTTTTAAGAACATTTATGCTAATATATAATAGATTTTAAACAATTTTAAAGTTCTTTAGCTTATGTTGTTTAGAACTACCCGTCTATAGACCAATAAAGTTGACATTTTGGTAAGATTAAAACTGAAAATATTCCATGTTTTCATTTGATAACTAAATTTTATGGAGAGGTTAGGCCTGGGGTGAGAGCTATCTTGAATTCATACTGGTAATCTAATCTATCTTTCAGTCCATCTCTTGTTTAGTACATTAAACTTATCATTTATTTGAATCTTTCCCTAAAAAATTTCCATTCATAAAATAAAACTTTCTTTGTAAAAAAAGTCTTTCTTTTAAACTCATATTCTTTACTAAAAGCTAAAGAAATACATCAACTGCTTAATAATCATAATATTAATAATAATATTAATAATCATAATAATCATAATCATAATAATAATAATAATAATAATAATAATAATAATAATAATAATAATAATAATAATAATAATAGTTATCATCATAATCATAATCATCATCATCATCATCATCATCATCATCATCATCATCATCATCATCATCATCATCATCATCATCATCATCATCATCATCATCATCATCATCATCATCATCATCATCATCATCATCATCCTCTTCCTCATCATCATCATAATAAAAATAATTGGACAGGGTCTGTTACATCACCAACCTTCCTATCACCACCCTTCAAGGGTTTGGGGCCATTCTTTTTGGTGATTTATACAAGAGTAGCGCCCCCACAAATTGTTCCTCTTACATTGGAAAGAAATCAAAGCTAAGAACACCAGCCCTAAGGTATTAAATAATTCCAAGTTGCGTGAACTTGTTTACAATTCGACAGATTCCGTTATTTCACCATCCTTCCTGTTGCCGCCCTTCAAGGTGTCTGTGTCCTTCGTTTTTGGTGATTTATACAAGAGTAGCGCCCCCACAAAGAACAAGATGGAGAATATCTTAATGCAGACGGCGAGAATGAGCAATGATCGGCCGAAGACAGCATTTACATACAGCCAACATGTGTCAGCGCTTTCATCACAGCTTGGTTGCTTGAGGAGACATGCGCCGTCGATGATGGCGCCAATGATGATTGGACCAGGAACAGTTCCTGTTGACAAACACATATGCAAACGTGAGTTACAGAGTTAGAAAGTCTACATTTCAGAAATACACCTGTCAATGAGGTACAGAGTGGCTCAGTGCTTAAGGAGTCATGCTGGTATGCAAAAGATGCAGGTTCATGCATCTCACGCCGCGAACGCTGCATCGTGTCCAATGCATGACACTACTCTACTTGCTTCAGTCCACACAGCTGTAAAATGAGTACCAGCCATACTGGGGAGTAGCCCTGTGATGGACTGGCACCCTGTCCAGGGGGAGTCGTGTGCCCTCTCTAACACCAAGGAAACAGGGATAAGCACTGACCTGATGGGCCTGAGTAAGGATTTATAGGTCAATTGGACATTGAGCATGTCCATCTATGGTAATAAAAGGAACTAATTGAGGAGTGTGTTCATAAATCATTCAATGATTAGTTGAGTGGTCAAGCATGTCGATCTTATAAGAAGACTTCAAGAGAAACAAAATAGTAAAGAAAGCATTCAAAAATCATATTCCCATAAGGATTAGTTCAGGGGTCAAGCATGTCCATCTTATATGAAAGAGGACTTCTTTGGCTTAAACCCATTGGATGTGTCAAGAAAGAAGTAAAACAGAATCCGAATCTAGTAAGGATAATTATAATTCAACACTTGAATTAGGTTTGTGGAAAAATAATTCAAATGGTTAGAAAGTTATACCAATTTCCTTTCAAATACATTGAACAATTGTTAAGAACCTGAGGATGAGAGCTGCAACTTCTCCTAGTAGACTTGTTAGACCAGTCATTTCTACACAGATATATTAAAGAGATATTGAAGAAGGATCTTTACTATTAAGTGTCTATTAATGTCCTCTTTCATATAAGATAAACTTACTCAACCACTGAATTAATCCTTTACAGGAATATTCCCATGAATTTTATCAACGGAAAAAGATATCAACATGATTTTGACACCAAATTGTTTTTTTTCGTCCCTCTTTTCGCATAATTACGAATGTCATTTGTGTAGTGACCAATGTCAATATTGAAATGATTAATTCTGCATACTGACAAATGTTCGGAAAATTTAGAAGCTTGATGAAATAAAAGTTAATAAACGTATTATATAGCTTTATATATCGTTGTAAAAAGAAACTGCTATTCAATTGTACTTACAATATTTCAAGCAAAATATTATTTCATGAAGCTTCAAAGACATTTGTCAGTATACAGAAATAATAATTTAGTATTTCGCGCCAATTTTTATTTCACCTAAGTAAGACATTCGTCAGTATGCGGAAATAACAATTCATTATTTCGCGCCAATTTTCATTTCATCTAAGACATTCGTCAGTATGCGGAAATAATAATTCAGTATTTCCTGCCAATTTTCATTTCACCTGAGTAAGACATTCGTCAGTATGCGGAAACAGGGATAATTCATAGTCCTCTATTGTATATATGAAACTAAAAATTCACGGGAATATTTTTTTAAGACTTACACACGTTCACTAAACATGTCAGGAGAGAAGAATAACCTAGTCCAATAATATAAATATGATTACCTGTAACGAGAAATTTAGATATAAAATTTCAATTTAGCAGAAAAGTCAAATTATTTTTTAATTTTGTGAGGGTGTGCTGTGGCTTAGTGGTTCATGAGTCATGCCCGTATTCGGGAGGTACCGAGTTTGATTCCTGTTGTGAGCGCTGCATTGTGTCCTTAAGCAAGACACTTTACTCTACTTGCTTCAGTCCACTCAGCTGTAAAATGAGTACCAGCACTGCTGGAGAGTTATTCTGTGATGGACTGTCCAGGGGGAGTAATGTACTCCATCCGCTTGTGCCATGGAAACCAGGGATAAGCACCGGATTTGTAATTATATTAATATTATAAGAACAACAACAAAAACAATAACAATAATAATAGACCTGTTCGACCACTATTTAATCCTATAAATGTCTCTACTGTACTCAGAAGTATACTGTGGTCTATTAATGCAACTACATATGACGACATCTAAACACTTACCAAGTGCTCGATAAAAGAGTGATTGCAGACCAAGGGCAAGAGCTCGCTGCGAGTGAGGAACACATCTGAAAAATGAAATAATTAGTTATCATTCACATTAACTCAAACATTAATTCTGTTGAGACAAATATTCATAACTCAATGATGAAGTCTTTAACGATGACTTTAATGAATTAAGAAAAAGGCCAAGTTTGATATGGTTGTATTAAAGGAGCTGCAGAATACATGGTTTACCCCATGTTCTTTAAGTCTGTGGTTCACATCTTTTCATGTTTTCACTATAACTGTATTAAAGGAGCTGCAGAATACATGGTTTACCCCATGTTCTCTAAGTCTGTGGTTCACATCTTTTCATGTGTTTCACTATAATTGTATTAAAGGAGCTGCAGAATACATGGTTTACCCCATGTTCTCTAAGTCTGTGGTTCACATCTTTTCATGTGTTTCACTATGGTTGTATTAAAGGAAGCTGAATACAGAATACAGTCTGTGGTTTACCCTATAATTGTATTAAAGGAGCTGCAGAATACATGGTTTACCCTCTTAAGTCTGTGGTTCACATCTTTTCATGTGTTTCACTATAATAGTATTAAAGGAGCTGCAGAATACATGGTTTACCCCATGTTCTTTAAGTCTGTGGTTCACATCTTTTCATGTGTTTCACTATAATTGTATTAAAGGAGCTGCAGAATACATGGTTTACCCCGTGTTCTCTAAGTCTGTGGTTCACATCTTTTCATGTGTTTCACTATGGTTGTATTAAAGGAGCTGCAGAATACATGGTTTACCCCATGTTCTCTGAGTCTGTGGTTCACATCTTTTCATGTGTTTCACTATAACTGTATTAAAGGAGCTGCAGAATACATGGTTTACCCCATGTTCTCTAAGTCTGTGGTTCACATCTTTTCATGTGTTTCACTATGGTTATATTAAAGGAGCTGCAGAATACATGGTTTACCCCGATGTTCTCTAAGTCTGTGGTTCTCATCTTTTCATGTGTTTCACTATGGCTGTATTAAAGGAGCTGCAGAACACATGGTTTACCCCATGTTCTCTAAGTCTGTGGTTCACATGATCTTTTCATGTGTTTCACCTATAGCTACAACACCTGTCTCTTCACAATGACGTATATTATTTGTTTACAGACAATAAGTGGTGATTAAAATGAGTGACTTGTCTGGAAGTCTTTAAGTCATACCTGTACAAATGTATGCTTGCTTTAGGTTATACCTGTACAAATGTATACTTGCTTTAGGTTATACCTGTGCAAATGTATGCTTGCTTTAGGTTATACCTGTACAAATGTATGCTTGCTTTAGGTTATACCTGTGCAAATGTATGCTTGCTTTAGGTTATACCTGTACAAATGTATGCTTGCTTTAGGTTATACCTGTACAAATGTATGCTTGCTTTAGGTTATACCTGTACAAATGTATGCTTGCTTTAGTTTCTTGAAATAAAGAACCACCATTTCTTTAGTTTTATTCACAACAAGACAATCAATGTTTTAGATTTGTTTGTCTCAAAAAAATCATTGCTTGCTTTAGGTTATACCTGAGAAATCATCATTGCTTTAGTTATACCTGTAGTCAAGATCATAATTGCATTAATTTTTACCTGTACAAATGTAACATTGCTTTAAGCTTCTTGGAATCCAGAACCATCATTGCATTAATTTTTTTGAGTCAAGACAACATTGTTTTAGTTTGTTTGTCAAAATCATCATTGCTTCAAGTTGCTTTTGGGTTGAGATCATCATTGCTTCAGTTTCCTTTCAGTCAAGATCATAATTGCATTAATTTTTCTTGAGTCGAGACCAACATTGCTTTAGCTTCCTTGGAGTCCAGATTATCATTGCATTAATTTCTTTTGAGTCCAGACCAACATTGCTTTAGTTTCCTTTGAGTCAAGACCATCATTGTGTTAATTTCTTTTGAGTCCAGACCAACATTGCTTTAGTTTCCTTTGAGTCAAGATCATCATTGTGTTAATTTATTTTGAGTCCAGACCAACATTGCTTTAGTTTCCTTTTGAGTCAAGATCATCATTGTGTTAATTTCTATTGAAACACTTTATCATTGCTTTAGTTTCCTTTGATTTAAGATGATAATTGCTTTTGTACATTTTATCAAAGAATTTTTTCTTGCTAGCTCATGTGAATTTTGAACAGAAGGCCAATTTGATTTCATTTGTTCGTATTGAACAACAAATTGAATACCGTATTCAACCGGCACCCGGGGCTCTTACAAAAATAGGATTGCACCACTTTTTAGGGCCAAAGATTCTTTATAATAAGCGCCTATGCTCCCGGGCCACATAGTTGCTATTCAAACTGATAGTGTGAACTGGTTCTATACTCGTCCCGCACAACCACTATGCACACAAAACGTCGCGAGTGTCAAATGCAAAATAAGGTAACAAGTTTCAAATTAATCAAATAAATTATGTTATCAGTACAAAATGTTGGGTAGACGCAAAAGATGATCATTTCCATACAATATGATCATCATGTGCAAAAACTGTGCAGCATATATCCTGCAGAACCCAGACTAACACATACACCCTGTAACAAAGATGGCCACCATGAGCCCAGAATAATAAAACAAGAGGTGGAAAATATAAAAGCCACGCGGTACCTGAGTGTAGCTGTGAGCGACGGTACGACAGCCAAGACAGTTGTGAACTCCATTAGGAATAGCATGATGCAGAAGAACACCAACGACCGACAAGATGCTTCACATTTACCCGGAACAGCTGTCTCATTGGACGTAATGCAGGAGCAGTTGCTGTATGTTACGGATAAGCCCTGAAAATACAGAAAATACAAACTAGAATTTTAGCACTCTGTATAATGTATACCTCGGCCCCTTGGCATTTATATTATTTGCCTAATATTCCCTATAGTTAATTCCCCATATCCATTATAATCTACCTCAGAAATCCTAGGCCCGTCAAGTTTTATGCTCAGAGAATCCTTTTCTCATGATCTGCACCATTGTTTTCAGTTCTACTCGGCTAAAGGCCGTAACACACCGAACGCGACGCGGCAAGCGATATTTTAGATAATCATACAGGAAACAAATATTATAAGATGCTTTGACTTCTGCTTACACACGATGAAGTCTACAATTGAGGCTTTCTGATGATACTGGAAAATGTGCTAGAAATGTTGTTTGATCAAACTGTGGAGAAATTCGCTTAAGTGGGGCGCGATTTTCTGTCGCGACGCAAATTTTGCTTTAATGGGCGTAAAAACACGCTTTCAATCAATTTTCAGTTATTATCTGAATAGCCATGCGATGACGATCCTTCTCTGAAAACAAGGGGACAAAATGTTTTTTTTCCTTTGTTTTGTTCAATTTTGTTAAAAAAATCGCTCGCCATGTCGCATTCGGTGTGTCACAGCCTTAAGCATTCATTGTTTGAGTTTCTTTTATGCATTCCATCAATTTCTTTTCATGGCAGAACTTAATTGTTCTTATATTCTTTGAGTATTTGAAAATTGTTTGTTTGCAATTGCTTTCAGGGCATGAATTCATTGTTTAGCACATTTCATTTGAAAGTTTCAACTAAGCCTCGACAAATCTCCCAGCTCACAGATCCCCACCCTTCATTACTTCCAATATGTCCCAAATTTTAATCACTTTATTCCACACACCCAATTTAATCAAAATCTCAATCATCAATTCTTGAGATATGTTGATGACAGATAAATCACTCTAAAACATCCCCACCCCTCCATTTATCCCTTTCCCCTATTGCAATATGTCCCAAATCTTCATTTCTTTAATCCTAAGCAGTAATGAAACAACACACCCAATCTAATCAACATCCATTCATCAGTTCTTGAGATATATTGATGACAGACAATTCACTTCAAAACATCCCCACCCCTCCATTTTTTCCCTTCCCAAATTTTAATCACTTCTTCCTTACGCAGTACCAAAACCAAAAACCACATGCAATCCAAATCCAATCATCAGTTCTGGAGATATCTTGATGACAGACAAACAAACAAACAGACAAACAAACACAGGTGAAAAGGTAAAGGTATATGACAGGTAGTAGCATCATAGCTAGATTGATCAAAAAAACAATCATTTGGTTAAAGATTGACCATTTCAAATCTTTTTGTGCAAATATGAATTTTTTTGTGTTACTCTTGTGATGTATGAATAGGCAGTCTTTCTTTTCTTAAACAAATCCATTGTTATTTACGGAGTCAGGTAGCTCACTTCGTAGAAAGCATGACTGAGATGCTGGGGGTACCGGGTTCAAGCCCTGTTTAGGTCTTACAGATACGCCGATCATCAAAGGGAAGTACCTCATTTGCAGCTCTTGCTCCCCATTCAGCTGTTGAGAGATGTAGCAATGGTTGAATGGCGCTTGCCGTCCTCTGAGAGGACGTTAAGCCGTCGGTCCCGATGGTAATGGTAGGACAGACACACCCTACCTGGTTCTCTATTCGAGAAGAGAAACGTGAACAGGCGGTGTTCATACACTTCCCTGAGCTAATGGAAGGATGATGCACTGTTGGGCAGCTCTCCCCTTTACTAAAACTCCGATGTTTGTAAAGCGATCCTGAATATTCCACAAAGTCTTTATGTATTTTGAAGAAAGTTTATCTTATCTTTTCACTATTTAAATGACTTTTCCTCAAACTTTTTCAAGTGGTATATTATAAATACCCTTCACATAGATTCAGTTTTACTACTTTTTTTGACACATCCCATGATTTTTAAGCCACAAAATCGCAGGACAAAATATAATAGAATAAATAAAGACTGAGACATCTGAGGCTACGACATCACAACTAGGCTGATTTCAGTCGTTTCTACACAAATGATACCAAACTTTAAACTTAAATAACTCCTTAACAGAATAAGATTTTGCAATGCTTACTTCACCATTTCGTTTCTTTTGGAAGTTCTCTTTTATATAAGATAGACTTGCTTGACCACTGAACTAATCCTTTAACGGAATAAGATTTTGGAATGCTTTCTTCACCATTTTGTTTCTTTTGAAGTCCTCTTTTATATATGATCAACATTCTTGACCACTAAACTAATCCTCTAAGCGCAGAATTAAATGCTCTTGTCGGTTTTTTCGTTTGCTTGATGAGGGCTTAATGGCACCCAACAACGAGGGTCAAATTGTGCCTGAGAGGTAAGATCATTCTAGAGGTAGGAAGGAAAGGAAACAGGGGGAGAACGAGAGAAATTCAAGAACAAAAAGTCAGAAAGCTGTGATCGAGAGAGAAGGTACATGGGTGAAACAAAAACAAAGTAGAGAGGGGTGGTACATGGTTGAGCCTACATACACGTCCATAGACCTTAATCCAAGCTTAGCAGAGCCTAATATCAAGAGTAGTTTTTTCACCATGATGTTTCTTTCACTGTCAACGATCATATGGAATGCATATCTAAGCACTGGAATACGGCTGTCACAACAACAAAAAACAGGAAGAAAAAAACTTACATTCACAGTTTTGTTGGCACATCCTGCGTAACAGGGAGAGTAGTAGATAATATTATCATCACCACAAAGAGGCTGGTACATGCTGTCACAGGCGCAGTTAGTGTTACAGGGGCCCTCAAGTTGTACTGGTTGGGTTCGGGAGCCTTTGTAATCTCCCTGATAAAGATATCCAAGAGAAATAAATAACTATTTGAAAATTGAAAAAGCAATATGTGCTGACATGTAGGGCTGTCAGGATACGGGTAAATCAGATAACGATTATTGTGGACAAAAAGATCGCGATATCACCATATCCCGATGTATCACCATACCCGATATATCACAATATCCCAATATATCACCATATCCCGATATATCACCATATCCCGATATATCACCATATCCCGATATTTTACCATATCCCGATATATCACCATATCCCGATATATCACCATATTGCAATATATCACCATGTTGCAATATATCACCATATTGCAATATATCACCATATTGCAATATCACCATATCGCAATACATCACCATATTGTGATATATCGTGATACATCACCTTATTGTGATATATCACCATATCGTGATATATCACCAGATCGCGATATTTTATTTCTAATTTTTAAAAACAGCTATGTAGTATGCAGATGCAGATTTTTGCCCAAAAAAGGAAGCATAAAGGAATATTTTCTGCAAATATTCTATTAAAATCTTATTAATTTTAAATGTTTCTGAAATTGTTTCCCAACTTTTTGTTATATGCATTTGAGATGTGCAAATGGCCCATCACGATATGTTGCTCAGAGTAATTTTCATATCGTGAAAAAGCAATACACGATTAATGGACATGCATATTAAAAACTTGCAATACATTTATTGGCGATATCAAAGCTTTAGTTTGGTTTAAATCAAAATGTTTGAGTTCTAAAGAAACACGATTAAGTTGGGCATTAACCTATTGATAGATCACGCTACAGATGATTAAACTACTGATAGATCATGCTACTGTACATATAAAGCAATTTGAACAATTCTTTTTACCCACTGGTATAGTGCTTAATATTTGGTCACCAGCTGTAAATATTTGATATAAGATGCAATCTGTGCAAATTGTAGCCAGTTTTGATGGTTCATGAACTGACCCACACTCATTCATAGAAATCTCTTCACGTTCATGGCAAGATAATGGCAAGATAATTTTGACACAAGGTGAAACAGCACTTAAAAGTGATCTGCAAAATGCACTTTATTCAAATTCAAATGTGCGAACTTGGCAGAAGGACATTCAGTTTTAAGTTTTTGATTGGTTGAGATTTCAACCAATTGCTATATGCAATTCTTTTGGTCATATTTTGTACTATAGTAATAATACAGCAACCGTCATGTTGGAGCGTTAATGTGGCCGAGTGGATAAGAGGATGGGCTTTGGGGGATTTGCTTTTGTGCCAAAATGTTACAAGCTCGAATCTCGTCAAAACAACATGTTTTCTTCGTCTTTTTTCCTCATTTGAATTAAAACATTTATAACAAAGTTAATTTCAGTTCCATTCTACTGATGAAGCCACCTCTTTTCACACCACCAATGGAAATAACCCCCTCCAACCAATAGAAATTATCCCCCCCCACACCACCAATGGAAATGACAACCCCCTCCCTTCCCCCACACACACACACAACCCTTCTACCTCATAACTATTTATCCTTCCAAACCAAACACTAAATGTTCATTTAATGAAACTTACATTTCCTCATAATCCAATGTAACTCCCGCAAACAGAGGGTCTGGACACGTGATAAAGAAGACGGTTATCAAGAGGAATGAAACAAAGATGGAACAGATGCAGAATCGGATCATACCCTGGAAATGGAGGTTGAACCTCTTTACGATGTAACCACCAATGACGGATCCTCCAACGCCAGCAGGAATGACAGTCAGACCTGTGGGTGGTGATTGTAAATATTAACCACAACAGTAGAAAACAAGTCCATCAATTGCATTTATCTTTTACAGCTTGACACCACCATCTAAAACACCTGTTGTAATATATTTTTTAGGAACTGAATGTATTAACTCCACAGAAAGGGTCAGCATATTCTGATGTCCAGAATACTTCTCTTGTTTGTTTGAAATACTAATAAAATACTCACTGACATGGTTTTTCGAAATCAGCTTTGCACACATTTAGTGCCCTCTGCAGCACTCCTCGCTTTGAGTTTGCACTGGCTGATAAACATAGAATGGTGGATTGTACTCACAGGTACAGAAGTTATCAACAATGGAGAATAAGGGATCTATGAATTACAAAACATTCGAGTGGAAAAACCTTCACTTTCTGCCCACATACATTGTTACTTACGTACTTCTTACATTTACCCGTCAAATATAATCTGTCGATAGACTAAATGATCTTTTGAGTAAATATTTTCATTTGAGTAAATATGACAATTAATACTGGTAAAGATAACTAGGACCATTCTGCAGTGTGTCACACGTATAACAGGCCAGAATGACCCTAGTAGAACCCTATCGGCGCCCAGGGATATCACAGGGCCATTCCCTAGTTTGTCACATGTTACAGGCTGGAGAACGGCCCAAGCAGACCTAGAAGGTCGCCCAGGGATTTTCTAGGGCCATTCCATAGTGTGTTACACAGGTAACAACCTGGAGAATGGTCCATGACGACACAGGTAACAACCTGGAAAATGGTCCATGACGATACAGGTAACAACCTGGACAATGGTCCATGACGACACAGGTAACAACCTGGACAATGGTCCATGACGACACATGTAACAACCTGGACAATGGTCCATGACGACACAGGTAACAACCTGGACAATGGTCCATGACGACACAGGTAACAACCTGGACAATGGTCCATGACGACACAGGTAACAACCTGGACAATGGTCCATGACGACACAGGTAACAACCTGGACAATGGTCCATGACGACAAGGGTAACAACCTGGAGAATGGTCCATGACGACACAGGTAACAACCTGGAGAATGGTCCATGACGACACAGGTAACAACCTGGACAATGGTCCATGACGACACAGGTAACAACCTGGACAATGGTCCATGACGACACAGGTAACAACCTGGACAATGGTCCATGACGACACAGGTAACAACCTGGACAATGGTCCATGACGACACAGATAACAACCTGGACAATGGTCCATGACGACACAGGTAACAACCTGGAGCAATGGTCCAATGGTCCATGACGACAAGGGTAACAACCTGGAGAATGGTCCATGACGACACAGGTAACAACCTGGACAATGGTCCATGACGACACAGGTAACAACCTGGACAATGGTCCATGACGACACAGGTAACAACCTGGACAATGGTCCATGACGACACAGATAACAACCTGGACAATGGTCCATGACGACACAGGTAACAACCTGGACAATGGTCCATGACGACACAGGTAACAACCTGGACAATGGTCCATGACGACACAGGTAACAACCTGGACAATGGTCCATGACGACACAGATAACAACCTGGACAATGGTCCATGACGACACAGGTAACAACCTGGACAATGGTCCTAACAACCTGGACAATGGTCCATGACGACAAGGGTAACAACCTGGAGAATGGTCCATGACGACACAGGTAACAACCTGGAGAATGGTCCATGACGACACAGGTAACAACCTGGAGAATGGTCCATGACGACACAGGTAACAACCTGGACAATGGTCCATGACGACACAGGTAACAACCTGGAGAATGGTCCATGACGACACAGGTAACAACCTGGAGAATGGTCCATGACGACACAGGTAACAACCTGGACAATGGTCCATGACGACACAGGTAACAACCTGGACAATGGTCCAGGACGACACAGGTAACAACCTGGAGAATGGTCCATGACGACACAGGTAACAACCTGGACAATGGTCCATGACGACACAGATAACAACCTGGACAATGGTCCATGACGACACAGGTAACAACCTGGACAATGGTCCATGACGACACAGGTAACAACCTGGACAATGGTCCATGACGACAAGGGTAACAACCTGGAGAATGGTCCATGACGACACAGGTAACAACCTGGACAATGGTCCATGACGACACAGATAACAACCTGGACAATGGTCCATGACGACACAGGTAACAACCTGGACAATGGTCCATGACGACACAGGTAACAACCTGGACAATGGTCCATGACGACAAGGGTAACAACCTGGAGAATGGTCCATGACGACACAGGTAACAACCTGGAGAATGGTCCATGACGACACAGGTAACAACCTGGAGAATGGTCCATGACGACACAGGTAACAACCTGGACAATGGTCCATGACGACACAGATAACAACCTGGACAATGGTCCATGACGACACAGGTAACAACCTGGACAATGGTCCATGACGACACAGGTAACAACCTGGAGAATGGTCCATGACGACACAGGTAACAACCTGGAAAATGGTCCATGACGATACAGGTAACAACCTGGAGAATGGTCCATGACGACACAGGTAACAACCTGGACAATGGTCCATGACGACACAGGTAACAACCTGGACAATGGTCCATGACGACACAGGTAACAACCTGGACAATGGTCCATGACGACACAGGTAACAACCTGGACAATGGTCCATGACGACAAGGGTAACAACCTGGAGAATGGTCCATGACGACACAGGTAACAACCTGGAAAATGGTCCATGACGATACAGGTAACAACCTGGAGAATGGTCCATGACGACACAGGTAACAACCTGGACAATGGTCCATGACGACACAGGTAACAACCTGGACAATGGTCCATGACGACACAGATAACAACCTGGACAATGGTCCATGACGACACAGGTAACAACCTGGACAATGGTCCATGACGATACAGGTAACAACCTGGACAATGGTCCATGACGACACAGATAACAACCTGGACAATGGTCCATGACGACACAGGTAACAACCTGGACAATGGTCCATGACGACACAGGTAACAACCTGGACAATGGTCCATGACGACACAGATAACAACCTGGACAATGGTCCATGACGACACAGGTAACAACCTGGAGAATGGTCCATGACGACAAGGGTAACAACCTGGACAATGGTCCATGACGACACAGGTAACAACCTGGACAATGGTCCATGACGACAAGGGTAACAACCTGGAGAATGGTCCATGACGACACAGGTAACAACCTGGAGAATGGTCCATGACGACAAGGGTAACAACCTGGACAATGGTCCATGACGACACAGGTAACAACCTGGAGAATGGTCCATGACGACACAGATAACAACCTGGACAATGGTCCATGACGACACAGGTAACAACCTGGACAATGGTCCATGACGACACAGGTAACAACCTGGAGAATGGTCCATGACGACAAGGGTAACAACCTGGACAATGGTCCATGACGACACAGGTAACAACCTGGACAATGGTCCATGACGACAAGGGTAACAACCTGGACAATGGTCCATGACGACACAGGTAACAACCTGGAGAATGGTCCATGACGACACAGATAACAACCTGGAGAATGGTCCATGACGACACAGGTAACAACCTGGACAATGGTCCATGACGACACAGGTAACAACCTGGAGAATGGTCCATGACGACACAGGTAACAACCTGGACAATGGTCCATGACGACACAGGTAACAACCTGGACAATGGTCCATGACGACACAGATAACAACCTGGACAATGGTCCATGACGACACAGGTAACAACCTGGACAATGGTCCATGACGACACAGATAACAACCTGGACAATGGTCCATGACGACACAGGTAACAACCTGGACAATGGTCCATGACGACACAGGTAACAACCTGGAGAATGGTCCATGACGACACAGGTAACAACCTGGACAATGGTCCATGACGACAATGGTCCAGGTAACAACCTGGACAATGGTCCATGACGACACAGATAACAACCTGGACAATGGTCCATGACGACACAGGTAACAACCTGGAGAATGGTCCATGACGACACAGGTAACAACCTGGACAATGGTCCATGACGACACAGGTAACAACCTGGAGAATGGTCCATGACGACAAGGGTAACAACCTGGAGAATGGTCCATGACGACACAGGTAACAACCTGGACAATGGTCCATGACGACACGGTAACAACCTGGACAATGGTCCATGACGATACAGGTAACAACCTGGACAATGGTCCATGAGACACAGATAACGATACAGGTAACAACCTGGACAATGGTCCATGACGACACAGATAACAACCTGGACAATGGTCCATGACGACACAGGTAACAACCTGGACAATGGTCCATGACGACACAGGTAACAACCTGGACAATGGTCCATGACGACACAGGTAACAACCTGGACAATGGTCCATGACGACACAGATAACAACCTGGACAATGGTCCATGACGACACAGGTAACAACCTGGAAAATGGTCCATGACGATAACATTTTTGCCTCACTTCAAAAATATTCATTGCTTTATGATCTCTAAGCTGATAACAACAACTTACCAACCAAAACGGCTGCCCAACCCGATGAAAGACTAAATTGGGATTCTAAATACTTTGGTGCAAAAACCGCAAAACCAGCCAGTAGGAACCACTCCGTAGATGCGGCTCCACAAATACACAAGAACGGCAGGTTCTTGATGAGAACTAAGGCTGCCCTTGGAAAGTCCAGCAGGCTACTGCCATACCCAGCGCTTGACGACGAGAATTCTGCCCCACCGTGTGATTCTGACACCCGCTCCTTGGCTATTTCTTTTGATCCTAAAACAAGAGGAAGAGAAAATATTATCAGTTAAGAACAATATCTTCAAGATTCAAGACTAAGGTATACACTGCAGAAGACGGGACACAACATAGTAGGAAGAAAGTCATCGCATAAGTGGTTTGTTTGTTTGTTTGATGATGGCTTAACGGCACCACAACAACTAAGGTCAAATTGTGCCTGAGAGGTCAGATCATTCTAGAGGTAGGAAGTAAAGGAAACAGAGGGAGAATGAGAGAAATTTAAGGACAAAAGGTCAGAAAGCTGTGATTGTGAGGGAAGGTGCATGGGTGAAACAAAAACAAAGTAGAGAGGGGGTGGAAGAGGAGAATTAAATATGGTCGTAGAGGGAGGCATGATGAAGGAAGGAGATAATTTTATCCGGAGGATTTTTCTGAAGGTACTCAGCAATTGAGTTGTAGGGAGTGAGGGAAGCTCTGGGAAGGTTGTACAGGGGGCAAGGATGTTTGTTTGTTTGTTTGATGAGGTCTTAACGGCACCACGACAACGAAGGTCAAATTGTGCCTGAGAGGTCAGATCATTTTAGAGGTAGTAAGGAAAGAGACCAGGGGAGGAATGAGAGAAATTCAAGAACAAAAGCCAGAAAGCTGTGATCGAGAGAGGAGGTGCATGGGTAAAACTAAAAACAGAGTAGAGAGGGGTGGAAGAGGAGGATTAAATATGATTGTAGAGGGATGCATGCTGGAGGAAGGAGACTATTTTATCTGGAGGATTTTTTTGGAAGAACTCAGCAATTGAGTTGTGGGGAGCGAGAGAAGCTCTGGGAAGGTTGTACAGGGGCAAGCAAGGAGAACGTGATGGATTGTAAGGATGCAGTGGCAATTGTTACAGAGGGGTTGGGGGAACCAATAAGGAGGTGGGAGTGAGTGAGGTGGGTGTGACCAATTCTAAGACGGGTAATATGAACGTTGTCGATCACGAGAAAGGTTGTTAATGGTGGATTTGATCGGGATTGTGGGCTGGATAACATGGAGTTTGTTATCAATTTGGAAGTTCCATAAGGTTTGCCAGCGGTCACGAACAAGAGAAGCGATAAGCGGTTTGGGCAAGGAAGGAGAACGTGATGGATTGTGAGGTTTGGTTTGGTTTGATGATGTTTATTGGCACCGCGACAGTCAGAGTCAAACGTGTCAAGAGGGTGATAAATAATTAAGGTGCAAAGGTTAGGAAAAGATGAATGGAAAAGGAGGAAAGGATGGAGAGAAGTACAAATTTTAGAGGAAATAAACTGTAGAAGAAAAGGTGGTAAGAAGGAGAGAGGGAGAGGGATGTGAGATAGGAAAGGATGGGGGTGTGGGGAGATGAAATCAAGTGGAAAAGGTTGCTGTTGGGGAGGACGGCATAAGGGAAGTGAAGTCATCACATAAATGAAGTGAAAAATATGCAGACACCCAACTGACGATTTGTTTTATAAACTAACTCACTCACTTTTCAAAATGTAGGAAAATTATATGTTAAAAGAGTAACTGTATGAGATTTATTGTTTGATAAGTAAACTTCTTCAAATTGTACCAATACAAAAAAAAATACTTGGAAAATTCTGCAATATCACCTCCCTACCAGGAACAGGTAAAATCCTAGTTCTCGGGAGATGACAGTCTGAGGGATGTGTTTGAATGGGAACTATTCACTGTATTTTAGGAAAGTGTTGTAAAGCTCCCCCTAAGGTCGTCAACTTATCCATGTACAGAGAGCTGGGTAATAGCTTTTCTATACTGTGATGAGTATGCTTACCACTGGGACCTACTTATACCAGGGACCTGCTATTTAGGTCCCTGCTTAAACAATTCCCTTACAGTGAAAGCTGAGATTCAAAGTAGAATTCCATCGAAAGACTTTAATCCCCTTAAAATTACTAATGTAGGTGGCCATCCTGCCTTAGCTGAAAGCAGTATTGAATAAAGGATTTTATAAAGTGTTAATGATTTGATGGTAGAAGGTTGTTTAGATGGAAAAACTCAGGCAGTGAGTAAGAAGGAACTAGGGAGTGAAGCTTGTAAGAGAGAGGCATAAGTGTTGCGAGATAACTTAAAATACATTTTTGAGAGTAAATTGTAACATTTGTCAGGTATGTTTTCTAGAGCACTTTTTCGTGTACAGCAGACTTTATCACAGAAAGCAAAAAAAAAAGCAAATTCCAGCATGCAGGCCTGTAGCCAGCATAGTGTTTTGATGACCCCCTTCCCTTGCATAGAATTAAATAACAAAATATATAATAAAGGTAAATGAAAATCTGCCCAAGTGTTGACGTGCATGTGCTTCCCCCTTAAAAAATGCTGTGGCTATGGGGCTGATTTCTAGTGTAGTAAATGGCAGGATTCAACCAATCACAGCTGCCCAGGGCTTGTTTTGTTTTGTACATGATCCTCCCTTACTAGAACTGGCAAAACTCCTATACGGAGCATAGATGCCAAGCTATAGCCTGCATAGCAGATGCCGGTCTCATGTGACCGGGATGTGAGGGATAAACACCGGGTTTTCACCCTACTTCTCTTCGAGAAGTGTTCACAGAACCAGACAGGGTGTAACTGTCCTACCATCGAGACCGACGGCATAACGTCCTCTCAGAAGGACGGCGAGTGACATTCAACCATTGCTACTTTTCTCAATAGCTGAATGAGGAGCAGGAGCTGCAATGATTGGCATATCTGTCTACATAGCTGTAAAAACTGGTTAGACCTGTCTGAGGCTTGAACGGGTACCTCCAGCATCGCCATTCAACCATTGCCACTTTCTCAACAGCTGAATGAGGAGCAGGAGCTGCAAACGACGTACTTCCACTTTGATGATGGGCGTATCTTTCTGCATATTTGTGCAAACACTGGTCAGACCTGACCAGAGCTTGAACAGTACCTTCAACATCTCAGTCGTGCGTTCTACCAAGTGAGCTACCTGACTCCATGGCAACCATAACATTTACTTAACCTGCCCCGATGGACGGACAACTTAAGTTTTCAGCAAACCTTGCATTGTATGCATACAAAGATGTTTCCATGGTCAACCATGATTAATTTCAGGATGAGCACAAATTTAAATATTTCATGTCCGGGCGGAAAGTTGATTTTTGGTTAATTTGTCGATCCGGCCACATACAAAGGCTACTTCAAAGCATCTATGAAAATATATTTTTCTGTAAAATGAAAGACAAAAGAAATGATGGTCTTTCTCTCATACCTGGTAACGTTTTTGGAAAGGCAAGTAAGGGCATGACCAAGGAGAATGCCATGAATGCTGTCAGGATGAAACCGATCCACCATGCTCCTATGAATACTGGATTGTTTGAATCAATGCCCAACCTGTGAAGAAAGATAAGAGGTGACATTCAAATACAATAGAATTCACAGAAACATCTCATCCAAATGTATCAAAGATCTATGGATAGGCATCAACTTCATAACATAACATGACGTGACGTAACGTACCATACCGTACCGTAACATAACAAGATGACGGGCTAAGAAGGGTTAGTCACCCCATAACATAACAAGATTACGGGCTAAGAAGGGTAAGTCACCCCATAACATAACGTAACGTAACATAACATAACAAGATTACGGGCTAAGAAGGGTTAGTCATTCCCATAAAAGCCCAAACTAACACCACCACCACAAAAAAAAAGAAAACAAAAATCAAAGATGCCCAGAGTTAGTAAAAAACTAATCAATGTTGACCTTGAAATTGTGAATTGAACTGGAGCTAACTATACCCACTAAGGCAAACCATTCCACTCATTAACAAATCTTTGCAAAAAGCTGAAATGCCGAATCTCTATGCATGAGAACTCTTTGGTCAACTTCAAACTGTTACCATGTGTCACATGAGGATTAGCTGAAACATGCAAGAAATAACAGGAAGTCAAAGCATCACTACCAGATAGGAACTTAAAAACCTTAATCATATCGCCGCGTATTTTTCTCAACTCAAGCATGGTCAAAACAAAAATTCGCAACCTAGATTCATGAGAGAGATTCAGGCCTTATTTTAATAAATTATATAATTCTAGTTGTGATGTCAACAAATTACAACAAAAATTTGAATAGTACCGTGTTTAATGTAATAAGTGCCTGGGCCGTTTACGAAAATATAATTGCACCACTTTTTACACCCAAATTTCTTCTTTATAAGCGCCATGCTTGGGGTCACGTACAGTGTGCTATTTGAATTGCACTGTACATATTCGTCGCAGGAAAGTAACCATGCCCTATGTCCAAAAATTCCATTCTGAGATAATCGCATTTTAAGTTCTTAAATCTGAAAAAAATGATTGAAATAGGCTAAGATGGATATCTTGACGAAAGATGGAGGAACACTAGATGGAGGAACACTAATTGATATAAGAAAAGAATAGGTAAGGCTAGAAACACTTTCATCACCTTAAACAACATTTGGAAATCTAACAACTACAGCTTAAGGACAGAAATGAAAATATTTCAAACAAATGTTATGTCTGTGCTTCTATACGGATCATGCACATGGAGAATGTACATTTCAACAAAACTGCCTATGTTTTCTCTAATAAACGCCCGGGCGTTGCATTTGGAAAACAGGGGGCGTTTATTCTATGAAGAAAAAAATGTAACTTACAAAAGAACAATTTCTTTTAGGCCTATGATATTAGTTTCTTTAAAGCATTTTTGTGTTTTTAGCATTATTGTGCATGGATTATTAATGGAATATACTCTTTGATGTTTTCCATTGAGGACTTACAGCCTTTTCAAGTCACAATTAAAACATCCTGAAAGTATGAAAAATGACAAAGGGGGTTATTAGACGTTTAAAAAAATACTATGTAAAATATTAAGTCTGATGGCCAAGAGTAATTTAAAATAATGACTTGTATAGAAAGACAAAGATGGTACCGACATGCATAACAATTTGTGAGAGAAGATGGAAAGAAATCGGACATATTTTACATAGAGATGCCACTAATAATTCAAGAATGGCCTTGTCCTGGACAACAGATGGGCGAAGAAAATGGTGGCAGGCCAAAACAACTTGAAGGCGAATGGTAGAGAAGGAGAGAGAGATGCTTGGATGGGGGAGCGGGAACCAATTGAGAGAGAGATGCTTGGATGGAGGAGCTGGAACCAATTGAGAGAGAGATGCTTGGATGGGGGAGCTGGAACCAATTGAGAGAGAGATGCTTGGATGAGGAAGCTGGAACTAATTGAGAGAGAGATGCTTGGATGGGGGAGCTGGAACCAATTGAGAGAGATGCTTAAATGGGGGAGCTGGAACCAATTGAGAGAGAGATGCTTGGATGGGGGAGCTGGAACCAATTGAGAGAGAGATGCTTGGATGGGGGAACTGGAACCAATTGAGAGAGAGATACTTGGATGGGAGAGCTGGAACCAATTGAGAGAGAGATGCTTGGATGGGAAAGCTGGAACCAATTGAGAGAGAGATGCTTGGATGGGAGAGCTGGAACCAATTGAGAGAAAGATGCTTGGATGGGGGAGCTGGAACCAAGTCAGTAAAGTGGCACAAGACAGGAAGAGATGGATCTCTGTGTTAAAGGTCTCAATCTCCACTTGAGGAGAAGGGGGCAGTGAGTGAGTGGATATACAATGCATATTAATAGAGCTTATACAACTATTTATTAGTAATAATGTCAACAATAAAATCATTTCATTTAATTCCACACTCTTTAACAATATACAACAAATTATTTACATAATATAGATTAAGTGCAGGAAGCCTGAAAAAGCAAGTGCTTGACAAGTTTTACAAAAAACAAAGAAAAAATAATAACAAAAACAATAACCTACCAAACACAAGTCCCATTTATTGCGCCCATTTTGGGGATAATTTGGGGCCTTACTTGGGACAATTTTGAATGCCAGATATTTTACGTTTATTAATTTTTGGGGAAATCAATCAAGTCATATGTCCATAATCCTTCTTATAATTCCATTGATCCTGTAATAAATCTATCCACGTGAATATATAAATAGCGCCATCACTTGATGATTGGACCACTAGGAGTTTGGAAAAGGGGTTGGAACAATAATTAAGGTATAGAGTATAGATGAAATGGGGAACTGGGTATTAAAACATAATTGATTAAGCAAAATTACACGTTTGCAAAGTAAAAATATTCCATTAAACCCTCCTTTATTTTTACCCACTCAGTAAAAGTGTTGCGTCCAAACATTTTCAATTTTGTTTGTGTTTATGGATATGAAAGCATTCCTCATGACTTGTCCTCCTCCTTAAAAATTTGTTCCAGCAAATCATAACCACAAACTTTATGTAGCAAATAATTAAACCACTTTTCTTAATTAAAATAACCACACAATAAGCTATTGCTAATTTGATGCTCAGCACCAACTTCCACAACAGCCCAGGACCAAATGGAGAACTAGTACAATGGAGCCATTGATAAAGGAAATTTGATCCTAATTGCTTGTGGTTTTCAGAATACAGAAAATACAAAGGGAAAGTCTGACCCGACCTGTTTAAATATCAGGTCCAGTCTGACTGTATGAAACTTTAAGGTGCATAACAAGTAATGTACGCTTCAATGGAATTAAAAACAATGACATAGCACAGTTTATCTTTCCACAATATGTATTTCTCGGACATTAAAACATTTTATTTTTCCACAAAAATTGTTTTCCCCTAGGTGATATATGTTAAGTCGAGAGTATAAAAAGTAGCCTACTTGGTAAAAATGGACATAGGACAACTTTACTTGCCTGCGACGATATGTGAACTGGTTTTATACTTAGCCCCATCAAACAGTGACCAAACCAAAACATCGTGAGCATCACATGCAAAGAATGTCACAAAACTGAAGTAGTTTAAGTCTTCAAATTAATCAAACAATTTGTTTTCCTGGTTTATATCCTATTTTCTTCCATTTAAGTCAAGTTCTTGCTAGATCTTCAAAACTTGAGATTATCAGGAAGATATTGAAGAACCAGCCCATGCATCATTTAGTGCCATCTTTTGTCCTTTTTTTTCTTCCATTTAAGAACAGTGAAATGAGTTAAAGGATTAGTTCAGTGGTCAAGAATGTGCATCTTATATGAAAGATGATTCAAAAGAAACAAAATGGTGAAAAAGTCTTATTCCATTAAGGAGACAATTCAAGTTCAAAGTTTGTATAATTTTGTGGCGACTGAAATCAGACTAGTTGTGATGTCAAAGATTCAAGTCTTTAAAACTGAATTTTCAGGGTTTATTTAATTTTTCACTATTTAAATTATTTTTCCTCAAACTTTCTTCAGGTGGTATATTAAAATACTTTCCTAGAAAAAGTTTTAATTTTTAACACAGCCCATGTTTTTAAGCCAAAAATTAATTTAAAATACATAAAGACTTTGAGGATTTTGAGGCTGTGACATCACAACTAGTCTGATTTCAGTCGTTTCTACAGAAATGATACCAAATTTTCAACTTAAATATTTCCTTACCGGAAAAAGATTTTTAGAATGCTTTTTTCACCATTTTGTTTCTCTTGAAGTTCTCTTTCATATCAGATAAACATGCTGGACCACTGAACTAATCCTTTAAATGATTTGTAGAGGGGATTGTAAGATAATTCATGACATATCTGTTTGGTTTTGGCCAAAAAAAAAAAAAAAAAAATCCCATGTCATACCCTCCTTTAATGAAACAGGAAAGTACAGTTATGGAAAAGAAATAACTGTCATTCTTTCATGGTTTAGTTCCTTCTTCATTTACTGTCCATTAAACAGATCAATCATGTGCCATGGGCAACATGTCCAAATTAGAGGCAAATTGTTTCACCAGATTATTCTTGCATGGTTAGGAGAGCAGACAAGAATAACTTTAAATATCAGATGGCCAGTGAAAACCATGAGTGAAGAATTGTAGGATAGAAAAGGCACAAGCAGAGAGATGTTTAAGAGAAGATGCAGGAAGTGGCTTGGTCACCTATTAAGAAAGGATGGAGATAATGATGTATACCAGCTTGCCATCACTTGACACCAGAGGAGGCCTAAAACAACATGGAGAAGGGTGGAGGAGAGGGACTGATTTGGTTGGAATAGCAGGGGAGAGTTTGTCGGCAGTGGCAGGAGACCCAAAGGTGGGGAAGGGGGAACTTATACTAAAAGTGATAGGGATGTGCAGCCCACCAACCAAAAACCATACCCATAGTATGACAGATTTTTGGTAATTGCAGTATAAAATTATACAATTTTGATACCTGCAGTATAAAGAAGTCAATTTTGATACATATGATGCAGTATGAGTATTCAACCAAAATATTGTAAAATTGGACCGGCAGAAAACAATTAACACAGTAAAACCTCATTTTTTGGGACCTGCACTACGAAAATGATGAAAATAGTTTTAAAAATAATAATAATTTTAGTACAATTTGTTTGTATATGTTTTTTTAGTAAAAAGAGACACCTGGCACTACGAAATGGTGCAAAAAAGGCAACAGCTGGAGCGGCACACATACATATACCTCCATATGGAAGGTCCACCCCTCCCGCTCCCGGGCAGGAGACAGGAAAGATGGAAGCCTCAATCTTCACACCCAGGAGAAAGGAAAGAAAACGGTCATTACAGATGATAACCTAAAACAAAATTACATAGGTACCAGAGCACACTGATGCAGATGCTCAACCCTTTAAATTTTGAGAAAAGTTTTTGAGTGTCAATCTGTGGTGTGATTTCTTGTCATTAAAAAAAAGATGGCATGAAGAGGGTTAATGATGTCAAGTCCCAAGTCTTTTGAAATAATGTGCCATGTTTTTATTGAGAAGATATTGATTGTTTGTAGTTGAGAGCTTTTTAATGCAATCCTTTATATTTCTGTCCTAAATTTCAGTCACTGAAAATCAAACTGACCAGTTTCTCATGCTATACTTTAATTGAGCTGAGATATATGATGGAGATCAAGTTCAAAACTTCTTTGCCATATTCAACTGCTCCCATTCAAATAAGATTGGTGGAGATTTAAAAACAATTAGTAAACACAACTTAACATAGGAGATTTACCCCGCTTGGAGTAGCAGGGATATTTACAAGAGTTATACTTACCTTCAATGCTATAAATATGCAATCTGGTCCATAACCTGATTCTAACGCACTTTTAAAAAATTCTAAAAATGGTTTGGGTAATTGTCAAAATTTTGACTTGTGTTTCCCCCTCACCAAAAAAGCAACTTGAAGCTAGCTACACGTCACTGGTGTACTTTCCACCGCATAGTAGTGTTGTCAACTTTTCAAAATTGAAATCAATGGTGAAATTTACTTAACATAAAATAACATAACAAGATTACAGGCTAAGATGGGTGAATCACCCCATAAAAAGCCCAAACTAACACCACCACCACAAAAACAAAACAAATCAAAGATGCCCAGAGTTAGTAAAGAACTTATCAATTTTGATTTTAAAATTATGAATAAAATTGGAGCTAACTACCCACTCCAGCAAACCATTCCACTCATTAACAACTCTTTGTGAAAAGCTAAAATGCTGAATATCTATCCATGAGAAATATTTGGTCAACTTCAAACTGTTACCATGTGTCACATGAGGATTAGCTGAAACATGCAAAAAATTACAGGAAGTCAAAGCATCACTACCAGATAGGAATTTAAAAACCTAAATCATATCGCCACATACTCTTTTCATTTCGCAACCTAGATTCATAAGAGAGATTCCTTACTTCTGGAATAAGTCTAGTGGCTCTTTGCTGAATCTGCTCCAAAATGAACTTATCCTTCTCATAAAAGGGATTCCAGGTCTGAATAGCATACTCAATATGAGGCCTGACTAACTGCTTATGCAAATTAAGGATACCCTCTCTACCAAGAAAACAATTCTTTTGTCTAATCAAACCAAGCATCCTATTTGTCTTTGCAGCTGCTAAAGCACACTGTTTAGAAGGCTTCAGACTGCTAGTAATGACAACACCTAGATCCCTTTCTTTATCAACACAACCAGGAATTGAACCGTTCATGCAGTAATTAAAAGCCAAATTGCTCTGAACAAAAATGAATAACCCTGCATTTATCAACATTGAATTACATCTGTCATGTTTGGGACCAAGAAACTAACTTATTCAGATCAGTTTGCAAAAGTGAAGAATCCCTAGCATCATCAACAATCCTGTACAGCTTAGTGTCATCAGCAAATTTACAAATCCTGGAGCTAAGGGAAACATCAATATCATTAATAAAGATTAAGAAAAGAAGCCGACCCAATACAGAACCCTGAGAAACACCACTTGTAACCTTCTTCCATAGGGATACTTCACCACTAACAACAACTCTTTGTGACCTGTCAATTAACCAAGAATTTATCCAACTGGCACACTTTCCCTCCACTTAAAGCACTCTTTTCAGCCTGTCTAATGGAACCTTATCAAATGCTTTTTGGAAATCTAAATAGATAACATCCATATTATGACCAGAATCAACTTGTTTAGTAACATCATCAAGAAACTCCAATAAATTATTAACACAAGACCTCTTAGGTAAGAACCCATGCTAAGAAAACTTCAACAAACCATTGACCAGTAAATGATCTAGTACAACATCCTTAACAATTGACTCCATGACCTTGCACACAACACTAGTAAGACTCACTGGCCTATACTTACAGGGCAAATTGTGGTCACCCTTTTTAAATATAGAGTGACATTTCCAATTTTCCAATCACTAGGAACAACAACAACATCAAAGCACTTTGAAAAGATAATACTTAGGGGAACAGAAAGAACATCAGAACACTAACATAAGAAAGCAGGATATATACCATCTGGACTGGGTGTTTTATTTGAAATCAAACCCTTTAACTTCTTAGACACAACATCAACTAAAAACTCAACATTCTTAATGAATACTAAAGAGTGCACACTAAGATACTTCCACAACATCATCAGCAAGGGACCCCTTTGTAAAAACAGATCTAAAGTAGTCAGTCATTCAAGAACTCAGCCATATCATTACCACTATTGATAGTAACACCATCATTACCCTGAAGGAGACCAACAACCTCCTTGGTTTTTTGTTGTTGTTGCTTTGAGCGAACATAAGAGTGAAATGACTTAAAATTAATCTTAACCTCTTTGGACAACTGTTTTTCAAAAACCACTTTAAGAATCTCTTATCAAACCCTTAGTGAACTTTTCATAATCCTTATACCTAGCAAGCTCTTCAGGACACCCACTGTGTTTTAACAATGCCACAACTTCTTCTTTTACCGAACAGCCCGCAAACCTTCCAAGACATCCACACTGGCCAATTACGCCTACATACTTTCATTAATGGGACAAACCTATTTACAACCTCCAAAACTTTAGTTCGAAAAACACCCCATGCTTTAGAAGGATCTAAGTCACATACTGTAGCAAAAAAGTCCAATCGAATGACAAATTATCCTGAAGTGTGGCAAAGTCAGCATTCTTGAAATCTAAACCAGTTTATTAGCTAGAGAAACCTTTGTGAAACTATACAGATCAAAACTAATGAGGTCATGATCACTACACCCTACCTTACCACTACTTAGCACATTTCTAACCATCTTTTCTTCACTACTGAAAATCAAATCAAGACAATTTCTACCATGCGTGGAGAAACAACACATGCTGGGTGAAAAAGCAGTTGGATAAAACTTCCAGAAAATCTTCACCATGAGGACCACTAGTACAAAGATTCCAATCAATTGATGTCTGGAAAATTAACTTTCTTTAAAATACATAAAGACTTTGAGCAATCTGAGGCTGTGACATCACAACTAGTCTGATTTCAGTCGTTTTTATAGAAATAATACCAAACTTTAAACATGAATATTCCTTTAGTGGAATAAGATTTTGCAATGGTTTCTTCACCATTTCGTTTCTTTGAAGTCCTTTTTCATATAAGATGGACATTCTTGACCACTAAACTAATCCTTTAATTGACTGGGCCCCCACAAAATCCTTTTTAATTAATAAACAAGAGATAATGGTAGTCATAGCCTAATATAACACTACAGCCACAATTTCTGCTTCCACGAAATGTGACGTATGGATCAGATATAGCAGATCCATGTATCATTGGCAATTTGACAAATTGACCTGCCAGGTTTAATATGGCCTTTACCTAACATTACTCAGCTCCGACAGGTATCAAATAGCTACATGATTGAAGTTTCCTAAGGCAACCTTGATTTAATCACTGCTCTGTCCAAACAGTGAATGGGATTGTGGTTTAATTTCAATGATTTGAATGGATATTGTTAAGCTCAGAGTCATGTGCTGATAACCTGGCTGGTAATTACATTTTGTTGTAGTAATAAAACTTTAAACATGTTGAAAGGGATTCCTTTACTGATTTTTTACAATCATCAAAATTTCTTGTAATTTACGAATCAATCTTTGATGTGGTGTATACAAACTACAGTACTTCAAGTTTATAACAAAATCTTGGCTGGGGAGGACACACTAAAATCCCAGCAGGATATTTATTTTCCCAACAGATTGTCAATTTTCCCCATAATCTAGATTAGGGTGTGTGACATCTACCCCCTCCCTCCCTTCCCCACTCCCTTCCCCACACTCCCTGCTTCCCCACACTCCCTGCTTCCCCACACTCCCTGCTTCCCCCACACTCCTGCTTCCCCCCACACCCTGCTTCCCCACACTCCCTGCTTCCCCACACTCCCTGCTCCCCCCACACTCCCTGCTCCCCCACACTCCCTGCTCCCCCACACTCCCTGCTCCCCCCACACTCCCTGCTCCCCCCACACTCCCTGCTCCCCCCACACTCCCTGCTTCCCCACACTCCCTGCTGCCCACACTTCCCCCACACTCCCTGCTTCCCCACACTCCTTGCTTCCCCACTCCCTGCTTCCCCCACACTCCCTGCTTCCCCCACACTCCCTGCTTCCCCCACTCCCTGCTTCCCCACACTCCCTGCTTCCCCCACACTCCCTGCTTCCCCCACATCCCCGCTCCCCTGCATTAGAATCAGGTCATGGGACCATATTGCATATTCATACCATGAAAATAGTAAGACAACTTGTAGTAAATTGACAGGTTTTATGGTTGTTATGTCACAAAATGTGTACAAAATTTCCATTATTTATTACGACAAGGCCTAAAAATTAAAACTGGTATAAATTGGTCAATTTTCACTCATTTTGCGGCTAATTTTCTTCCAGTAAAGCTCAAGTAAAATTAAGCTCAAGCAACCCGTTTATATAGATGTTTCATGTTCCATGAAGTTTCATACACAGCTGCACTTGATACTGTAATTGGAACAAGAATAAGTATACTGGAAACGATGTCTTTTGGAATAAGGAATCCCTATATATTATCTGTTTCAAATAAGCAATGGTTCATATTTCAAGCTGGTTATGCAGCAGTCAAACAGCATATTCACATACCAGCCCCCTCCCCCACCCCTCCCTTCCCCACCCCTCCTCCACCTTCTCCCTCTCTAAAGCGTTCACCTTTTTCTGAGATTTTTTCAGGTCAAGATTCACCTACAGTACCTGCAATATTTTTTGGACAAAGATTCACTTTGGCCAAGAAAAAAATTCGGGTCAAGATTCACCATGGAGAAAATATGATTTTTGGTCATGCCTTTGGAAACAGCTTTTATTTTCAAAATGGATCTATATTTTTAAAATGGATTTATATTTTCAAAATGCACTTATTATTGTCAAAATGGACTGGAATAAAGCCTTCACATTACAATTACACTCCTTTTTTGTTACTTTATAAACTATGTACCAGAATAGCAAGCAAGAATTTTGTTAGCTATTCTGGTACAGAGTTTTTTTTCAGAAGCTTGCACGGTCTACCGGTTTTGTCACTAAAACCGGTTATGGAAAACCACGATTTTGGTCTGATTCTTACTTCATAAAAAACCGGAAGTACCGAAAATAACCAAATCACTACAAAAAAAATTGCGAAAAGATGGCAAAGATCTGCTTTATTTAAATAAAAAGAAAGTTCATGTTGTGTGTCAACGTGTTTTTTGTAGTATTATTTGATATATTTGTGAAAATATGTGATATCTATGCAGATTCAATCAATAAATATGATTGAGAATGTTTGAAATTAAATAGTCATAATGTACCTGTAATAACAGGTCCAATGATGCTATGTATTTGTGTCTTCTTTCTCGGCTAATATTTCCCTGACCACAACAAATTTATTCTTAATAATTAATTTATTTGAAGTCATGTTCATTCTCTCCCGAGTCCTTTTGTCTTTTGAATACTTGGGAATCCATTATAAATCCTGACAAATATATCGCAAATCGCAAGCTAAGTATTACGAGACTATCTATGAATTCACACCCAACCACGCCCTACTGTACTGACTTGACCCTATCCATGTATATAAGGCTAGTACAAGCAGGGAGTTCCTGATACAAGTTATTGCACATTATTCAATGTGTATAAGGGCCCCTGAATACAAATGAAACTTTGCATGAATGACCCTAAGTTCATGTGTAGTCATAGTAACATGTTTACACGCAAACAACATTACAGTTTATTAATACATTTATCTTATTGATCAATGCCTCCGTTATCATTTTCAACATTTACAAAAAAATACTGATACAAACATCGTTAGCAGCTATCATATAACCATGCAGTACACTGCAGTTATACTTACTGTAATGCACTTTATGTTCAAAGCTTGTTTAAATTACGGGCGAAAACCCAGTTTTCTGGTTAAAACCGGTTTTGGTTTTGGAAACCGACCGCAAGCTTAATACTATACCATCAATGATGTAGTAGCTCAACATATAAATTTTTGGGTGGGCATGAGACTGTTTGTGTTGGTGAGGAGTTACATTGGTAGGCTGTGGTATAGGAAAGGAATGATTAGCAGTGTGGCGCAGCAAAAGGCTAAGAATGCCCGGAGGGGTGGGTAAACCCTACAGGCCCTGGGCAAAATCAATTTGGGTCTAGTCCTGAACAACGGCACTGCAATATCTTTGTTATGGACTGTGTTATGGGATCCAAAGTGGGTGTCGGGAGGAGCATGAGGCTCGGGAAGGGAAGGAGGGGGGGAGGAAGGGGGAGGAGGAGGGGGGGAGGAAGGAGGGGGAGGAAAATAAAAAAAAAATCAAGTTCAAGGGCACTTTTTTAACAGTAATTGAGGGGGACTTTTCTTTTCAAAAAGGGGGCACACTTGTCAGTTTTCGAAATTGTGGAGAAAACGTGCCCCCTTGCTTGTGGTACCTACACATTTGGTTTGAGCATAGGAGGGATTTGGGGAAGCAAGACGGGTACCCCATCCTCACTTTCTGTCCAAAATGGATACTTTTGTGTGATATGATGTAACTTAGCATGATTTGTGATCCCCATCCCCCCCGACCCTCCTCCGCCACACACACTTTTGACTTTTCCCAACTTTCGGTAGGCATATTTCGCCTATGGGTTTCAGAAATTGAGGACCAGGACCAATGTTGACCTATCTGGCGAATAGGTATAAGGCTTCACTGTCCCCAAATGATGGCCACATAAATGGCTCTTAAAAACAATTTATTTAAACTATGAAACTCCCTGACCTTTTAGGACTGATAAAATTGACCCGTAAAGTCAGCATAAAATGAGTTCATCTTTCCGCTTTAATCAAATGGACATGCAATCAGAGGCGTACGAAGGTTCACCTCTCAGGTGGAAGGGAGAAAGGGAGGGGGGGGGGGGGAGGGAAGAGGACAAGAACCCAAACTTTCCCTGTGAAAAGTGCAAAAATGTCACTAGTAAATTAGGCTTCCAACCCCCACCCCCTTCCCCAGCTACACCACTGCATGCAATATTCCCCCAACAGCTATTTTGAGAAATATCTTAGCTTTTAAACCCAAGCATTGCCAAGTTATAGAAAGCCCAAAGGAACTAAAACAACAAATGATATACTCCAATGTAGCTACATTATACTGTCTGACAGATCCCAAAAGGGATATTAAGTCGAATTACTGCATGTGTTAAGATTATACTTTTAAGGCTCAAAACAATGAGATGTTCGGTGGTATCTCCAGAGTCAATGTTATTATATATGCTAAATTCATTCAGATCGTGCCGAGCGACAACAATTTTGGAGTCATTTTTGGTGAAATTTGGAATGCAAAATTCTTCACAACTATGCACTAATGCAATTTACAGGCTTTTATCTATTTACACACAGAGAGGTGTTATTTGGACACAAACAAAAGACTCCCAGTCAACAGAAAGTTCCGCCAAGTGATTTCAAGGGCGTTTTTCATCAGTGAGTTATTTACACTTTGGTGGTTTTATAGTCACACATACTCAATTGCATTCTATGTTCCAAAAAAGCTATTCAGGGTGTTTTAGCCATTGCTTGACCTTTGATTACTTCTAAATGCAAGTTATATTCCAAACAGAGCTATTAAATACAAAAGCTGTTATTAACCTTAATTTGATTACATATTAGGAAAAATCCAATCAGAAGATAATCTTCAAGTGTTCAAATTGCAAATGATTATTACAGATCAAAAAACTTAGGGATGAATCTTGGTAGGCCAATGATTTCTGAGGTTGATTTATATTGTGTATGGGGATCAACTGAACTCTAAAATCATTCTAGGCATGTTGGAATTGTAATGGGGCAGAGGTATGCGCTCTAGAGAGTGCTAAGTAAGAAATAAACTGCAAATGCGAGCCCATTGTTGAGTAATAACCGGCAAGCCCAAATAATTTGAAGAATAATGGGCGAGCTGAAGCCGAGCCCAATCAAATTAATTGGGCGAGCCGGTTATTACCAAATATCAAATGTTTTGTAGACTTTTTAAGGAAACTGGTCTTCAACCTGTCTTAAGAGTCCCTGAAAAACTTTAACATTTAGTAGAATATTCCAGCCTTCCATGAGGATATCTGAAGAAACTTGTAACTTTTTCTGAGGAACTCTGAAGAAACTTTAACATTTCCTGATGAATTCTCAAAAAACTTTAACATTTCTGAGGAAATCTCAGGCAAAACAATGGACGGCCGGCCGAAATCACCATTACATAAGGTTCTCATTATTACTCACTAAAAAGCTGTAATTGCCAGGTAGTTTTAAATGTACAGGACATCTAAGTTACACCCCTCTCTCAACAGCTAAGATAATAAAGAAATGTTCACGGCCATTTGAATAAACCAGTTGTGAAGCACTGGTGAATGGACCACTTAGGATTGAACCCATGCAGGACCTCTAGCATCCATCGTTAAATCCATCCGAGCCATTAGGCCATAGGGCTGTTACTTATGCATTGGAACCTTTATAAACTAGCCGAAGAAAAGGACCTTGGAAGATAAACTGGGCTTGATGCAATCAGGTTTATAGCTAACAACATCAGGTATGAGCTAACGACGACCTCATGTTTAAGCTAGCACTGAACTCATACAGGTAACAGCAAACTTGATGAGGTAATGACGAGCTTGAATTTATGTAAGGGTTGAGGCTCTACCAGTCTCAATGCAATCAGGCTTAGGCTGATGTCAACGCGTCTGAGTTAACGTCAACCTCGTATAACCTAACGACGACCTCGTATAACCTAACGACGACCTCGTATAGCCTACCAACAACCTCGTATTACCTAACAGCGACCTCATGCCAGCTAACAGCAAACTTGATGAGCTAGTAATGAGCTTAAATTTAGGTAAGGGTTGGAGTCTAATGATCTCGTAACAAACAGGTATTTAAGCTCTTTCTGAAATGGGTGAGTGTATCACGAGCTTGCAGCAAACGGCAAAAGGTTAAGAACCAACCAAACTCCATCTCTTATTTTTGCGAGGGATATACTTACTCTGAAGATGCCCCTATGTCTGTATAGATGCTTAGAAAGGCTCCCCCCAACAAGTACCCAATAGCTGGTCCCAGAAGTGATGCGCCATTGAATATGCCTGAAAGAAAAACAGAACATCAATTCATATGATTATTATTTTCACATTTGAAATACAAGTACAATCATCAGGTTTCATAAGGATAATATTGGATTTGAGTGCCTGAGAGAATCCCATAGATGGTAATGGACTTGTCATTCCAAACCTGAACAGAAGCCCTGAAATCTAAACAGAAGCCCTGAAATCTGAAAAGTAAGTCCTAAAATCTGAACAGAAGCACTGAAATATGAACAGAAGACCTGAAATCTGAAAAGAAGTCCTGAAATATAAACAGAAGCCCTGAAATATAAACAGAAGCCCTGGAATCTGAACAGAAGCCCTGAAATCTGAACAGAAGCCCTGAAATAAGATCAGAAGCCCTGTAATCTGAACAGAAGCACTGAAATATGAACAAAATTCCTAGAATCTGAACAGACACCCTGAAATATGAGCAGAGCCCTGAAATATAAATAGAAGCCCTAAAATCTGAACAGAAGCCCTGAATTGTGAACCAAAGCCCTGAAATATAATCAAAAGCCCTGAAATCTGAACAGAAGCCCTGAAATGTAACAGAAGCCCTGAAATGTGAACAGAAGCCTTGAATTGTAAACAGAAACCCTGAAGTCTGATCAGAAGCTTTGAAATCTGAACAGAAGCCCTGAAATATGAACAGAAGCTCTGAAATATGAACAGAAGCACTAAAATCTAAACAGAAGCCCTGCAATCTGAACAGAAGCCACTCTATTACTGTCAAACTAAGGCAAACCATGCTGCAAGCTTTTAAATTGTTTTTGTTTTTAAAAAATAAATGCCAATGTTAGATAATTAAAGGCAATTTATTCCCAGGCATTAAAGTCACAGATGTAAATATTCCAGTTTGCAAATAACCCAAGACCTCCATATGCTGTATGTTCACACCAGGGATTGATCTCTTTTCTTTCCAGGGTACTAAGTCATTCCATACCAATAAACAGAACAACAAGTGATTTGTAGATTTCTTTTGTTAAACAGCACTCCTGATGTGTTTTTTTTCTTCTTTCCCTCAACTTCAAAAAATTAAAAATAATTCAAACAAACAACACACTCAGGTGGCACAGAACCATCCCATAAAATGCTCACTATTGAAAAGTCAAAGGTTGATGCACAGTTTCACAATTTAAAGAACTATAACTATTTGAGATTGTCATTCAAGTGCTGCAACAGATGCAGGCCGCCATTCTTTCACTCAATATCACACTTTTTAAAACACAAATACAACAGATCAGCTCCTAGAACATATCCACATTTGGAATGAAAATGTATGTATTTTTCATTTAAAGAAAAAATGAGCAAAAATAGCATTCCATTATACTGTGTATACCACATAAAAAGAATTGCTAAATCAAAATACCTTTGAATAGCAAACAAAACCATTTTAATTAGCAATTTGACAACTATATTTTGCTAAAAAGATTAAATTTGTCTTTGGTCAGAAATTTATTTATTTTCATAGTTTTTCATTGAGGTACATGCCATGGCAAGTATTCATAATAATGAATTGCTAGGTTTTTTTGTTTTTAGCCCTAACAAAAAAATTTTACCTTGAAGCAAACTTGCAACAAGCTAACACCTGTATGAATAAGTTTGGGCAAGATTGCTACGAGCTTCAGTAGTATTTAAAACAAATATAAGCTTGCTATTTGATAACTAATTGCGCAAACCAACATTAGCTTGCACAAGCTATCAAAAAATTTATTAGCCTAGAGCAGGCTTGCAAAAGTGTTTACTACATGTAGCTTACACAAGCTAGCAAAGTTTTACTCGTTCTAAATACTAGCCTGCAGCAAGCCTGCAGCAAGTTTGCCAAGCCTGCTTGCCCAATCTAAAAATGTTAGGTTTTCTTCCAGTGTTTCTGTAAGGCTGACAAAAATGTCAGCTTTTCTTTCAGTATTTCTGTAAGACAGACACCACCCAAGGATGATTTTATTTAGCTGTTCAAAATAAATTTAACAGTAAAAAGACAAAACTAACAAAACACCCAAGTAAAACAGACCAGTCATAAGAGAATACATGACTTCCCCAGGACGGGACACCCAGAAGTAGGGGAAGGGGGGGCGGGAGGAGGGGGTAGGTAGGCAGTGCTGGTACTCATTTAACAGCTGGGTGGACTGTAGTGAGATAACATCTCCTCTGTATACCCTACATGCTACGCACTACATGCAATACAGAGTGAGACTCCGTTTATGTTTTAACGTGGAAATCACCTCGATCCTAAAGTCATGACTACACTGTCGATTTACGTCACTGGTTACAATGTAACTACTCTGTACTGCGGCAAATGAAAATATCTAGTTGATTTATCCTGTTATTGCTGTTTATCTTGTAAACAATCAAAATATGTCGGTAATTCTGAACCGATTAAAATTGAATAAAAATAAAAGCCAATATTGTACTTAGACCCCTAACTTTGCTGATTTACAGGGGCAGCCCGCCCTGCCCCTCTGTGGGCCCCCTGCCCCCTTGGGGTCCGCCCTGCCTTCACAAGAAATTATTTTTTAAAAAAAGATTTTTTAATTATTTTTTTTAAAACTTAATAATCCTAATTAACCTCATAAATGAATACACAACACAGAATGATAGCATAGTAAGCAATTGTCCTGTTTGTAAAGGAACCCCTGGACCCCATGCCGAAAAGACGCAGCGCTTCGCGCGTGCATTAATGTGCCCCTCAACAAGTCTAGCACCTTGCCCCTATTTAAATCAAGCTAGGGGTCTGTTGTACACTCCTTTCAGTCCAACCGTACGCTCTTGAAACTTTTTTAACGAGGGTGCACAAAACTAATACGTATATGCGTACTAATAATATAACGCCAGCGAATTGAACACACGTGTGCGGCATGATTCTTATAAGGTCACTGATGGCACTGCAGTTATTATTTTATCAAAATGGATTAATGGATATCTGTTTTGTTTATGGAACAGTAGCTCCCCGGTCAGCATTTGTGAAGAACGCTTTAATCTAGAAGGAATATGACAGTAAATAAAGACACTTTTGCGAGAAAGGATTAGAGTATTTGGGGTATAAGAACTGCAATGCAGATCATGGTTGGTCCCCAAACGTTTTCTGATGTTTTACGAAGGGTCACTGTTCGATTGGGTGTTTTGGGTGCCCGAATAAACCCCAAAAAAAAAAAAAATCTGGAACAAATTACAATAGCATTTTCTGTCAGTATAAGCTACAATTTGTTATGAAAAAACAAAATGATCAAAGCTTTTTTGCATATGAAGTTATGTGATACTCAAAAATAATTTTGATGCTACTGTAGGCTATGAATAATGGTTGCATTTAATATCAAACCCGCCACTAGTATTTATCTTCATTTGAGCTTCTTCACTATCCAAAGTTTTATCCCCATGCTAGGACTGGACTCCCGAGTTTTATCCTCATGCAGTCCTTCCCCCCTCCCTCCCCTCCCCCTCCACCCAAGCAATAAAATTGTCAATTTCAGGGCACTGGCACTTTATTGTTCAGGGAAAATTTAACCAAATGAGCTTTAGATTTATCTAAAAATTCAGAGCAAACATCTTCCACCCCCACTCCCGTGAAATTTCTTTCCGAGGCCTATGATCGTAGGCCGAAAGATAAAGGAAATTTTACAGGCTTCAGTTAAAGTTTTGACACTTCCAGTTGCCATGCAAGCAGTTGCATGAAATCATTCTCTTCAAGTCTACATTTATTATGTTGATTGCCACCTTGCACGCATTTGACAAAAATAAATAAATAAGTAACATATTTTGCAGTTGCGGCACAAGAGGGGCATGGGAGAATTTTACCCCCATGAGAACCTGCCCCACCCCCCTACTTTCCCCCAGAAAATGTTGTAAAACGACTTTTGTTCCATTTATTGGATTAGGCCCTCCACGAGACAAATTTTCCCCTCTCTTCCCCCTTCACCTTATGACCAAAATCCTGGTGCTGCCACTGCATACTTGTCATTTACTTCATTAAATACTTGCAATATGCCATGATTACTATCTTCAATCAGTACCGTCCATGGATGTGTGCACTTGTTTTAGACACACAATTTGTTTTGTATTCCCATGTTCAACTTTTACACTACGCTGGGATGGTTGGTGTTTGATAGAATTTGAAATAGTTTGGTACATTCACTCCAGCATGCACAATTGTGAAAAGGTCGCAACCGAGGTAGGTGAAATTTAATCTTTTTACAGGTTTTAGTCATAGTTATTGAACTGATTTACATGTGCCCAAGTTTTTAAGATCCAGGGGTACACACCAGAGGTTTTATAGTTTCATAAATTACCTTATTCTGGTTAAAATAAACAAGGAAAAATACTTGGAAAATGTTCGCAAAACAGGAGTGCATCGTGAATATCCCACAATGCGACTATGATGAGTCAATGTAGCAGTTTCCACCATAAGATGTATAGGATGATGTCTAACTGAGTATTCGCAGTCATGTAATGGCCATTACCATATACTATGGTCGAATGTTTATCTAAGTGGACTGAAGCAAGTACTGGAGGACCTTTGTTATTTCGGTAGTAAATCCTGTATTTTTTGTAAATGTCTAATATTATTCCTTGAAGTAATGCAGCAAATTATGAGCAGATACTTGTACCATATCCCTAATCAAATTGACCCATTTCTTTGCAAAAATACAAACAAATTTTTCTTCTAGATGAATGCATTATAACACCACATTTTATTCCCATACAACTTTCAATAAAACATACTTCTTCTCCCTTTTCTCTGGAGAATAAGGAAGTACATATTTCTCAGAACAGCTTTATTGGAAGATGTATCTCATGATATTTGAGGCTGTAAAAATTTCAATTTCATTTTCCTCCCTCTTGACAAAATTGATTGTTTGGAAGGAAATGATGAAGATTCAATGGATGTGATCTCAACAATCTCCGGATCATGATCCGCAAACAATGACCTTGCTTGGTGAAGTACAGAAAAAACATCCTCCTTGTGTTTTAACTGAGTACAAGCCTGCAATGTATTATAACCATAAATTGATCATTTTCCAGTCCCTTTTACAGGTCATGGAGTAACTAACTTGATCGTGAGTCAGTAATTTACACTCTGACACAATTTTAAAACATTTTCATCAGTGAATCTGATCCACTGCAATGTATCTGATTGCAGGTTTGCACTCAAGTAAGAATGCACTCAAAGAGTCTTTGTCATGTCAGTCATTAATAAATCTCTCTGCTAACAGAAGTAATTTTCCACTCAAGTGCAAAAATTGAAAGCTTCTAGGGTAACCATAGCAACTTCACTGACTGGTTACCCCAGGGAGAACCAGGAACCTTGCTGATGACAAACCCTTGTCTGTTTTTCAGACCATGGAATTCAGACACTGATAAAACAAATGAGTCCTGTTATTCATTTCTTAGTATAGGCAGTGTATAGTTTGTGTAGGGAATCACTGGTCCAGAGACCTGATATTTAGATACCAGGTCCCTACCTGGTCTGAGCAGGTCCCTCCCTGGTCTATGCAGGTCTGCGTTATCCTAAAACCTATTGGAAGTCATGAACCCTGGGGATCCGACCAAAATCATTTACAAGCTGTATTAAACTATTACTAGGGCTGCCACAATAAGGGTAAAATTGTGGATTATTATGCCCAAAAAGATAGCGATATATCAACATATAGCAATATTTCACCATATCGCAATATATCATCATATCGCAATATATAATCACATCGCGATATACTCACCACATCGTGATATATCACCATATTGTGATATGTCATCACCATATCGCATATATCACTGTATTGTGATATATCAATGTACCACAATATATCACCGTATCGTGATATATCACCATACCACGATATATCTCAAAATCACGACATATCACCTTTATTATGATATATCGCCTTACCATAATATCTGCTTTATCATTTATTTCAGAAAACTACTTGGGTTTACAGCATGCAGATCTCAACATTTCCAGTTTAAGGTCTAAGAAAGGGAAGCATCAAAGAATCAAGATTTGATCTAAGGAAGGGAAGCATCAAAGAATCAAGATTTGATTTAAGGAAGGGAAGCATCAAAGAATCAAGATTTTATCTAATGAAAGGAAGCATCAAAGAATCAAGATTTGATCTAAGGAAGGGAAGCATCAAAGAATCAAGATTTGATCTAATGAAAGGAAGCATCAAAGAATCAAGATTTGATCTAAGGAAGGGAAGCATCAAAGAATCAAGATTTTATCTAATGAAAGGAAGCATCAAAGAATCAAGATTTGATCTAAGGAAGGGAAGCATCAAAGAATCAAGATTTTATCTAATGAAAGGAAGCATCAAAGAATCAAGATTTGATCTAAGGAAGGGAAGCATCAAAGATTTAAGATTTGATCTACGGAAGAGAAGCATCAAAGAATCAAGATTTGATCAAAGGAAGGGAAGCATCAAAGAATCAAGATTTGATCTAAGGAAGAGAAGCATCAAAGAATCAAGATTTGATCAAAGAAAGGGAAGCATCAAAGAATCAAGATTTGATCTAAGGAAGGGAAGCATCAAAGAATCAAGATTTGATCAAAGGAAGAGAAGCATCAAAGAATCAAGATTTGATCAAAGGAAGGGAAGCATCAAAGAATCAAGATTTGATCTAAGGAAGGGAAGCATCAAAGAATCAAGATTTGATCAAAGGAAGGGAAGCATCAAAGAATCAAGATTTGATCTAAGAAAGGGAAGCATCAAAGATTCAAGATTTGATCTAAGAAAGGAAGCATCAAAGAATCAAGATTTGATCAAAGGAAGGGAAGCATCAAAGAATCAAGATTTGATCTAAGGAAGGGAAGCATCAAAGAATCAAGATTTGATCTAAGGAAAGGAAGCACCAAAGAATCAAGATTTGATCCAAAAAAAAGGAAGCATTAAAGAATCAAGATTCGATCTAAGAAAAGGAAGCATCAAAGAATCACGATTTGATCAAAGGGAGGGAAGCATCAAAGAATCAAGATTTGATCGAAGGAAAGAAAGCATCAAAGATTCAAGATTTGATCAAAGAAAAGAAAACATCAAAGATTCAAGATTTGATCAAAGAAAGGGAAGCATCAAAGAATCAAGGTTTGATATAAGGAAGGGAAGCATCAAAGAATCAAGATTTGATATCAGAAAGGTAAGCATCAAAGAATCAAGATTTGATCAAAGGAAGGAAGCATCAAAGAATCAAGATTCGTTCAGTAGGGGAAGTGAAGCTCGTTCAGTAGAAGAAGTGAAGTTCATTCAGTAGGGGAAGTAAAGCTTGTTCAGTAGGGAAAGTGAAGCTGGTTCAGTAGGAAAAGTGAAGCTCGTTCAGTAGGGAAAGTGAAGCTAGTTCAGCAGGGGAAGTTCAGCTTGTTTAGTAGGAGAAGTGAAGCTCGTTCAGTAGGGGAAGTAAAGCTGGTTCAGTAGGGGAAGTGAAGCTCGTTCAGTAGGGGAAGTTCAGCTTGTTTAGTAGGAGAAGTGAAGCTCGTTCAGTAGGGGAAGTGAAGCTTGTTCAGTAGGAGAAGTGAAGCTCGTTCAGTAGGGAAAGTGAAGCTCATTTAGTAGGGGAAGTGAAGCTCATTCAGTAGGGGAAGTGAAGCTCGTTCAGTAGGGGAAGTAAAGCTGGTTCAGTAGGGGAAGTGAAGCTCATTCAGTAGGGGAAGTGAAGCTTGTTCAGTGGGGGAAGTGAAGCTCGTTCAGTAGGGGAAGTGAAGGTTCATCACTTCATGGACTTGCATCCAGGTACATGACTTCATGGATTTGCACCCAGGTACATGACTTCATGGATTTGCACCCAGGTACATGACTTCATGGATTTGCACCCAGGTACATGACTTCATGGACTTGCACCCAGGTACATGACTTCATGGATTTGCATCCAGGTACATCACTTCATGGATTTGCACCCAGATACATGACTTCATGGATTTGCATCCAGGTACATCACTTCATGGATTTGCACCCAGGTACATCACATCATGGATTTGCACCCAGGTACATGACTTCATGGACTTGCATCCAGGTACATGACTTCATGGATTTGCACCCAGGTACATCACATCATGGACTTGCACCCAGGTACATCACATCATGGATTTGCACCCAGGTACATCACATCATGGATTTGCACCCAGGTACATGACTTCATGGACTTGCATCCAGGTACACCACTTCATGGATTTGCACCCAGGTACATCACATCATGGATTTGCACCCAGGTACATCACTTCATGGATTTGCACCCAGGTACATCACATCATGGATTTGCATCCAGGTACATCACTTCATGGATTTGTACCCAGGTACATGACTTCATGGATTTGCATCCAGGTACATGACTTCATGGATTTGCACCCAGGTACATCACTTCATGGATTTGCACCCAGGTACATCACATCATGGATTTGCACCCAGGTACATGACTTCATGGATTTGCACCCAGGCACATGACTTCATGGACTTGCACCCAGGTACATGACTTCATGGATTTGCACCCAGGTACATGACTTCATGGATTTGCACCCAGGTACATCACTTCATGGATTTGCACCCAGGTACCTCACATCATGGATTTGCACCCAGGTACATGACTTCATGGATTTGTACCCAGGTACATGACTTCATGGATTTGCATCCAGGTACATGACTTCATGTATTTGCACCCAGGTACATCACTTCATGGATTTGCACCCAGGTACATCACTTCATGGATTTGCACCCAGGTACATCACATCATGGATTTGCACCCAGGTACATGACTTCATGGATTTGCACCCAGGCACATGACTTCATGGACTTGCACCCACGTCCATCACTTCATGGATTTGTACCCAGGTACATGACTTCATGGATTTGCACCCAGGTACATGACTTCATGGATTTGCACCCAGGTACATGACTTCATGGATTTGCACCCAGGTACATCACTTCATGGATTTGCACCCAGGTACATGACTTCATGGATTTGCACCCAGGTACATCACATCATGGATTTGCACCCAGGTACATGACTTCATGGATTTGCATCCAGGTACATGACTTCATGGATTTGCATCCAGGTACATGACTTCATGGATTTGCATCCAGGTACATGACTTCATGGATTTGCATCCAGGTACATGACTTCATGGATTTGCATCCAGGTACATGACTTCATGGATTTGCACCCAGGTACAGCACTTCATGGATTTGCACCCAGGTACATGACTTCATGGATTTGCACCCAGGTACATGACTTCATGGATTTGCACCCAGGTACATCACTTCATGGATTTGTACCCAGGTACATAAAGGAAAAGATCTCTCTAACACGTTCAAATTAATTTTTATTGTAAAGTGCTTGTGAGCAGACCTTGTCTGAATTGAGCATTAAAATATGTGGTATAATAATATAGTAAATAAATGTTGGACGCAAAAAAAATATTCCATACAACTAAAAAAATTTGTACATTTGTTCTCTGAATCTAATTGATGACGACTTTCACTTTGATTTTTTGCCCTTTCCTCCATAAATTGCGTGCAAAGTGCATACCGGGTTATTATGGTAGGTACCCTCATTAAAAGTGTAAGAGCTGATCATGTCCATGCACTCAACAAGTGTGTAAATTGCTTTCTATTTATATCATGCATGTCATTAAGTTTCGTGAAATGTAAGATACAGTAAGTTCGGCATTTACTATGCTTAGTTATTTCTGTTATCGTTCATCTGTTTATGGCGATCCTCGATCCTATTCTTATTTTGATCTGTTGTTGATATTTTTGTACATTCTGTGATAAGGGCCAAGTGCACTGATTTAACCCTTACTCTACCACACAGCAATAATATCGCCGTTTTGAAACTACCTTTTTCAAAAATAAAATCGGGACCCTACAAAAATTCTATAGGGGCGCAAATAGTTTCATTGCAAAGATCTCGGAAAGATCTTTCATAAAATTGTATTTTTTTGGGGTCTATACTCACTTTTTTTCGGCAAATTTTGTTCAAACATTTAGAAGTTTTAATTTTTGTTTAAAGTGTCCCGAAAAATGCATATTTTTCAAAAATTTACAGAAATTGCTTCGAAAATAAATTTAGATATTTTTTTCAAAATAGATAATATGTAGACAAGTCCTATTATCCAAATCTAATCACATTTTGCTCATACCTGGTCATTATTTTTAAATCAGTTGTAAAATATATACAATATTTTGTGATTTTTGGTAATTTTTTGACCCTTTTGTTAAAAAAATTGTGTGATCCACCCCTATGTCGTAATGAAAAGTTTCAAACACCATTCTGTAGCAAAACAACGTGCTTTCACATGAATTGCTGCAATAAAAGACATACCCCCTCGATCGTTGCTAAAACGTTTTATAGCTACTTCACTCGAGTTTTTATAAGATTATTTTGACATTTACGTTGAGACGACAAAAAAATGTGCATCCGGAATCGTGTTTGAAAGTGAAACTGAGGAGTAGGAAATGTCAGAAGGTTATCGCCAGTGATGGAGATCTGAAAGTGTATTTATCAAATTTCATGCTTCCTAACGTTACTCGTCAGGCTTAACGTTAAGCATAGCTAATGTTAGTTCCGATCCGTTCAAAATTAACCAAAAACAGTGTAATTTAGCTGGGATTATTTACTTGTAAGGATTATAAACAAGTAAATGGGTCACTAAAATCCGACGTGATTAACATGAATTGTCTTTATTATAGGAATTTTAGATGAAACTTTACAGATCAATCTTTAATTTGTAGTGCAACAGTGCCCATATACCTATTTCGCGAATTCTCGATTCCATGTTGTGAGGTTGTGGTGCAGTGGAGTAGGATTAAAATTTTAAGGGGAAAGGGTCCCATGTTGTTGGAAAGAAACAAAAGTTGGGGCAAGAGACCAATAGTGGGGGCCAAGCTATCCCATGTAGGAAGAAATTATTTTCTTTGAAGCAATTTGGATCCTAAAAGAGGGCCATACTTTTTGTTTTTTTGTTTTGGGGGATTGGGGATGGCATTTCCCCTGGTTCCCCCTCCCAATATAAATAAGCCAGAACCCCCACCCCAACCTGTATTTTCTTGGAAACAGTTGAAATTGTATTTCTCTAAAAAAAATTCCTGTCTTTTGACAAATTTGTTGACATTTCATATGCAGTACCAACTGTCACTAAAGGATACCAAGTTTGGCAACGTCAACATGATTACTAATGCTTTGAACCATTTTGAGTAACTTTGCGCCAAGAATTCCTACAGGAATCAACAAAAGTAAGTTTCTACAATACTTTCAGTATATGCTGTATAACTATAAGTATTTTCAAAGCTTCCAATGGCTAAAATTGGCTCTTAAACTAAACATTTCAAGTCTGCAGAATAAATAAGGTAAATTAGTTAATTTGCATATCATTTGCATAACATTTTAATTGAAATAATGGTGTAAACATTTCCTTTTTATATTATATTAGTTTTGTGCATCATAGAAAGGAACAATGCATGTTTATAGGAAAGTATAGCGCCAAATCCTATGAGATAGATCATTGGCAAAATCAGGTCAATTTTTAGGTCAAAAAGGTAAATAAAATTATAACTGACTTACCGTATGAATTTTTTTCTTGCTCCAAAAAAATCAAGAGTACTATTAAATGAAAGGTCTTTCTTTCAACAATTCATAATTTCTATCAATAATTGGTTTTCTAATTAGCCACAAGAAAGCAGAATATCACAAAGATAGCAGTTTTAGGACATCTAATAATCTCAATCAATGACCTCATTTGCATACATTTGCATAATTCACCGAGAATTATGCAAACCAACATAAAGTTCAAAGTCTTAGCTTTCATATAACATAAACTTATTACAGTAAAAATGAAGATTTCTTTTTGAAAAAGCCCCCTTTCCAAAAAGTTCCCTAAAATAACACTTGTAATCTCAAATGCTCTGGTAGAGTAAGGGTTAATGAATGAATGAATGAATAATAATATTATTATTGCACAATGCATCTCAACAATTTCACTTGTTTTTTTAAAAAGTGACACTGCAGTGTAAAGTGTGATATCATAATTGCAGATGCAAATTACTGTCAATTGAAAATTTAATTTTCTTTCATTTAGAGTGTTTCAAGGTACATTCATCAGATAAGCAAAGAATTAATGTTCTTGCAAAGTACATATTACACCCCATTTTAATATTTCATCAAAAAAAAAAAAGGCAATGCCCCCAAAAGGCAATGCCCCCAAATCCCACCTATGACAGTACATATAAGTATGACATCACACTGCACGGTCACTACTTTTCGGCACACTGATGAAATGTAATAACTGCTATTAAAATGAATAAGATATCAATGTTTTTTTGTTTTTTTTTTTCACCAACTCAATTGTTTCCTTAATCATCATGTCATATATGAAAAGTTCACAGGAATATATATATTCCGTCACAAATGGTCAATAAACTGTCCAGTTATTAGGGAGGCACGTCCTGTGTGGAATCTTACAACAATAAACTGAGGAAATAGTCCTCCCAATTATATCTTCTTTTACAGCCTTTTCTTAGGTCAAAAATTCTTGCATTATAAAGCACAGTGCAATGATATCTCCATGTCCTGCACTACCAATGAATAGTGGGTATTAGCATCTTAAAGACCTTTTTAATAGTATTCAGAATCAGGGGGAAAGGGGGAGGGGGATATGCCCACCCACACCTGCAGGTCAAAAGTTCAAAAAAAATAACTTATCTTGCCTTAAATGTGTGAATTTAGGATGTGAATCAACATTGAGCTTCATGGGAAGGTGAAGTGCTTCATGGGAAGGTGAAGTGCTTCATGGGAAGGTGAAGTGCTTCATGGGAAGGTGAAGTGCTTCATGGGAAGGTGAAGTGCTTCATGGGAAGGCGAAGTGCTTTATGGGAAGGCGAAGTGCTTCATGGGAAGGCGAAGTGCTTCATGGGAAGGCGAAGTGCTTCATGGGAAGGCGAAGTGCTTCATGGGAAGGCGAAGTGCTTCATGGGAAGGAGAAGTGATTCATGGGAAGGCGAAGTGCTTCATGGGAAGGCGAAGTGCTTCATGGGAAGGCGAAGTGCTTCATGGGAAGGCGAAGTGCTTCATGGGAAGGCGAAGTGTTTCATGGGAAGGCGAAGTGCTTCATGGGAAGGCGAAGTGCTTCATGGGAAGGCGAAGTGCTTCATGGGAAGGCGAAGTGCTTCATGGGAAGGCGAAGTGCTTCATGGGAAGGCGAAGTGCTTCATGGGAAGGCGAAGTGCTTCATGGGAAGGCGAAGTGCTTCATGGGAAGGCGAAGTGCTTCATGGGAAGGCGAAGTGCTTCATGGGAAGGCGAAGTGCTTCATGGGAAGGCGAAGTGCTTCATGGGAAGGCGAAGTGCTTCATGGGAAGGCGAGCTTCATGGGAAGTGCTTCATGGGAAGGCGAAGTGCTTCATGGGAAGGCGAAGTGCTTCATGGGAAGGCGAAGTGCTTCATGGGAAGGCGAAGTGCTTCATGGGAAGGCGAAGTGCTTCATGGGAAGGCGAAGTGCTTCATGGGAAGGCGAAGTGCTTCATGGGAAGGCGAAGTGCTTCATGGGAAGGCGAAGTGCTCCACTTGATAGCCCCTTGCTACCCCCACATACTTTTTGGAAGGGAATTCATTCTTATAATTAACATGTAACTAATTTGCTTTGAAGTCTCATTGAGCACTTGTTAAATCCTCCAGGATGCATCTACAGACTGCAGCCCTTGATCTTGATTGGATCGCGATCGGGAAGTCATGAATTAAATTTGAACATCACGTTTTCGCCCTTCTCTTCTCGACTTGTGTCCAGAGAAGCAGGAAGGGGTGACTGTCCTGCCGTCCGGACCGCCATTTAAAGTCCTCATCTGATGGACAGTGAGTGCATGATCCAACCATTGTCCACTTCTTTCAGAGGCTGAATTAGGAGCAGTGGACACAGATGACATTCTTCTGTACATGCAGGCGTGCCTTGACATATCTTGTAGTTTAGTTTTGTGCAACTTGAACTTTGAATCTCCGGTATCTCTGTCGCGTGCTCCACCAACTGAGCAAATGCCATCAGTCTAACTATGGGCAAGACATAACTAACTATGGGCAAGACATAACTAACTATGGGCAAGACATATGAAAACTTCCTGGCAAGACTGTGGCCCTTAATATTGTGATGCTGGCAATGACATATTAGGAGGAGGCAGCATGCCCCTTGTATGACATCACTACAAGGTAAACTATGGTATCTCCTAATATATCCATTTTAGAAATGGATATTGCAGGAAGAAATATCAATACTTCAATAAATGAACATCCTTCAGGACCAACACATTTCTGGCATCAAACTAACATGGTTACAGTTTTATCTATGATCGAATATTAATGTTTCCTGATTTGTAAATCAACAAACATTAAGTGCCAGAGCATTGAAACACCATAATGAGAAGTTAATTCATTTCCCAATGTTTGAATAAATCTACATTTTGTGAAGTTCAACAGTAGTAAAACTCTGCAAGAGATTCTCTGAGGCGTGGTGTAGAAGAGTCAATTACAGGTGTCTAGGTTAAAGCATCAGATGCATTGGAAGGGACCATCTCTCAGGGGAGGTAGGGGCAAGGTGTATTCCCATGATTTTTTGTACACTTTTATTTGAAAGAGCATACTTTTCGAGCTAATTTGGTACACAAATCACCCTAAAATGATCTTAAAATCACCCTAAAATGACCAAAATAGTCACAAAATCATGTTTTCACTCTTTATAACATTTAAAAAATAAATATCTTACTTACAGAGGATACAAAATTTCAATTCTTATTCATACAACAAACTAGGACAATGGATTCAAAAGATGACCCATCTTCAGGAAATACAAATTTTTAACCAATTCTGAAATATTTATACACCATCTTCTATAAATTTGCATATATTCACTTTTACTCAACCACTTTTCTTCATTTAAACACCAACATGCAGCTTTAAATAAAAAGAACAAGAGTCCTTTGTTGTGATAGCGATAACTGCTTGACCTATGCCCATTAAGTGAGCTATTGAATGTCAGTCAGACACTTCTTGTTATAGTATATTATATCTAAGTAACAAAAACCACAACTTCATTATTGGACAATACATATTTAGCCCCGCCCACTCATTGATATGCATATAATCACCAAAATTGATTGGCTTCTTGTACTACATATGTTTATCCTGTATACTAATTATGACATGTCTATTAATTGTGTACAGTTCATGAGATATAGTGAGAACAAGCATTTCATAGCAATTTTTTATCAAGCCTCTCCCGCCATGCATATTAATGATATAAGACCTGATTACAATGTAGACATGTGCACAATACCTAATAACAGTAGCATATTGTAGCACGTATTACTTAAAACTGTCTAACAACTGCTTAATACTAACTTGTTCAGGAATTTTATAATTAGCCCCGCCCACTCATTAATATGTATGATATCATCACCAAAAACAATAGGGCTCTTGTACTACATATAGGTATTCTGTATACTAAATATAACATGTCTGCAGTGTACGGTTTATGAGATATTGAGAGAACAAGCATTTCATAGCAATTTCACATCAAGCTCCGCCCACCAGGAATATTAATATGAGATCTGCAAACAACGTAGACATGTGCACAATACCTTATAACAGTACCATAGCAAGTATTACATAAAACTGACAAACGGTTGCTAAATCATCACAATTTCAAGAATTCTAAATTTACCCCCGCCCACTCATTAATATGCATGATATGATCACCAAAAACAACAGGGTTTTTGTACTCCATATAAGTATCCTGTGTACAAAATTTAAAAAGTCTGCAGTGTATGGCTCATGAGATATCATAAGAACAAGATAGCCATCACACACCCACACACATACATGTTTGCACACACGCCAAAGCGACTGCAAAGGTTTCAGATGCTGTTGCCATAGGAACCAAAACAGGATGATAGATTTTAATGAAATACATCAACTTTGTGGGAGATTGTGTTGCTGTGATGTCATACTGAGCCTTTTCCTATTTGTTTATTGGTATTTTTTGTGAGCCTTAAAATTTGAATATCTCCTGGTAGGAATTACATATCAACATGATTTTTGTACTAAATTGTTTTTAAAAGTGTTCTCTTTCTTTTGAAATTTTACGAAACATTTAGTTTAATTTTCAGGCAATTTTTTATAGATTTTCAGAATTGTTGTTTAATTTTTTGGGAATTTTTATCTTTTTGGGACAATTTAAATTTCCTTGAGTTTTGGGCAATTTTACAACAATTTTTATTTGATTTTGCCAATTTTAATTTTGATAATTTCCCAATTTTCCTACTAACAGGAATAAAGCTTAGACTATGAATAAAACTTATGAAAATTTAATTAATTTTTCTTTTCAACAATTTAGTTCTTACACACATGTATGTACAATACTTGAAACCCAGTATGATTGACAGGTCAATATCAATATGTGAGAATTTTCACACAAAGAAATTACACAAGTTAATTAAACATATCTCAGTGTCGCTGAAATCGTTTACCCCAATTGTTAATTAAAAACCTTTATTAAACATAGAAAATTCAGCAATGAAATCTTTTCGTGGCAGAAATGGGCTGTTCAGGTAAAAACATCTCCCTGACTTTGGAAAGTGATAAAAAGGGGAGAAACATACGATAGTCTGTTGTATAGGCCTACAGTATAAGGTGTTCCTCTTCATGCAACCTACTGCACACTATAGTATGTGTAAACATTGCCACATAAAACAAAACAAAATATAGTACCAGCAAAATCTAGTGTGGACAGTAAGGAACAAAAGCAAAAATATGCTGGACACCATGAAAATAGCTAAAAAGTTTCATCAAAATTGGTTAAAAATTGACTATTTTACAGCATTTTGAAACATGATTTTTTTGTTTTTAATTTTTTTAGATTTAAATAATTTATGTGAATATCATTGCAATTTATGGCATCACATCAACAATTTATGCTGTAAACCATGAAAACAGCAAAAAAAGTTTCATCAAAATTGATTAAAATTAACTATTTTAAGCATTTTGAAATTTGAAATAATTTTAAATTTGATTTTTTTTTTTAAGATTTAAATAATTTATGCAAATTTTATTGCAATTTATGACATCACATCAAGAATCTACCAATAAATTTCCTTAGATTGGTTTACTTAGTGTTTTTCAATTCTTCTCCAAAATTATTTGAATGTTAGCAGTTGAATATGAACAAGAGATTTATATTCTACATCATATCCCCACTCATTGCAGGACAATGCAGTCTGCTGATTTTCTAGACTGAATTTTAGGACAAGACATGTACAATTTTTAAAAAACAGTAATGTTCAGTACCTGTTTCCCTCTTTCATACTGTACATCACAACTTTTGCATATATTTAAAAGAATCATTGAAGCTTTGATTTATAAGCCATCTAACTTGGAAACAAGTGCAGGTGTTTTTTTATATTTTTTTTATAGCTTTTGGCTATTCTGTTCAAACATTCAAGCAGTTTTTATTGCATATACATGTAAAATCTCCACGTGTCCATGCACCTTTAACAACTAAGGAGGGTGACACCAGCTATAACAACAAACAAATGTCAAAAAGGGTACCAGCGGTGGGTCTAAGGGGGGCTACAAAAAAGGGCCGTAGCCCCCCAAATTTTGTCAAAGCCATAATTAACTGATATACCAAATAAACCATAGAAAACAGATTTTTATAGACAAAATTTTCGTTAATTTTGGACCAAAATTCTTCCACTATGTACAAACATCTTCAAAAATAGACCAAAAATTTTCAATTGTGGACCAGAAATCTTTAATTGTGGACCAAAAATGACAATTTAGGGGTGGAAATCTTTAGGCTTGAACCAATATGTACAACCTGGGACCAAAAACATTCAATTTTGGATTAAAATAGGAAGCTGAACGTCTGAATAATATAAGGCCCCCAAGTGTAAAAAAGGCATACAAAGCTAGAAAAAGTGTATTTCACGCCCCTGCCTAGCATAGTTCATTAATAGGGCAATCCACTATAATTGCATTTTCAAAAATACTTAACTTTCATCAATTCATTTTTCTAACAAGTTTTACTAATAAAAAAAAATGTGAACCTTAAAATTTAAATATCTCCTGGTAGAAATAACATACCAACATGATTTTTGTACTAAATTGTTTGTAATTTTTTTTTTTTTTTTTTATGTATCAATGAAAGGCTTTTCCAAAAGTTATTGAAGTAGGAAAAACATGGGAATATTGCTTTGAAAACTTTTTTTGTACTAAATTGTTTGTAATTTTTCTTTTTTTTTATCTGCATCGAATCAATTGCCTTTTGAGGCTTTATTGTCATATTTTAAGCTAAAACTCGGCCACTTGGCTTATTTTTATTGCAGTGGCAAATGCATTTTGTTGACATTTACAGGTCCTACGAAAACAATTTCAGTCACAGGAATTAGGAAATACAGTAGCACAGACTCCAAGTCTAATTCTGTAATACTTATGCATCAGTGTTCACATTAAGTGTTGTAATTTTTTTTTTTTTATTGGGGAGGGCATGTTCTCCCCAAGTATAATTTGGGGGGAGGGATTTAAAAAAACAGGGGATTTCTTTCAGTAAAAGTAACACGAAAGGCCAATAATACCCAAAAAGGGTTCAATTTGGCTGAAAAGGCCAATTTTGGCATTTTCCAGCCAATTTTGGTATTTTCCAGCCATTTTTGATATTTTCCCAACCAAATTTTTCCACCCATTTTTTCCTTCTTTTTTTTATGCGGGAATTCCCCCCCAATTATTTATCCTACCCCTTAATGTGAACAATGTTGTGCATGTTGTTGAAAAATTAAGTCTAGATTCATTTCAAATAATTACGGTTCATTTGAACATTGACATTAACGGTACAATTACTCATGTGCACGAACTGAGTATTCAATTATTCTAGAGACTCAAGAATTATACACCCAGTGGTGTAGAAGAGGGGGCCTTAGGGGTGGCTCTGCCCCTAGCTATATTTGATAATCAAATATTTCAAGCAGATAATGCATTGTTGCATGTCAATAAGTTTAAACATTAGGGAGAAGAGGTCTCCCCCCCCTCCCTAGCTCACAATTTAGCTCAACACCACTGAATACACCCTAGCTCACATTTCTGCTGAGTGCTCGTTTGAACATAGCAGGGGATAACATACACTCCATACATGTAAGTGCCAATTTCCTTATGTGCTAATGTCTTCAATGACACAATAGTAACAACACAAAGGCATTGCACCCAAATAATTAAATCATTAAGAGTGAACATTAAGTTTCATAACTAACAATTTCCTGAGTGCAAACTTCCATCTGTGTAAGAAATAATCAGCGCAGGAAAGGAGGTGTAGAAACAAGTACTTAATACATTTATTACTTTAAAGATTAGTTGAGTGGTCAAGCATGTCCATCTAATTATGAAAGAGGACTTCAAAAAAAAAAAAAAAAAAAAAAAAAAACATGGTGAGTAAAGCATTCAAAAATCTTATCCCTTAAAAGGATTAGTTTAGTGGTCAAGCATGTCCATCTTATATAAAGAGGACTTGAAAGAAACAAAATGATGAAGAAAGCATTCAAAAATCTTATTCCGTTAAGGAGATATTTAAGTTTAAAGTAGCGTATCATTTGTGTAGAAACGACTGAAATCAGACTAGTTGTGATGTCATAGCCTCAGATTCATCAAAGTCTTTATGTATTCTATCATATTTTGTCCTGCAATTTTGTGGTTTAAAAATCATGGGATGTCAAAAAAGAAGTAAAACTGAATCTAAAAAGGGTATTCATAATTATTCATAATATACCACCTAAAGAAAGTTTAAGGGAAAATAATTTAAAGTGAAAAAATTAAATAAACTTTCTTTAAAAATAAATAAAGATTGAGTTTGCTGACCAGGATGTTTGCTGAATAAACCAAATAAAATTTCCAAGAGCAATACCATGCTGTACCTTTGTAGTCAAAGTACTCTTAAAAATTTGCATTTTTGTAATGTATCGATGCTTTGGGAAAGATTTGCCTACCGAAAGTGGGAGTGGGGAAAAAGGTTTGAAGTGGGGAAAAGTTTTGAAGTGGGGGAAAAGTTTAAAGTGGGGGTTGAGAAGAAATCATGCTCAGATGCAAAATCCACCATGTACAAAAGATATAAATTTGGGGAAAAGTGGCCACAAATGCCCCCTCCCCTCTCTCCCCCTGCCCAAGCCACCACCACAAAGCTGGTTGAATGGCCTTTACTATACTAATCCTACTTATTATTGGTTACTGTATAGGACTACAAAAAGTAGTCTTTGTTGATTAAAAAAGTGTTACAGTAGGTTTTATTGTCCTGGTACTTCCAAGTATTTTCATATGGTGCACTTGTCAGAGACTCAAAATGGATGCAAGGTGGCTTATAGTTTATGTTTGTTTCGTTGTTTGATGAGGGCTTAACGGCACCACAACAGCGAGGCTTAAATTGTGCTTGAGAGGTTAGATCATTCCAGAGGTAGGAAGAAAAGAAAACATGGAAAATTGAGAGGAACACAGGAACTAAAAGCCAGAAAGCTGGGATCGAGAGAGGAAGTGTATGGGTGAAAAAAACAGAGTAGAGAGAGGGGGTGGGAGAGGGGGTGGGAGAGGAGGACTAAATATGGTTGTAGAGGGAAGCATGGTACAGGAAGGAGATAATTTTATCCGGAGGGTTTTTCTGGAAGAGCTTGGCAAAGTTGAGTATTTGTTTAAGCTTTAGAGTCCCAGGTATATAGTGTCCGTGTGTGTGTGTGTGTGTGTGTGTATATATGCATGTATGTATGTATGTATGTATGTATGTATGTATGTATGTATGTATACACACAAATGCACATGGTTCCAAGTTGGAGAAGAACAGTGAAATAAAAAGTGAAATCAACTCACCTATATACAATCCAGTAAGCTTTGGTCTGACATTTTCATCAATGTACGTCACTCCGAGGGTGTAAAGTGGTGCTGCCCCCAAACCATGAAGAAACTGCGCAAACACGAAAACCCAAAAATAGCCTGACAGATTGCCTTCGTCTGTAGCGCATCCAGGATCGTTTCGGTTCAAGTCGCAGAATTCCAAATCCACTGAGGAGAACTGATACTTTGGTGTCGCGTAGTGAGGCAGTGAGAATACAAATGACCCACATCCAAATATAAATGCTCCCACTGCCAGAAGGAGTGGCTTGTGTCTATTCTCTCCAAAGTACGTGACAAACAATATCACAATCATTACAGAGAAGTCATAGGCACTTGATATTGAACCGCTACGAACGCTTGGCAGTTGAAAACGTCTTTCTAAAGTTGTCGTTATTACATAGACAAGTCCATTCACTGTAATACCCTGAGTTATTGCAAATATACATAGAGTTACTAAGAACCAAGACGGCTTGTTGAAAAACTGCAAAAATTGCGGACGAAATCCACCCCAGCCACACCGAACATCTTCAGCCTTTTCATGCTCTGTTTTGCTAATGTGAACGGCGCCCCCATTAACATGTGGCTGTTCTGTAATTGACACACTTTCCACCCCATTGACTGGGGGTGTGTGTGTTGTCCACAGTTGAACTCGCATTATTACTGTCATTCATGACCTCATTCTTCTCTTCGTTCTCCATCTTGAAAAATATCAATACACCTCCAACAAACCTCAAACCTTTTGGTAAATTCAATCAAATTCCAGAAAAAACACTGTAAATTTCATTCACAAGGTCCTTATTCTCAACATGCTGTTGCTAACTCAAATTATTGGTTCCCTCATGATCCAAAAGATATTTCACCAAAAAGCGAAACCAAGTTTATCCTCTATGCACTAATGCTTTTCCCCATTGGATTACCGCACTTTTGAGCTTCTTGAAGATGAGGTCCACAACCTGCAGCACAAAAGAAAAGAGAAAATGATCTTAACAGCATTGTCACATGTTTCTTTAAGAAAGAAGAATACTATCCTGTGACAGATTGAAAGGTTAGCAATGCAGCTATGAATCATATGGATGGACGGTTTGTCATCCTGTGAGGATAATAAAAATAACTTTTTTTTTCTTTTTTTTTTATCAGAAGTTTTTTTTTTTTTTTGTGTGAGCTTTTTCTTTCACATAGAAAGGTATCTTGAAATAAGGGTGATTACACTTCAGGGCTTGTAACACGGAAGCAATATCTACTACATTGGTTGTAATAGTATTAAAATCTGAGTAGATCAGGATTTGACTTAATTTTTCATTCATATCAAATTTGTGCTGCACTATGACGGGGTGAACACCTTAAAGATTTGAGTAATTCTAGACTTCCTGAAAAGTGGTCACCATTGTCACTTGCTCAAAGACTTATTTTTATTGCCAGTACATAGAATACATGTATATACATATACTGTAAGCCTCGACACAGTTATTGGGAGCATCTACAGCTTACTTCAGTACCAGCTTGCTATCAATTTTTACTAGGAGAACAGTCATCGGACCTGATCCCATTCACTGAGGCAAGGGTAGGATCATGATATGGAGTAAGGGTTCAGTCCCAGGTGAGGGTAGGATCATGATATGGAGTAAGGGTTCAGTCCCAGATGAGGATAGGATCAAGATATGGAGTAAGGGTTCAGTCCCAGGTGAGGGTAGGATCATGATATGGATAATCCCAGGTGAGGGTAGGATCAAGATATGGAGTAAGGGTTCAGTCCCAGGTGAGGATAGGATCATGATTGGAGTAAGGGTTCAGTCCCAGGTGAGGGTAGGATCATGATTGGAGTAAGGGTTCAGTCCCAGGTGAGGGTAGGATCATGTATGGATAATCCCAGGTGAGGGTAGGATCATGATATGGAGAAAGGATTCAGTCCCAGGTGAGGGTAGGATCATGATTGGATGGGTTCAGTCCCAGGTGAGGATAGGATCAAGATTATGGAGGAAGGGTTCAGTCCCAGGTGAGGGTAGGATCATGATATGGATAATCCCAGGTGAGGGTAGGATCAAGATATGGAGTAAGGGTTCAGTCCCAGGTGAGGATAGGATCAAGTTATGGAGGAAGGGTTCAGTCCCAGGTGAGGGTAGGATCATGATTGGAGTAAGGGTTCAGTCCCAGGTGAGGATAGGATCAAGATATGGAGGAAGGGTTCAGTCCCAGGTGAGGGTAGGATCATGATTGGAGTAAGGGTTCAGTCCCAGGTGAGGATAGGATCAAGTTATGGAGGAAGGGTTCAGTCCCAGGTGAGGGTAGGATCATGATATGGATAATCCCAGGTGAGGATAGGATCATGATTGGAGTAAGGGTTCAGTCCCAGGTGAGGATAGGATCAAGATATGGAGTAATCCCAGGGTTCAGTCCCAGATGAGGATAGGATCATGATTGGAGTAAGGGTTCAGTCCCAGGTGAGGGTAGGATCATGATATGGAGTAAGGGTTCAGTCCCAGATGAGGATAGGATCAAGATATGGAGTAAGGGTTCAGTCCCAGGTGAGGGTAGGATCATGATATGGATAATCCCAGGTGAGGGTAGGATCATGATTGGAGTAAGGGTTCAGTCCCAGGTGAGGATAGGATCAAGATATGGAGTAAGGGTTCAGTCCCAGATGAGGATAGGATCAAGATATGGAGTAAGGGTTCAGTCCCAGGTGAGGGTAGGATCAAGATATGGATAATCCCAGGTGAGGGTAGGATCATGATTGGGAGTAAGGGTTCAGTCCCAGGTGAGGATAGGATCAAGATATGGAGGAAGGGTTCAGTCCCAGGTGAGGGTAGGATCATGATTGGAGTAAGGGTTCAGTCCCAGGTGAGGATAGGATCAAGATATGGAGGAAGGGTTCAGTCCCAGGTGAGGGTAGGATCATGATTGGAGTAAGGGTTCAGTCCCAGGTGAGGGTAGGATCATGATTGGATAAGGGTTCAGTCCCAGGTGAGGATAGGATCAAGTTATGGAGGAAGGGTTCAGTCCCAGGTGAGGGTAGGATCATGATTGGAGTGGAGGGTTCAGTCCCAGGTGAGGATAGGATCAAGATATGGAGTAAGGTTCAATCCCAGGTGAGGGTAGGATCAAGATATGGATAATCCCAGGTGAGGGTAGGATCATGATATGGGGAAAGGATTCAATCCCAGGTAAGGGTAGGATCAAGATATGGATAATCCCAGGTGAGGGTAGGATCATGATATAGAGTAATGGTTCAATCCCAGGTGAGGGTAGGATCAAGATATGGATAATCCCAGGTGAGGGTAGGATCATGATATGGATAATCCCAGGTGAGGGTAGGATCATGATTGGAGTAAGGGTTCAGTCCCAGGTGAGGATAGGATCAAGTTATGGAGAAAGGGTTCAGTCCCAGGTGAGGGTAGGATCATGATATGGATGATCCCAGGCGAGGGTAGGATCATGATTGGAGTAAGGGTTCAGTCCCAGGTGAGGATAGGATCAAGATATGGAGTAATGGTTCAATCCCAGGCGAGGGTATAGGATCATGATTGGAGTAAGGGTTCAGATACACCAATGTGATTCTCAAAAAAACATCTGTGAGTGCAAATCAGTGTCAAGTGATCACATTAATTATGCAACATCCTGTTACAATCCCGGATTGCTCAAAGACCTATCTTTGAAGTTCCAGATCACCTGCAGTGAGCTGGATCATGAGCCCCCGCACATAAAGGATTAGTTCAGGGGTCAAGCAAGTTCATCTTATATAAAGGAAATTAAATGAAACACAATTGTGCAGAAAGCATATTTCAAAATCTTTGTCCGTTAAGGAGATATTCAAATTTAAGGCTCTGTCTTATTAGTCTAGAAATGATGGTGTACAGACCCTCAGCTTGATTTAAAAAGGGGCAGGGCGCTAGACTTGTTAAGTGCACATTAATGCGCGCGTAAAGCGTATATGAAAGACAACTTCAAAAGAAATAGTATGGTAAAGAAAGCATTCAAAAATCTTATTCTGTTAAGGAGATATTAAAGTTTAAAGTTAGGTATCTTTTCTGCAAAACGACTGAAATTAGACTAGTTGTGACATTACAGCCTCAGATTCCTCACATTCTTTATGTATTCTATCATACTTTGTCCTGCAATTTTGTGGCTTAAAATCCATTGCATATGTCAGGAAAGTAGAGAAACAGAATCTAGTATAAACATAATTGTAATGTACCACCTGAAGAAAGTTCAAGGGAAAATAATTCAGATACTAAAACAGCTATATTGATTTTCTTAATACATTGACAATAGTTAACAATGTGAGGATACGGGCACCAACCTTCCAAAGTAGACTGCTACACCAGACCACTAGCTTTGCTATTTTACAGGGGCAGCCCGCCCTTCCCCTCCATGGGCCCGCCCTTCCCCCCTGGAGGTCTGCCCTGCCCCTCATGAGAATTTTTTTTTTTTGTATGTATTTTTTTTTTTTTAAATATTTTATTTTTTAGATTTTAGATTTTTTTGTTTTGTAATCTTAATTAACCTTATAAATAAAAACCTTACATGGATACAGAACACAGAATAATAGCATAGTAAGCAATTATCCTGTTTGGCTCATGAATGGTCCTTATCAGTATCAATCAGAATAGTTTCATTCTGAGGTATGATTATAGCTAAATTCCCAGAGCCTCTTCACCATGGGATTGAGCCTTTAGGGGGTCCCTGGACTCCATGCCCAAAAGACGCAGCGCTTTACGCGCATTAATGTGCCCTTAACAAGTCTAGCGCCCTGCCCCTTTTTAAATCAAGCTGAGGGTCTGTACACCATCATTTCTAGACTAATAAGACAGAGCTTTAAATTTGAATATCTCCTTAACGGACAAAGATTTTGAAATATGCTTTCTGCACAATTGTGTTTCATTTAATTTCATTTATATAAGATGAACTTAGCTTGACCTCTGAACTAATCCTTTAATTGAGAACGGCATGCAATTGTGTTTTTCTACAATCACCGAGCAGGCTTATCATCAGGATTATGATCCAGAGACAAGTGAGAACATGGCCCAAGTAACTTCTTTATGTATTTTTCAAACCGCATGGAAGCTAGACAGACAGTATTAATAAATAACAACTTCTTTTAGATATCAAAATCAAATCAAATTTTATACCAGCAAGTCTTGGTTTGTACGTCAATGAACCTCCACAGCCTGTTGTTAACAGTATAAAAAATATATAGAATTTATGGGTAAAATGCATGGGTATAACTGATCAATTTCTACTGCGCTTTTTTCTTCTTCCAAAATCCATTTAATTTCAGACATGTTTTTCACACACTTCATACATGTATGTTAAGCTGATCACAAATTCTATAACCTTTGTATCTGATTTTTACCAAAAAATCTGTAATCTTTTTTTGTTTAAAATCTTTTTTCAATTTTAGGAAACACGGGATGGGTAAAATTGATCAATTTATACAAACACTTTGTTTTTTTCGTTTTCAAACCTTCAATTTCACATATCTTATCAAACACGTCATACATCTTTATCAAACACTTCATACATCTTTATCAAACACTTCATACATCTTTATCAAACACTTCATACATCTTTATCAAACACTTCATACATCTTAATCAAACACTTCATACATCTTTATCAAACTCTTCATACATCATTATCAAACACTTCATACATCTTTATCAAAAGCTTCATACATCTTTATCAACGCTTCATAGATCTTTATCAAACGCTTCATAGATCTTTATCAAACACTTCATACATCTATATGGAACACTTCATACATCTTTATCAACACTTCATACATCTTTATCAAACACTTCATACATCTTTATCAAACACTTCATACATCTTTATCAAACACTTATCTTTATCAAACACTTCATACATCTTAATCAAACACTTCATACATCTTTATCAAACTCTTCATACATCTTTATCAAACACTTCATACATCTTCATCAAACGCTTCATTCATCTTTATCAAACGCTTCATACATCTTTATCAAAAGCTTCATACATCTTTATCAACGCTTCATAGATCTTTATCAAATGCTTCATAGATCTTTATCAAACGCTTCATACATCTTTATCAAACACTTCATACATCTTTATCAAACACTTCATACATCTTTATCAAACACTTCATACATCTTTATCAAACACTTCATACATCTTTATCAAACACTTTATACATCTTTATCAAACACTTCATACATCTTTATCAAACGCTTCATACATCTTTATCAAACGCTTCATACATCTTTATCAAACGCTTCATACATCTTTATCAAACACTTCATACATCTTTATCAAACACTTCATACATCTTTATCAAACACTTCATACATCTTTATCAAACACTTTGTACATCTTTATCAAACACTTCATACTTACAGCTGATTGAGCTGAATATAAACAATCCATACAATTCCAAAACTTTTCCTAGGACTTTTACTGAAATCGTTTAAAAATGGATGGGTGTTTGGATCAATTTCTCCAGTGTTACAGCGTGTAACAAACGTGTTAATTTTTAAAGGGTAGAATGTATTTATAGAAAGATAGTCCTGTAAAAATAATTTAGTGTACATGAAGGGCTGTGGATTGGCACACACTTGATAGATCAAACAAGATCGAGCATATTCTAATGGGAAAGCAGTCTGAACCTAATCAATTATACACAAAACTGAACAGACGAATGAACGAACGTTGTGATGCATGATTAAAAAATGAAGAACAATATCCGATGGCGAAACAGGAATATTTCTAAATGGTTGAAGATAGGCATTCATATGACAGAGGACTACAAAACAATGAATAATTATCCAGGTTGAAAATATTATATTGAAAAGATATCAAATATCAAAGACTGGTTGGCATGGTAACTGTCTAGATAATTAGTAGTGTGATGCCATGTACATGTAGGCACCACAATCCTGCCTGTATTTGTTCCTAGTAGTCCAACATACTGTGGGTGGGGAAGGGGGTATGGTTGTATAGGGCACTTACATAAGTAATATGTGTGTGTGTATATATATACATTTATATATTTATATATATATATATATATATATATATATATATATATATATATATATATATATATATATATATATATATATATATATATATATATATATAATATATGTTTATATATATATGTATATATATATATATATATATATATATATATATATATATATATATATATTACTTATATATATATATATGTATGTATACATATATATATATATATATATATATATATATATATATATATATATATATATGTATGTATATATATATATATATATATATATATATATACACGTTACTTAATTGACTTCTTTCATACTATAGGCGGGTATCAAAATTGTGTAATTTCATACTGCAGTTACCAACAAATCTGTCGTACTGCGGGTATGTTTTTCAGTTGCAGGGCTGCACACCCCTACCACTTTTGGTATGAAGGAGTACATATGGTACCTCCTATGGCAGGAAAATGGTAATAGAGACAGATGGCCCATTCTTGACAATTCTGGACCTGAATCAGTCTTTGCTGTGTAAAGGTGTCAGCTTTAAATAATAGTTTGAGAGACAGGGCCAAGGACCAATGCTGACAACTGCCCATAAGGTGAAGAAGTAAAGCCTTATTTGAATTATTTTTTTGCTTTAAATAATATTGGTGTGCCATGCCCCCCCCCCCCTCTACCCTCATTACTTCTGTCCCTCCCATGTTAGGGACCTTGTATAGCATACATACATGTTCAAATATCCCTGATAATATGCAAACTAAAACTTTGTCACACACAGGAAATTTAAACTATTGTAAAATTGTGAGAATTCTCACCAGATTGCATTATACTTAAATCATACCCTCAAGACACCAATCACCTACCTGTTCAAAGATTTAACCAGCAACTCCAAAAAGGGGTGAAGCTGGATGAAGTGTTTAACCTTTTAAGCCACCTGTTTCCATGAAAAATGCCTTCAGCTAACCAATATTGTCATCCTCCCTTTGACCTCTGAACTACAGCAAACAATTAGGTCCTTAACTCAAAATCTGTAAAGAGACAGAAAAAACAAACTTGGGTAAAATACTTTGAAGTTCTCCTTCATCTTACAAACAAATCTTTTCCTTGCACTCAAAGGATACCCAACAGTCCACACAATGAACTACTTGAAAGCTTTTGGTCTGCCTCGAGCTATGCAATTACAATGCAGATTATTTCACTTGGTGCACCAGTAAAAGGAAAATTTCCTAAGGGAAGTATGGCCACACACACACTCCCTCCCGCTCTCCCTCTCTCCCACCCGCGCTCTCTCTCTCCCTCCCTCCTTCCCTCCCGATCTCTCTCCCTCTCCCTCCCGCTTTCTCTCCGCTCTTTCTCTCCACGCTCTCTCTCTCTCCCGCTCTCCCCACTCTCTCTCTCGCTCCCCCTCCCTTCCGCTTTCTCTCCCTCCTTCCTCCCTCCCGCTCTCTCTCCCCTCCCTCCCGCTCTCTCTCCCTCCCTCCCCTACCTCCCTCCCACTCCCTCTGCCTCCCTCCCACTCTCTCTGCCTCCCTTCCTCTCCTTTCCTCCCTCCCTCCCTTCCTCCCTCCCCTCCCTCTTCTCTGCCTCCCTCCCTCTCTCTCTCTCCCTCCCCTCCCTCCCCCTCTCTCTCTACCCTCCTCCCACTCTCTCTCCCTCCCTCCCGATCTCTCTCCCACTCCCTCCCCCCCTCCCCTCCCTCCCTCTCTCTCTCTCCCAAAATTAGGTCCCCTTCCCCCACCCCACAATAAGCATGGAGTTAAAAACCTTCTTGGATGATTCTAGAAAAACAATGTCATGTGTTCTTACTTAAGTGCAAACCCGCAATCAGACCCAACCGCAAGTGATCTGATCGTGGAGCGTGAGTGAGTGCAAACCTGCAATCAGACCCACCACAGGCGATCTGATAGTGGAGCGTGAGTGAGTGCAAACCCGCAATCAAACCCACCACAAGCGATCTGATAGTGGAGCGTGAGTGAGTGCAAACCCGCAATCAGACCCACCCGCAAGCGATCTGATAGTTGAGCGTGAGTGAGTGCAAACCCGCAATCAGACCCACCCGCAAGTGATCTGATCATGGAGCATGAGTGAGTGCAAACCCGCAATCAGACCCACCCGCAAGTGATCTGATCGTGGAGCATGAGTGAGTGCAAACCCGCAATCAGACCCACCCGCAAGCGATCTGATCGTGGAGCATGAGTGAGTGCAAACCCACAATCATACCCAACCGTCTGATCGAGCATGAGTGAGTGCAAACCCGCAATCACACCCACCCAGCGATCTGATCATGGAGCATGAGTAAGTGCAAACCCGCAATCAGACCCACCCGCAATCAGACCCCACCGCAATCAGACCCCACCGCGATCTGATCGTGGAGCACGAGTGAGTGCAAACCATAATCAGACCCACCGCAAGCGATCTGATCGTGGAGCATGAGTGAGTGCAAACCCGCAATCAGACCCACCCATAGCGATCTGATCGCGGAGCATGAGTGAGTGCAATCCATAATCAGACCCACCCGCAGCGATCTGATCGTGGAGCATGAGTGAGTGCAAACCTGCAATCAGACCCACCGCATAGCGATCTGATCGTGAGCACGCAGTGAGTGCAAACCCGCAATCAGACCCACCCGCAAGCGATCTGATCATGGAGCACGAGTGAGTGCAAACCCGCAATCAGACCCACCCGCAGCGATCTGATCATGGAGCACGAGTGAGTGCAAACCCGCAATCAAACCCACAACAAGCAATCTGATCGTGGAGCATGAGTGAGTGCAAACCCGCAATCAGACCCACCATGGCGATCTGATCGTGGAGCACGAGTGAGTGCAAACCCGCAATCAAACCCACAACAAGCGATCTAATCGTGGAGCACGAGTGAGTGCAAACTTGCAATCAGACCCACCCATGGCGATCTGATCATGGAGCACGAGTGAGTGCAAACCCGCAATCAGACCCACCCGCAAGCGATCTGATCATGGAGCACGAGTGAGTGCAATCCCGCAATCAGACCCACCCGCAAGCGATCTGATCATGGAGCACGAGTGAGTGCAAACCCGCAATCAAACCCACAACAAGCAATCTGATCGTGGAGCACGAGTGAGTGCAAACCCGCAATCAAACCCACAACAAGCGATCTAATCGTGGAGCACGAGTGAGTGCAAACCCGCAATCAAACCCACAACAAGCGATCTAATCGTGGAGCACGAGTGAGTGCAAACCCGCAATCAAACCCACAACAAGCAATCTGATCGTGGAGCACGAGTGAGTGCAAACCCGCAATCAGACCCACCCGCAAGCGATCTGATCGTGGAGCACGAGTGAGTGCAAACCCGCAATCAAACCCACAACAAGCAATCTGATCGTGGAGCATGAGTGAGTGCAAACCCGCAATCAGACCCACCCGCAAGCGATCTGATCATGGAGCACGAGTGAGTGCAAACCCGCAATCAAACCCACAACAAGCGATCTGATCGTCGAGCACGAGTGAGTGCAATCCCGCAATCAGACCCACCCGCAAGCGATCTGATCATGGAGCACGAGTGAGTGCAAACCCGCAATCAGACCCACCCGCAAGCGATCTGATCGTGGAGCACGAGTGAGTGCAAACCCGCAATCAAACCCATAACAAGGAATCTGATCGTGGAGCATGAGTGAGTGCAAACCCGCAATCAGACCCACCCGCAAGCGATCTGATCGTGGAGCACGAGTGAGTGCAAACCCGCAATCAAACCCACAACAAGCAATCTGATCGTGGAGCATGAGTGAGTGCAAACCCGCAATCAGACCCACCGCAAGCGATCTGATCGTGGAGCACGAGTGAGTGCAATCCCGCAATCAGACCCACCCGCAAGCGATCTGATCGTGGAGCACGAGTGAGTGCAAACGCGCAATCAGACCCACTGCAAGCGATCTGATCGTGGAGCACGAGTGAGTGCAAACCCGCAATCAGACCCACCCGCAAGCGATCTGATCGTGGAGCACGAGTGAGTGCAAACCCGCAATCAGACCCACTGCAAGCGATCTGATCGTGGAGCATGAGTGAGTGCAAACCCGCAATCAGACCCACCCGCAAGCGATCTGATCGTGGAGCACGAGTGAGTGCAAACCTGCAATCAGACCCACCCGCAAGCGATCTGATCGTGGAGCATGAGTGAGTGCAATCCCGCAATCAGACCCACCCGCAAGCGATCTGATCGTGGAGCACGAGTGAGTGCAAACCCGCAATCAGACCCACTGCAAGCGATCTGATCGTGGAGCATGAGTGAGTGCAAACCCGCAATCAGACCCACCAGCGATCTGATCGTGGAGCACGAGTGAGTGCAAACCCGCAATCAAACCCACAACAAGCAATCTGATCGTGGAGCATGAGTGAGTGCAATCCCGCAATCAGACCCACCCATGCGATCTGATCGTGGAGCACGAGTGAGTGCAATCCCGCAATCAGACCCACCCGCAATCAGACCCACCCGCAATCAGACCCCACCGCAATCAGACCCCACCGCAAGCAATCTGATCGTGGAGCACGAGTGAGTGCCATCCCGCAATCAGACCCACCCGCAATCAGACCCCACCGCAATCAGACCCACCCCACAGCAAGCGATCTGATCGTGGAGCACGAGTGAGTGCAATCCCGCAATCAGACCCACCGCAAGCGATCTGATCGTGGAGCACGAGTGAGTGCAATCCATAATCAGACCCACAACAAGCGATCTGATCGTGGAGCACGAGTGAGTGCAAACCCGCAATCAACCCACAACAAGCGATCTGATCATGGAGCACGAGTGAGTGCAAACCATAATCAAACCCACAACAAGCAATCTGATCGTGGAGCATGAGTGAGTGCAAACCCGCAATCAGACCCACAACAAGCAATCTTATCGTGGAGCATGAGTGAACCTGAAGTTGAAAAGTGGTTCATTGAAACCTGCAAAAAAAATAAGAGGAGCTGACTAACTGTTCGTGCAAAATAAACAAATTATTGCAGGATACTGCTATTTGACCCATATCATGCACTGACTTGTGATCACATATGGTATTTTTGCACAATATTATTGGTGGATCTGATCGTGTGCTACAGATCATACTATGATGAAGATCAAGAGACTGCAGTAAGATGCATTAAGCATTCTCACAGTAAAAACTCAGCACGATCTAATCACTAGGCAACTGTTCACGCAAAATAAACAACTAAACAAGTTATTGCATATAATAGCAGGATATTACATAACTATTTCGTCACATATCACTTATCTGCGTTCACAAATGTTGTTTTTTAATGTTTTTTTTTTGTCGCATATCACTTATCTGCATTCACAAAAGTGTTATATATATTTTTTTATTGCATATAATAACAGGATATTACATAACAATTTGGTCTCATATCACTTATCTCCGTTCACATGTTTTTTTTGGGGGGGGGAATGTCATTGGCGGATCTGATCACCTGCTCCTAATCATAGCTATGATCAAGATCAGGTGACTGCAATAAGACCCAGCAAGCATCTTCACAGTAAAAATTTGGCTTATCCAATCGCCCCCTCCGTAGGTATGATAGCGAGTTTGTACCCTGTTCATACTAAGATGAAAACACACTCAAGGTTGTCAATTGACACTCTTGGGTTTTGTTTGCCACCAAATGTGTTGACAAATTTGTGAATGATGGAACTGCCTCCTCCCTTAAGAGATAAAGATTAATGTTGCAGGCAAGAACATGACATTTAATGATAGTGGCACATGATTAAAGCAGTATAAGTATTACTCAAAGTACAGATCCACAACAATCTATGACAAAACTCGTTGGAACACTTCCTGAAAATTTGTACTGCTTTATGAACATATTTTTTGATTCTTTATTATTCGACATCCATACTTTATAAATAGTCTGTTCTTTATTATGAGGGTTGAGATTTCTTATTCCAAAAAAACCTTTTCTTATTGTTTTTATTTTACCTACCAACCAAAAGAGTGCCATTTTTTTTTATAATATGCCTGCCTGAGAAGTTGCAGTATGGGGGGAGGGGGTCAATCTTCCCTCCTGACCCCCACCTGCTATGCCTATAACACCACTGGGGACAGTTTCACTTCCAACTCTATGAATAAATTATTTAACAGATCTGCACATCCCTTTTATTAAAACTTGTCTTTGAACTTGGGAAATGCCCATTAAATGATTGAACCACAGTACCACAAAATTGACCAGCATTGTGCAACTCCTGTGGGTCTAACTGTAACCATGACAACAGATGTGTCAGTTCGACCCCCAACTCAGAGAAATACAACCAATAAAGCTGCAAGTTTGAACCCTGTTACTCAAATAAAACTACCACTAGGGACTTCAGTGGAACAAAATATACCAATAAAAAATACTTTTAGACAGCAAAAAAAAAAATCTTTATTGATTTGAGGTGAAATTATCATAGACACAAAAGGATGACATTCATTAAAATGGAATACTGTACGTTGGTAGGACTTGTAGTTTGTATTTATTGGCTATTATTATATGGCGGCTCTATATCACTTCCTAGTAATGTAGAGTCATTGATGAATTTAGGACAGCACATGAAAGAAACACATATCTAATAACGCCCAAGGTGGTACACGACTAATTGGGATCCATTATGCACTTTGTCAATTGTGCACCACAGTGGGTGGACAAAACATGTACATTGACGCACCCTCAATTTCTGTGTGAAATTACTTACCCCAAATCAATCACCTGGACAAAATCAATGGGTCTGAAGTAAATTGACCCACCTCAGAGTCACTCTGGTGACTGAAATTTTGGTGCAATGACACACATGTGAGTCACTATTTCATATGTCAATGACTCACCTTTGACTGACATTGCCGGGGGAAGTAGGGGTGAGTCATTATAACTGACAAGTGCATTATGACTTGTGAAAATGTAAAGAAAGTCTTAGTGGAAGGTATTGTAATTAGTTTGTTATTAGTAAGGTTGGGAATTTGAAAACAATAGTTAAAAAGAGGTTTACAACATTCAATTGAAGAGAGCTTGTTTTCCCATTTGACATGTCTTTAGCTGAAATGGTATAGTACCCACTTTTCAGGTCGTGGGTTCGTTTCCTGGTTCGGTCATACCAAACACTTTAGAAATGGAAGTAGTACATGCTGCCCTCAAGTCTGTGCTCAGCATAAGGGAGCGGATTCCATGTCTCCTTAAAATCATCAGGGCAGGGTAATAGTTCTTGATCTCTTTAACTACTACAGCTGTGCGGCTGCGGATAATCTCCAGGGAATTGAGAGTTTTCAGTTTGTGACACGGTGGGCACCCAGGGAATTTTTTGTTTTTGTTTTTTTGTATCATCTCATTTATTTCCATGCTCATTTAAAGTGACAACTACAACAACAAAAGAATAATAATAATAGACAAGTTCTTGTGAGAGTGACACTAAGAGTACAACGTACAAAAATGCATAGGTAGAGTCAAGTCTAAATGAATACATAGTGAATACATAATCACATCACCTTAAAAAGGAATGTTTAAGTAAGGACACTTGAAAGTCTATCAGTCTATCATTTGCACCCAGGGAATTGAGAAAGTATTTAGTTGTGACATGATGGCACGCTTTGCAACCTAGCTTAGCAAAAAGTGCTACATCAGTGATGTATTAATTATTAGGTTTGTTTATTTGTTTATTTTTCACCTTTGATTACTTGATGAAATTTAATGTAAAAGGTTAGAAAATGTTGCAAACTACCTAATTAAGTTTATTGATGCAAATTTACAGAGATTCCAAAATGATTGGTGTCTATCCAATATAAGTCAGAAATTACACACAAAAATCTCCTTGATGGAATAAGATTTTAAAAAGGGCACGACATGGGTTTTCAAGACTCTCACTTGATTATTGGAACAATTTCATAGAGGTCTTCCAAAATGGAGAAAAAAGCAAATATGAATTTCTTGCGACACTTTAACATCATGAAAACAACATAGGCCTAGTGTTACCGCCTGTTCCTTGAAATATGACGTATTTACACAAGTAGAAAGATTTTTCAACAATACATTTAACATTACATAACAATTACGGGCTAAGAAGGGTTAGTCACCCCATAAAAAGCCCAAACCAACATCACCACCACCACAAAAAAAAAATCAAAAAAATCAAAGATGCCCAGAGTTGGTAAAGAACTTATCAATGCTGAATTTGAAACTGTGAACAGAATTAACCACTCAGGCAAACCATTCCACCCATTTAATAGTACAATGGGAGCTGTCATTTTGATTTCAAAACATGCAGATTATGCTGTCATCTGCCCAGCAGGATGTTGGATTGCTTTGTATTTCTATACAATCTACCACAAGTTTTCTAGCTTATGCAAAAAAAAAAAACAAAAATTTTTTGTAAGTGTCAAGGACATTTTTGTATACACAATAAAATTATCAAAACAAGCTGTTAAAACTTTGTAGTTGTTAGTTTGTTGATGTTTAAGGGCACCGCAACTTTGTGTGGCATCATTTCGGAATAAACTTCTATCACATTTTGAAAGAAATACATTATTATCTCTATGTCCCTGTTAAGGAAATAATGTCATCATGCTCAATATTTTAATACAAATTTGAACAAAATGGCAGCCTCTACTGTATGTGTTGACTTCAAACATGAGTAACTTGGGATATGAATAAGATTTTGACTTGCTGTTTTGGGAAGTTGGTTTAGATTTGTATCCTCTAATGATAATAATTGTATTAGACTTTATGTCTCTTATAAACAAAATTGGTAAATCTTTAAAGATTTCTTTCTTCACCATAATTAATATCTAGGCTCTATTAGTCTATGTATTCATTCATGGAATTAGCACTGTATTTGTATGTATGTTCAAATTCACTGATGAGATCGTTCTGGGAGTGATGTCACAAGTCGCTTAGCCATTTTCAATTCTTGCATTGTCGGAAGCGTCGATTGCTTGATTAGTTTCAATTTTTTTTAGGCAAATGGTTTCTTTTCGGAACTTATGATGGAATATCATGTTTTATTTTTATTTTTTATTAATGAACTAACGATGCAAAACTCTTATAAACTTTTTTTCTTTTTTTTTCTTTGTGTAATGCCCTCTTTAAAATATTTTTTCACCATTTTCCTTATTAATTTCTTCTTTCGTTTTAAGATAAACATAACATACAACTTACCTTATTCTTTCAACTAAGTTGCTGCCGTAAATCAAATTTTAATTAAACATTTATCTAAATTTTTGTAACTCAATCTTCTACTCAAAAATCAATATTCTGTTCAATGGGTAATTAACCAATAGTAAGTCTATTATGAAAAGTTGGCATCTTCATCCTCACATTCTCAACAATTTTTATTGTATTTTAAATTTAATTTTTTCTCTATTTGAATAATTTGTCCTCAAACTTTCTTCAGGTGATATATTATAGATACCCTTCCTAGATTCAGTTTTATAATTTTTCTGACATATCCCATGGTTTATAAGCCACAAAATCACAGGACAAAATGTGATAACATATATAAACACTTTTAAGAATCTAAGGCTATGACATCACAACTAGTCTGTTTTTAGTCCTTTCTACACAATTTACCAAACTTTAAACTTAGATATCTCTCGAATGGAATGATATTTTTGAATGCTTTTTTTAACAATTTTGTTTCTTTTGAAGCCTTCTTTCATATAAAAGACTTGCTTAACCCATGAACTAATCCTTTAAAAAAAGTGCACTGGCTTCCTGTACGGTACAGAATTGAATTCAAACTACTTTAATAACCTATAAATCTATCCATGGACTTACACCTAAATATCTGGCTAATCTCATTCACTTCAAATCATCCTCACGACATCTGCGTTCATCAAACAAGCATCTTCTTCATACGCCAAAATGAAAACTTAATCTTTTGGTCGTCGCTCATTCACATGTGCTGCACCAGCTTTATGGAATTCCTTGCCACTTAATATTAAACTTGCTCCCAATGTCGTTTTTAAACGAAGGCTCCAGACTCCTTTTTTTTGCAGAAGCATTTTCTTCATAGCGCCGTTGAATATAACTCAATTGTGGATGATGGCGCTTTACAAATCATTTTGAAAATTTAAACATTTATTTACAACTAATGATCATTGCTAAAACTCCTCTGACCTACATGTGAACCAGAACACAAACACCTTGTAACCAAATGAAGCACAAACTCACAATGAATTACCTCAACAGATGGCTGAATGGCCCGCCAGCCTAAACAATTAAAACAGAAACAATATCAACCGATTGATTTGCAGATGTGTCAGAATCAATTGATTTGACAGTCAGCTTTCACCATACAGTACATTATGATGATATTGCAAGATTACATGGGTACAGTGTACTGTATACCATTAATACCATACAAACATACAATTTTCAGTACAATACAGGGAGCCCCATTTACAGACCAGATATCTATTAACGTGGAGATAAAAATGCAATACAGTCCAAAGTTTCTGATTGGTCAAAATATTGACACAATTATCACCGATACACCAATCAGTTACCACCAATAAAGTGACATTGCTGGTATGTATCAGATTCATGGGGTCAAGCAATTTTCTTGAGTCAAAATTTGAATCCCACTTTAGAATGGCACCTTTCTGTGATTACAACAACAATATTAAGCACCGTAGCAACAATATACTTTTAAGAAATTTGTAATACTTGATATTCATATCCCATACGTACTTTAACAATCAATTTCAAACGCAAATTTGTTCATGCTCAGAAACAACTACCGTATTTCACGTAATTAATAAGAGCCTACATTGTACATGCACAGTAGGGCATACAAACAAATTTAGTACAGCTCTGTCTAATAAGGTAGACAATAATAACTCTAAAAGACCATTACCTGCACACAATTCCACTCCAGTGGTTCACTCTCCACATTTCACCTCCACTAACAGTAACCTTAACTTCGCAAATCATAGAAAAAACCTCAACTTCGCGAATCATAGAAAAAAACTTGTAATCTTTTTGTAATAATACAAATTACACTTTCCCTCAAAACAGAAAATCCGGTTACGCAGTATTCAACTGCTTTGTACACAGCTACATGTATACCCTGTGGAACCAGCTGAAAAGGAACTTGTGTTTGTTTTGTAGATGTTCAAACTTGACCTTATAGAGATCCTTTATCACCTAGTTGTATTATACAATCAATATTGCATTTGTTAAGGACAATATAAGGCTACTCAAGGCCACGAAAACAATTGGTGATGGTCAGTGAATGCAGCCTGTATAGTGTGTCATCATATTCTGTCATACAGTATATCAATGCTAATGCATCAAATACAGCCTTTCAATTTGAACAGAGCTCTTATAAAATATAATTGATCCAAATTGATCTGACAACAAAAGACTGGACTAAAAGATTTTGAAACAAACTACAAGAAAAATATGGCTTGAACAGTCCGGTCTGATCACTTACTGCAAACATATGACGCGACCATCACATTTGGCACTGGTAACTGCCATTTAGGAAATGATTTTGAGGTAAATTAGAAAAATGGCTTGAACAGATCTGAACTCAAAACTTATTCAAACATATATCCAGGTATCACATTTATCACTGGTAACTGCCATTTATCCAAATGATTTTATAAATTAGGTGTCCTTATATCCAGGTGTCTGAACTCAAAAAGCTTATTCTTATATCCAGGTATCCTTATATCCAGGTGTCCTTATATCCAGGTGTCCTTATATCCAGGTGTCCTTATATCCAGGTGTCCTTATATCCAGGTGTCCTTATATCCAGGTGTCCTTATATCCAGATGTCCCTATATCCAGGTGTCCTTATATCCAGGTGTCCTTATATCCAGGTGTCCTTATATCCAGGTGTCCTTATATCCAGGTGTCCTTATATCCAGGTGTCCTTATATCCAGGTGTCCTTATATCCAGTTGTCCTTATATCCAGGTGTCCTTATATCCAGGTGTCCTTATATGCAGGTGTCCTTAAATCCAGGTGTCCTTATATCCAGCTGTCCTTATATCCAGATGTCTTTATCTCCAGATGTCCTTATCTCCAAGTATCCTTATATCCAGGTGTCCTTATATCCAGGTGTCCTTATATCCAGTGTCCTTATATCCGAGTGTCCTTATTGTTCAGGTGTCCTTATTGTCCTTATATCCAATTTTGTAGAAAACTTGTGTTTTATTATTTTGACTCTTTTGTAAAGGAAGAGAAGGGGAGGTATAGAAAGTTATTCATCGAACACTTGAGTACAATTTGGACATGTAAAAAAGTTCACTATTTCACAATCACGATTTTAAAAACAATTGAAAAATAAAACAATTCTTTTTTGATCTCTGGAAACGAGTTCAGCTACTGTCAGCCACCAAACTGCATGTATCGTAAAGGATTAGTTTAGGGGTCAAGAAAGTCGTATCTTCTATGAAAGAGGACCTCCAAAGAAACAAAATGGTAAAGAAAGCACTCAAAAATGTTATTCCTTTAAGGAGATATTTAGGTTTAAAGTTTGGTATCATTTGTGTAGAAACGACTGAAATCAGACTACTTGTGATGTCATAGCCTCCGATTCCTTAAAGTCTTTATGTATTCTATCATACTTTGTCTTGCAATTCTGTGGCTTAAAAACCATAAGATATGTCAAAAAAAGTAGTAAAACTGAATCTAGGAAGGGTATTTATAATATACCAACTGAAGAAAGTTTGAGGATAAATAATTTGAATGGTGAAAAAATTAAAATAAACTTTCTTTAAAATACATAAAGACTTTGAGGAATCTGAGGCTGTGACATCACAACTAGTCTGATTTCAGTTGTTTCTACAGAAATGATACTAAACTTTAAACTTAAATAAATGATACCAAATTTTAAACTTAAATATCTCCTTAACGGAATAAGATTTTTGACCGCTTTCTGCCCCATTTTGTTTCTTTTGAAGTTCTCTTCCATAAAACATAAACATGCATGACCTCTGAACTAATCCTTTAACTCTGAAAGTCATATTGAGCTATGTAGATAAATTATTGACACACAAAGTAATTTTCCGCAAGATTTGTAAAATCATTCATCCTTAAACAGATCTGCCTTTCAAATGCAGGTTTAAAGCTCTGTAACATCCTGCCCTTCTCCTGTCCTGTGGATCCAATGGCTTCCTCTATTATCCATTAATCTGCTTTTATTGCTGTTTGGACAAATAATAACATCCGCTGGTTAACTCTTCCAAAAACTGGTTTTACATTTATTTACTACGTTGGTTGTGAAGTTTGCGGATTCTACTTCACACGCACCAACTTCACAAAATATTACACGGTGGTTTGAAGTTGTCAAGCTATACCACACACATACAGTACCGCCCACAGTAAAGTGGCCATCGCAATGTGTATATTAACAAATAGGATGGTTCCACCATAATATAGTTTCCATTACACTTATTGAAAATGCCTTACGTAATATCGGCCGTCGCATCGCGTTTGTTTCATTGTTATGGTGTGCATAGCCTCTCCATGGCACAATACGCGGTCGTACCTTCATTGTTGGAGCATGAATTAAGTTGCAGAATGATCGATCATTCTACCAGTACGCCCAATCCTCGCAACAAATTTTCAGTCTTTTCACCCGCAAGAACCTCCATTTCGGCGGGTATGAGTTTCAGCAGGGAGTTGTCAATTTAAATGACAACTCCCTTGTGTTGGACTGCTAGAAGCAATTAAGAAACCCACCACTGACAGTTAAGTGATTTTATGCATCAGTAATTATACACTGCCCAACATCTAAATTCACACCAGTGAGTTGTCAGTTGTCATTTGAATGACAATTCCCTGTTCACACAATGTGAAGGGCCAGGTATTGTGGATTTTGTTTCTACAGGGCCAGGTATTGTGGATTTTGTTTCTGCTGGGCTAAGTCATGCCTGTAATGTGGGGCTGAGGATCGTTTGAACTTTAAAAAGGATGTTTTCATCAGTGAGTTATAACATGGAGCTATTAACTAAGTTAATAGCTCCATGGTTATAAACACTGATGAGTTTGGATTCATTGGACTGAAAATTTATAGCCAAAGTTATTCATAATGATCAGGATTTAAGACGAATTGGACAAGGCTTCTACAGTTCCAAATAAAAATTGTACAATTACAGTAGAATTTTCCAATAATACTGCAACGTCCACTAAATAAATAGTGGTGCAGATCTGCACTGTAAAACATATATTACACAAATTGCTATGTAGGTACAGGTAGCACGCAACTAATTATTTGCCCCGTTGAAGCCTATGATGAAAGAGTCAAGTTCAGGGTCCTTTTCGTACCAGAACGCGAACAAGTTGGAGTGTTTCGCAATGTTTTGCGAAAAGTACAATATAATAATATCTTCGGATGAGAGTACTTTCAATAGGGGGTCACCGGAGGTTTCCGCCCCTTTTTCTTTTTAGGCTGAAGTGAATAGGTGTTATACCTCCTCACCAAATCACTCAAATTTTGGTATGGGTCCATGGTAAAATAGTTCTCCATGAAACTTTTTCTGAAACAAATCTTGTCAAGTTTGGATATGCATAGTCAAGTCCTACGCACCCTAAAAAGCCAAAAGCCACTTTAGAAGGTGGTAGACCTCTGTGGTGTAGTGGTTAGTGCTTTGTCTTCTCACTGCACGTCCTGGGTTCGAATCCCAGTGGGTCTGCAACCAATGAGTTCACAACTGGTTATCAAAGGCCGTGGCCTTCTTGATATAATATGTCTAGCACTGGATGCTTTTGGGACGTTAAACCTTGCTATGCTATGCTAAATCACAACTTTCTCTCCCCACCCACCCTCTTCTTGCCTACTGGCATTTACGTAACATTTTCTCAGTCAAGAAGTACATACCGCTCTCAATGCTTGCCACTCTTGTTCATGCTTTTATTAGTTCGAGACTTGATTTTTGTAATAGCTTATTTGTTGGTTTACCAAATTATCAAATTCAACGTCTCCAGAAAATTCAAAACCATGCTGCTCGTCTGCTTTCATCCTGCACGAAATTCGACCATATCACTCCAATTCTGTTTAACCTTCATTGGCTACCTATTCAGTTTAGAATAAAATTCAAAATTCTCATGTTCGCCCATAAATCTGTCTATAAATCCGGACCTTCTTACTTACATTTAAAAGTTTTTAACCCAATTCGTTTTACCAGACAGTCATCAATTCTAAATCTGCTGGTCAAAGATCTTATTCTGTTGCTGCCTGTACCTTGTGGAATAATTTACCCGTTCAATTACGTGCAATTCACTGTTACAATGTTTTTAAATCCCAACTGAAAACCCACCTTTTTAAATGTGCTTATAATCTTTAGTCTTTTTATGTATTGATTCATTGTGTATATTTTTTTTTTAGGTATTTCAGTAATTTGTACTTCTACTTTATTTGTTTTACTTCATTTGTTTATATTTCTTATTCAGCATGTTTAGCTTTTAATCTTTAGTTTAGCCTTTAAATTATGTATTGACTAATTGCGTATTTATATTTTAGGTTTTTCAATTTTTTGCTTTTAATTTTCTAGTTTTATACTTCATTTGTTTTTATATATCTTATCATTTACTTTACTTACTGTTCCGCGCTCCTGACGATTTAGTTCAAAGGGGCGCGTTATAAATATATGTGTATTATTCTCTTGTTTCTCCTCTACATCATTCACTAAGCGAGTCTTGATTGATTAGGGGAATAGAAATTTGAAAAAAAGGGAACACAAATGCATACACAAAAGCTCTAATATTACAAAATTTACTTCTCTTGACACTTGGCCTTTTACAACTTGTATCCATTTTCATCTAGGGCGGTTGACACCTGACCTGCATTGTGTGCTTTTCCAGGTTTCTGTCAGTTTTTCTCAATACAAGCGAAACTAATATAGCTGTGAAATGAAAACAGTTTTCTTTTTAAATGTGAAATTGTTTTCATACTTAGTCTTGAAGGGATGCAATCATAATGAAACATTACCTGACAGTAATGAGGGAGAAAGTAAACAGTGCTGGAGGCAGGGTTGTAATTGATCCCGGATTAAGTTTCAGCCAAAGTACTGTTGTTGAAATAGAAGTATTTATTTGATATGGCTAGAAGCGCCGAGCTATTAACTGAAACAGTTAATCTGGAAGGAAACTCTTGCAGAGAGTTTGGTTCTTAAGCTTGTGTTCCACTCGAATACGAGCTCGCGATCAGGTCCACCGCAGGTGATCAGATCGCAGTCACCTGATCTTGATCCTAGCTGAGACTCGATGACCATGATCCACAGCGGGTGCTCAGATCCACTGATTCTCAAAAATGTAGGTGAATATTTGTACGTATTTGACTCAAAGAAATTATGATAACAAACGAAATCATTTTTTTTTTTTTTTTTACGTGAACATTTTGTTTTCAACAACTTGTGTTGCAACATACCAAGCAATTTACCATATGGATGACCAACAGAGATTAGAAGTTTGCTTTATTTAGTTATAAATGGTGATGAACACAGGGCTTTGAGCCAAGTACCAGGATAACAACAGGATGAGAGTTACCTAATAGGCAGGTATCACCATCCATAGTGGTATAACCCCCGAATTAGTCCTGGAAAACAGCAGGATGAGAGTACAGTGATAGGCAGGTATCACTATCCATAGTGGTATAACCGCCACAATTAGTTCCATGACCACAACGGATATATATATATATATATATATATATATATATATATATATATATATATATATATATATATATATATATATATATATATATATATATATATATATATATATATATATATATATATATATATATATATATATATATATATATATATATATATATATATATATATATATATCTATATATATATATATATCTATATATCTCTATCTATCTATCTATCTATCTATCTATCTATCTATCTATCTATCTATCTATCTATCTATCTATCTATCTATCTATCTATCTATATTAAACTATATTAATATCTTATTCCGTTTAAATATAACAATTTAAAGAGTAGAAAATTGTTCTTAAAAACACCTCATACAGTATATCCCTCAGCTTGGCGATGTCATCAAGGCAATTCCAGCACAGTTCATATGTATTTCTTATAAATTTAATCACACATTTTTTTTTTTTACATTATCAAACAACGTTTTTGGTTCATTATAGAGATAGGGTGGAATATATAATTAACAAGAAAACATTTACTTCTTTTCTTGGTGTACATCACATTTACAACAATAAAAAAGAAAAAAATCGTTTTTAAAGAAATACAAAAGACACTTTGTTGAAATAGTCTCTCTGACATCACAGATGTCGCCAATCAGTCACTTTTGTCCAAATTCAAAAATACTATTTAATAAATTTTGTAACTTCTAAACGGAATAAGATATTAACAAAGTTTTTTCACCATGTACTTTGTTTCTAAAATTTGTCTTTATCATAAATAAAAAATGAAAATCCATGCGAATATTCTTTTAAGGACCTTCCATATACTCCCACTCAGACTTAAAGGATTAGTTCAGGGGTCAGGCAAGTTCATCTTATATGAAAGAGGACTTCAAAAGAAACAAAATAGTGCAGAAAGCATTCAAAATTATTATTCCTTTAAAGAGATGTTCAACTTTAAAGCTCTGTATCATTTGTATTGAAATGACTGAAATCAGACATAGCCTCAGATTCCTCAATCTTTATGTATTTTATCATATTTTATCCTGCAATTTTGTGGCTTACAGTACCATGGGATATGTCAAAAAAGTAAAACAACTGAATCTAGGAAGGGTATTTATTATATACCACCTGAAGAAAGTTTGAAGAAAAATAATTTAATTAGTGAAAAAATGAAACAAACTGTCTTCAAAAGACATAAAGACTTTGAGGAACTAAAGCCTGTGATGTCACAACTAGTCTCATTACGTCGTTTCTACATACTGTAAATGTTACCAAACTTTAAACTTGATATCTCCTTAATGGAATAAGATTTGTGAATGCTTTCTTCACCATTTTGTTTCTTTTACAGTCCTCTTCACATAAGATAGACTTGCTTGACCCCTGAACTAATCCTTCAATATCTCCTTAACGGAATAGGATTTTTAAATGCTTTCTTCACCATTGTGTTTCTTTTGAAGTCCTCTTTCATATAAGATAGACTCGTATGACCCCTGAACTAATCCTTTAAAATCAACCCAACACACCTTCCAGCTGTTAGCCAAATACCGAGTCATCTCTTTGTTTCCAGGAGTGGAACATCTGTGATGCTACTCCGCCATAACATAATATTGTCTTGTATGTTCTATTTTGATCTTTCAGTCATGACGAATGTAGTAATGCCGCATGTTCGTAGTAATTACACGATGACTGATTCTTTATTTGGATATCCTCTGTGATAATGAACGAACAAAGAGAGACGTAGGATGTGTCTTAATCAGGTTAAGTAATGCTATGCGCTGAAATGGACTTCATGTAACAGCTTCCCTTATTGAGTATGTTTATGTGATTCTGCGTGTTAAAAAGTGTAAATAATGTTTGGCAAGATGCCAACCTATAGGAAAAAGTGTTGATAGGGGGTGGAGAATATTCCCAGGGACCTGATGCGTCATATCCAGGTACTGACATGCGGTCTAATTGGGCCTGGGAGCTAATTAGACCAAAGAAAACGATGTTTCAAGCTTGCTTGTTTGTTTGATGAGGGCTTAACGGCACCACGACAACGAAGGTCAAACAAGCTTGAGAGGTTACAAGATTTTAACATTCTAAAGAGTGAATCTTGTCCAAGTTGTCTCGAGAAAATTGCTTAACCTTCACCCCTAAACCAGATAATACTAGTAAAGTCACTTCCTTGGCAGAATTTGATCAATGATTGTGCAAACATTTTGACCAATCACAAACAATGTATTGTAGTGTACAACGACGACGACGATGAGCGAAAACACAATTACAATGACGGGGTCGTCGCCTGCGTATTCTGTTATGATAGTAACAATGCTATCACGAAACGCTTAATACGACCTGGACGAGAACACAGGTACGACGTACGGACAGACATAACATCGACAACCAAGTCAATGTCCACTGCCTTTGATAACCAGTTGTGGTGCACTGGTTTGTCTAACCAACCCAGGCTTGAACCCGGGGTCTCGTGGTCTGTAGACAGGTACTTCACAGTAGGTAGATATTGTAGTGTATTTCTATCACCCTTTAACACCATAGCTGGCCAAAGCATGGGGAAAATCTTGCAGTTTTTCGCACAGACGCATATGGCCCTTTAAAAAATGATTGGTTTATAACCTGAACCCACCCAGTTGAAAAAGTGATGCGGGCATGCATTTTTTTATTTTTTTATTCCAAGCCAATTAGTTTTGATGATTTGCAAGTCAATCATGCGTACTAAATATTGAAAAGTATCGGAAGCGATTGTTTGTATTTCGGAAGAAAGTAGAAAGAGACGGAAGTATGAATGCTGAATGACTGATACGAGAAAATTATGGTATTTAAAAAAAAAAAAAAAAACTAATCTGAGGTTCTCTGAAAACTGATGAAAACCAGGGTGATAAGCTAATATTTTTTTTATTATTATGATTTTTATTGAGAAATTTTCCTCAAGCACTGGTGTTTGTAAATATTTTTTGAAGCCAAGCGCCATTTGTAAGCCCTGACAAAGGGATACCCAGATTGCCCTGACAAGGGGATACCCAGATTGCCCTGACAAGGGGATACCCAGATTAATCAAGAGTTTAAGAAGCCATGAAAATTTGTAGTATGCTTGAAATTTGAAAGAGTTTCAATAGTCCTAAGGAACTATATCATTATTTTCCTCTGAGATCATAGACAACTAATGTTTAATGACTATGTAGATGTGTCTTGATCAACACACAACTTCTATTTTACCGTCAAATACAAATTTGGGCTATAGACTGTAGAGTGTGGTGAACACGAAAATCAAAATTTCATACTATTAGAAATATATTGATTGACATTGGTTGGCTTTTACACAAAAATTTACGGACTTAACCCCAAAATTTAACAGAATTACTCTGGCCACCGTACAATTGCATCGGCGAATGAATCAATGGGTGACGCGCAATCAGCCAATATTTTTCAGTTAAATCTTGGGGTTCAAGCAGTACATTTTTATGTAAAGTCAATGCCAATATTTTTTTTATATTTTTTATATTTTTGTATTTGGTGCAATTTCTCAGTGAAGTAGTGCTACTATTATAATTCATCTGACACTGTAGTATGAAACTTTGAAAGAGGACTTTATAGAAATTACACTGTACTTCAAGCAAAATACTGTGGCTAAGAAACTACTTGAAGGGAAGGGGGGGGGGGTGAGTAGCCTAGTGGTTATGTAATTGGTACATTACAAAAGATACTGGGATCGAATTTCAGCCAAGACGCTGCGCTGTGTCCTTAAGCAAGACACTTTATCCTATTTTTTCCAGTTCACTTAGCTGTGAAATGAGGACTAGTTTTAATTGAAGAGTTAACCTGCTATGGACTGGTGCCCCATCCAGGGGAGTCAAGTACTCTCATCCGCTTACACTATGGAAACCAGGTATATACACCAGCTCTTTAAGCCCTCAAGCCTTGATGGGATTCAACTTAAGTAAGAAACTATTTCAAAATTGTATTTAATCAAAGAGATATTATGTAGCAGTGACTGGTCTACATGGAAAGGTTACTGTTGAAGGTTGATACCCTCATATTTTTCTCCCAAATATTTTCAGGTGGAAAATTATTAGATTCTTTATTAAATAATATGTTTATCATTTCTCTGACAGTGGATTCTAAGCCATAAAATATCAAGAAAATAAACACTAAAATACCATATCCGACGCACAGTAATAAGCGCACATGGGGCACCTATGAAAATGGACTTAATTGTATCACTTTTAGGCCCGAAGTTTCTTCCAAATAAGCGCCCATATTACCAGGCCATGTATATACAGTACAGTGTGCTATTCCAACTGCATTGTATGTACTGGTTCTGCATATACCAGTATCTACTGTAGCCCCATTATAATAACCACCACAAAAATATCATCAGCGTCAGAGGTAAAAAAGCAAAAAATGTAACAAAACTGATTTTATTATTTAAATTAATCGAATAAAATTATAAATATTCTTAGTCAATGTTGGGTGGGCGCTTAATATAGCACAGGCCTTTAGTACGTCGAATGCGGTGTTTGATTATGTTTGTTTGATGAGAGCTTAACTGCACCACAACAGAAAGGGTCAAATTGTGCCTGAGAGGTTAGATCATTTCAGAGGTAAGAAAACAGGGGGAGATTGAGAGAAACACAAGAACTAAAAGCCCAAAAGCTGGGATCGAGAGAGGAGAAGCATGGGTGAAAAAACAAAATAGAGAGGAGGCGGGGGACTAAATATGGTTGTAGAGGGAAGCATGATGAAAGAAGGAGATAATTTTATCCGGAGGGTTTTTCTGGAAGAGCTCGGCTATTGAGTTGTGGGGAGCGAGGGAAGCTCTGGGAAGGTTGTAAAAGGGGCAAGCAAGGTGAACATGATAGACTGTGATGGACTTGATTTATAAGGGTCCATGCAGGGATGTAATTCTCCTTCGCAAGGTGTGTGGGGGTGAGGGACATGGTAGTTGCCAAAACCTTCCTCCACAAACTAGGAGGAGGACAATGTTTTTCCAAACATCATATACTTTATGAATTATGCCCTCGGGTAAGAGGGATGGCTTTGATTACTCAGTACAATCTTTGAATTCTGAAAAACAGTGCAGCAATATTTTTCTCAACAAATTAAATTTGAAAGATGGGACCCTGTTAAAGGGAGGTCATTATTCCAACCATACATCACATTTTACCACTTAAATTTCATCTTCTTTTTTTTTCAAATCATGTTGCTTGCATACATATATGGTCGGTCATCAGCAATTCACCGACCATCAGCTCAACAAACATCAGTGATGTAGTACTGTAGCTCAACATACATCAATGATGTAGTAGCTCAACATGCATCAATGATGTTGTAGCTCAACATACATCAATGATGTAGTAGCTCAACATACATCAATGATGTAGTAGCTCAACATACATCAATGATGTAGTAGCTCAACATACATCAATGATGTAGTAGCTCAACATACATCAATGATGTAGTAGCTCAACATACATCAATGATGTAGTAGCTCAACAAACATCAGTGATGTAGTAGCTCAACAAACATCAATGATGTAGTAGCTCAACATACATTAATTATGTAGTAGCTCAACATACATCAATGATGTAGTAGCTCAACATACATCAATGATGTAGTAGCTCAACATACATCAATGATGTAGTAGCTCAACATACATCAATGATGTAGTAGCTCAACAAACATCAAGAATGTAGTAGCTCAACATACATCAATGATGTTGTAGCTCAACATAAATCAATGATGTGGTAGCTTAACATACATCAATGATGTAGTAGCTCAACATACATCAATGATGTAGTAGCTCAACAAACATCAATGATGTAGTAGCTCAACATACATCAATGATGTAGTAGCTCAACATACATCAATGATGTAGTAGCTCAACATACATCAATGATGTAGTAGCTCAACATACATCAATGATGTAGTAGCTCAACATACATCAATGATGTAGTAGCTCAACATACATCAATGATGTAGTAGCTCAACATACATCAATGATGTAGTAGCTCAACATACATCAATGATGTAGTAGCTCAACATACATCAATGATGTAGCTCAACATACATCAATGATGTAGTAGCTCAACATACATCAATGATGTAGTAGCTCAACATACATCAATGATGTAGTAGCTCAACATACATCAATGATGTAGTAGCTCAACATACATCAATGATGTAGTAGCTCAACATACATCAATGATGTAGTAGCTCAACATACATCAATGATGTAGTAGCTCAACATACATCAATGATGTAGTAGCTCAACATACATCAATGATGTCAACATACATCAATGATGTAGAGATGTAGCTCAACATACATCAATGATGTAGTAGCTCAACATACATCAATGATGTAGTAGCTCAACATACATCAATGATGTAGTAGCTCAACATACATCAATGATGCGTAGTAGCTCAACATACATCATGTAGTAGCTCAACAAACATCAATGATGTAGTAGCTCAACATACATCAATGATGTAGTAGCTCAACATACATCAATGATGTAGTAGCTCAACATACATCAATGATGTAGTAGCTCAACACACATCTATGTACAGTAGTAGCTCAACATACATCAATGATGTAGTAGCTCAACATACATCAATGATGTAGTAGCTCAACAAACATCAATGATGTAGAAGCTCAACATACATCAATGATGTAGTAGCTCAACATACATCAATGATGCTGTAGCTCAACATACATCAATGATGTAGAAGCTCAACATACATCAATGATGTAGTAGCTCAACATACATCAATGATGTAGTAGCTCAACATACATCAATGATGTAGTAGCTCAACAAACATCAAGAATGTAGTAGCTCAACATACATCAATGATGTAGTAGCTCAACATACATCAATGATGTAGTAGCTCAACATACATCAATGATGTAGTAGCTCAACATACATCAATGATGTAGTAGCTCAACATACATCAATGATGTAGTAGCTCAACATACATCAATGATGTAGTAGCTCAACAAACATCAAGAATGTAGTAGCTCAACATACATCAATGATGTAGTAGCTCAACATACATCAATGACGTAGTAGCTCAACATACATCAGTGATGTAGTAGCTCAACAAACATCAATGATGTAGTAGCTCAACATACATCAATGATGTAGTACCCCAACAAGCATCAATGATGTAGTAGCTCAACAAACATCAATGATGTAGGAGCTCAATATACATCAATGATGTAGTAGCTCAACATACATCAATGATGTAGTAGCTCAACATACATCAATGATGTAGTAGCTCAACATACATCAATGATGTAGTAGCTCAACATACATCAATGATGTAGTAGCTCAACAAACATCAAGAATGTAGTAGCTCAACATACATCAATGATGTAGTAGCTCAACATACATCAATGATGTAGTAGCTCAACATACATCAATGATGTAGTAGCTCAACATACATCAATGATGTAGTAGCTCAACATACATCAATGATGTAGTAGCTCAACATACATCAATGATGTAGTAGCTCAACATACATCAATGATGTAGTAGCTCAACATACATCAATGATGTAGTAGCTCAACATACATCAATGATGTAGTAGCTCAACATACATCAATGATGTGGTAGCTTAACATACATCAGTTATGTAGTAGCTCAACATACATCAATGATGTAGTAGCTCAACATACATCAATGATGTAGTAGCTCAACATACATCAATGATGTAGTAGCTCAACATACATCAATGATGTAGTAGCTCAACATATATCAATGATGTAGTAGCTCAACATACATCAATTATGTAGTAGCTCAACATACATCAATGATGTAGTAGCTCAACATACATCAATGATGTAGTAGCTCAACATACATCAATGATGTAGTAGCTCAACATACATCAATTATGTAGTAGCTCAACATACATCAATGATGTAGTAGCTCAACAAACATCAATGATGTAGTAGCTCAACATACATCAATGATGTAGTAGCTCAACAAACATCAATGATGTAGTAGCTCAACATACATCAGTGATGTAGTAGCTCAACAAACATCAATGATGTAGTAGCTCAACATACATCAATGATGTAGTAGCTCAACATACATCAATTATGTAGTAGCTCAACATACATCAATGTAGTAGCTCAACATACATCAATGATGTAGTAGCTCAACATACATCAATGATGTAGTAGCTTAACATACATCAATGATGTAGTAGCTCGACATACATCAATGATGTAGTAGCTCAACATACATCAATGATGTAGTAGCTCAACATACATTAATTATGTAGCAGCTCAACATACTGTATATTTTTTTTTGTTTCGATACAATTTATTTGTTAAACTCTCATATCTGAACATATCATCACAATGAAGAAAATGTTGAAAAGGAATACAACTATTGTACATAATTCATAAAGCATAATTGTTCGTAATTAAAAGTTAAACATTCCTAAACTTACTAACAGTCAACAAATAATTAAAAGAAAGACCAAAATATCTTGTGAGGATTCCGGATACAAGAAAAAGTTAAACGAGAAAATGCAAAATCAAGTCATTTTTCATTATGACTCTTTAACTTATCTTTTCTTGTTTCTATTTGCTCATCTAATTTACAAATAATTTTTAATTTAGAAATCAGGTGACGAAAGGATGGGCTATTATTTTGTATTTTACATTCATAAATTACCTGCTTACCTACTAGAATCACTTGCTGAGTTAACTTCAATCACTGCCGACTTCGAAAAAAAACATGTAAAATAGAAGAGTGGGAAATGTGAGGAAATAGATGATTAACAAAATAACTAATAATCTCCTGCCAAGAAAACCTGGTACAGTAATCTGGCAATTAACAAACAAATGTTGGAGTGATTCTGCATCTAAATTACAAAATCCACATAGTGCGAAGTCAGCCAGGCCCACTTTGAAAAGCCACTCATTTAAAGGAATTATATAATGCAAAATGTTTATTTGAAAAGCTTTGAGTTGTTATCTATTGTTGACAAAAAAGGAAGATTGAAAATATGGCAAAGATCATATTCAGAATAAGCATAAATATCTTTAAGTTTAGTCCAGACTGTCAGGAGGAGGGAGGGGTGGAGAGGAGATAGGGGAGGGAGAAGGGAGGGATATACGAAGACACTAATACCTCATAACAAATCTTACTCTTGATGGTCTCCAAGTTATAACATAAGCCATTCATACATAATGTAATATCCGCCTCATCACTTGTACCAACATCATTGGCCCCGTGGTAGGGTATATACCAACCAAATTAACTACTACCCGAATTAATTATGTTTTTCCAATTGCTAGGGAGAGCGTTGCATATGCCTAACATTTTAAAATAGTCAGTATTATTTACACCTCTCTGATAGAAAAACTCGAAATTGTGGAAATTTCCCCTCAATATCTCAGACTTTTGAAAAGTCTTTTTCCATGATAGTTCAGTCATAGACAGACTTGCCCCCTAATTTCACATGTTTGTTCTATAAAATAATATTTAAGATATCATCCGCTAAGAATAGGATTGATAAGGTTTGACCACACCTTCAAAATTTCTTTGTACAAAATAGGCTCATGAACTGGGATGCAGTCAACATCAAAATTACAATTTAGCAAGAAAATACCCCCAATTTTGTGAAGGAAATGGAGGACTATCAGTTTCCAGCCAAGAGAGTTGGAGGATTTCAAACATTTTAGGCACATCATCTTATTTGACACAATAAAACTCTTTAAATGAATCATCTTGAAACCTCCATCTTTATACTCATTAACCATAGCTGTGTGCTTTATTTTGTCTTGCCCTTCCAAATAAAGTTATATAATATTCTCTCAATATTTTTAATATAACTCTCAGGAATGCTGAGTACCGAGTCCACATATCATAGTTTGAAAATACCGAACCATTTGATAATCTGAATCTTCCCAAGAATAGACAGATTTCTAGCCCTCCATGATTGAGATTATTGCACATATCTTTAATGATATCATCCATGTTTTTATTCAATAATGTGTAGTACGAGATGTAAATACTCAGACTCTTTATTGTACTGACTAATTTAGTCCAGCCAATTTCGTGTTGTTTACTCTCTGAAATTTATCCCCCAAGACCATGGCAACAGTTTTAATTGGATTAATCTTAAAATTAGACCACTTTTCAAAATCCTTAAATACTGTCAAGATATTATGCAACGATTGCTCATCTTTTGTAAAAACTGTCTTATCATCTGCAAAAAGTGATAGTTTGATATACTTATTGATATTCCCAAGCATGACCGAGATATCACATATATTGTCACTATTCCTTACCTTAATAGCTAAAGTTTCAACTGAAAGGATGAATAAATAAGGAGATAAGGGATCCCCTTGTCTAACCCCAGAGGTTAAAGGGAAGTATCCTGTTGACAACTTCCCATTCATAACACAACCTCCACTATTCATATAAAAAGTCATTATTTATTGTATAATTGATGGTCCAAAATTATAAGCTGTCAGTGCTTTAAACAGAAAGTCATGACTAACAAATTCAAAAGCTTGATGGAAGTCAACCAAAATGGTGTATCCCGACATATGGTAAGAATCAGTATAATGCATGATATCGAAAACTGTACAGACATGCCTCCGCAATGTTGCACCCGGGGATAAAAGCATTTTGGTCAGGGTGAATGATATAATCTAAAATCCCTTTCAAACGTGTCGCAATGGCTTTTGCCCCTATCTTATAATCCACATTCATTAATGGGAGCAAGGAGCACTTCACCACTCTCAACTTTTGTTCAAAATGGGTACTTTTGTAAGGTGATATTATGCATCTTAGTGTGATTTTGTGATCCCCCTCCTTTTCAAACACACACACACACACTTTTGACTTTTCCCCACTTTTGGTAGGCATATTCCTCCTATGGCGTTGGGATTTGGGAGCTACGACCAATGTTGACAATTACCCATCGGACAAATAGGTAAAGTCTTCTTTTGAAAATTGCTTTTAGAAAATAATTGGGGGCATTCCCCTCCCACCATGGCCCTCTGTGTTGATGCCCCTGGTAATATGCTTTAATTGTGTCAAATGAATACTTAATGTATGTGATAACCTCTATGTATAATGTAGTATTTGTGAGTGAGTGGATTTCTATTTGTTTTCAAGCTTCAAGAATGACCTAGAATAAGTTCATTTAAGTTTCAAAACAGTGCCTCCTAACCAATCCGCCCTCAACCTTCATAAGGAACCTTCTGCCACCTTACTCTGAGGCCAGAGGCAAGCCCCTCCCCATTCCCCTAATTGTCGCCATGGTTCCGACATCACTGCAGAGGCCAAAATTTCTACAGGCTCCCAGGACACTAGTTGTCCCACAACGTATTGGACCTTTAATATCATTTGAATATGTAAACCTGTTTTTCAAGTCAGCCTAAAGCAATTTGATGCACATTTTATTAACAATGTTTGCTTTTGAGTGAAATTGAAATCATATACAGGCATACGCTAACAGCAACATACTGATGCATAAAATCAAGATAGATTTTACATCCTTGCAACAAGACATTTTTAATCTATGGCATATTTTCTTCATATCGCTAATATATTAGCCATTTTGAGCAAATAATTAATTATCGTAATTAATGAATCACAATCAATCAATAATAGCGTCCCACAAATACACTTCCAAGTGGCAATCATTATAACAAAGTATAACTATAAGATTTATTTTTTTTATTTTGAAGTCCTCTTTCATATTACTCGAACTACAGTAATCGTTTCAGATCACCAATCATGACCTTGTGCTTTTAGGCATCAGTTATTACAGTCTTTCATCATCTTCATGCGAAGAATAAACTTCTTGTGAACAGGGAGTTAATTGTGCCAAGTCATGTGTGATGTGAAAGGACTTGTGTGTATTTTGAAAGGATGCCTATTCAGGCTAAATTGAGGATAGCCTATTGAGGATAGCCTAATCAGGACAGGTTAGCCATTCTTGAGCTTTTAATACTTTTTAAACCCAAGTTATAGCCCAAACAAGCTGTTAACTACAAGTGTTCTACCCCAATTTAGCTATGCTGTGGGGCAGATCCCAAACAGGATATTAAGCTCATTTAGCACGTGACAAATTGTATTTTAAGGCTGAAACCAATAAAAGCAGAGTTTTCTTTCCATCGAGATATTTGGTAGTATTTCCAGAGCCACTGTTATTAAATATGCTAAAATTTATTATTTGGAGACATTTAAGCGGACTTGTTAAAATTTTAAATTTCAAATTTGTTAAAACTATGCACCAATATGTACTGTTATTGCATCAACATATTGATCTATTTAAGGCAAACATAGCAACATAGCAAAATATATTTTTTTTAGATGCTTAGGATATGATAAACGCTGCAAAAATCCAAATGTATTCAAGAAGACAAGAACTTGGGTCTTCAGTCAGTTCAGACATCGGTTAGGCTCAAATTTCTTAAAGGGATGTTGAGTTAAAAAGTCCAAACCATATGTTCTGTACACACATGACATTCACAGCTGGGAAAGAACCCTGGGTATTCCAGGCACCAATTGACTCATCTAGGCCTCAAAACATCCAACATGTGCTCACCATCCACCACATTAAAAACAAACACTACTGTGGGCTTAAGAATACTATCCACACAACCACGTAGATGTCAACAAAGTAAAAGGAATGGGGTGAGGGCCAGGGGCATACCATGTTCCCCCATCCTTCATAATTACATTCAAATAGACCAATAAAACTGCTAGTGTCCGCCATGTCTGAATGAGCTCACATACTTCCCAGATTACTAACCCCAATACCAGTGTAATTTTCTGCAATTGTAACTGGTATTTTTAGGGTTCTTCCCCCTCCACCCCCTTCCTTCCCGACCCCATCCTCCTCCACATCAGACCCCACAGAGATGATACTTTCATGCCCAGGTCAAGCAATACATGTACACCAAATATTTACTCACAATAAAATAAAACTCAGATCAACATTTGCAACAGGGTGTCATTTAAAGGATTAGTTTAGGGGTCAAACAAGTCCATCTTATATGAAAAAGGACTTAAAAAAAACAAAATAATGATAAAGCATTTACAAACCTTATTTTGTTAAGAAGATATTTAAGTTTAAAGTATGGTATCATTTGTGTAAAAACGACTGAAATCAGACTAGTTGTGATGTCATAGCCTCAGATTCCTCAAAGTCTTTATGTATTTTAAAGAAAGTTTATTTTTACTTTTTTACTATTTAAAGTATTTTCCCTCAAACTTTCTTCAGGTGGTATATTATACATACCCTTCCTAGATTCAGTTTTACTACTTTTTTGACATAATCCCATGGTTTATAAGCCACAAAATCGCAGGAAAAATATGATAGAATACATTAAAACTTTGAGGAATCTGAGGCTATGACATCACAATTAGTCTGATTTCAGTCGTTTCTACACAAATGATACCAAATTATAAACTTATTTATCTCCTGAATGGAATAAGATTTTTGAATGATTTCTTTACTTTATTGTTTCTTTTAAAGTCCTCTTTCATTTAAGATAAACTTGCTTGAACCACTGAACTAATGATACCAAACTTTAAACTTAAATATCTCCTGAGCGGAATAAGATTTTTGAATGTTTTCTTCACCATTTTTTCTCTATTGAAGTCCTATTTCATATAAAATAAACTTGCTTGACCACTGAACTAATCCTTTAAGACCTAGTTATTCTCCATATCTTTTTGTCACTTAGAACTAACTATGTGTACAAGGTGCCCTCTTTTCTGCCTCACAGGCAATTTTAAATGAAATGAAATTGTAACATTTTTTATTCTTTTTGTTCACACAACAATTCTGGGAAATAATTCCCCAGAGCACCCACCCACTCACAGTATCCCACATAAAATTGGAAGTTCAATTGAAATATATTGATGGTTATATTCTGGTAAAGAAAAACACACAAGATAGGAATGGATTAAATTGGTTTAAAAGGTGTGAAAAACATCAAATTATCACTGGTGTTTGTCAATTGGATACAAATATTTGCATCAAAATTAAAACATCTATCGAATCAATGGGGCAGGCAGGGGCGGGGCGCGTGATGTTTGTTTGGGGAGGGGGGGGAAACTACCAGGATTGTACTTTGACCAACAACTTTATCCACCCTTTACCAAAAAGTGTTACAACATATGTCAAAATTTGATAGTCTTAATTCTTGATTGGGAAGGGAGGAGGAAGGAGAGAAGGCGGGGAGGGGCACTAGATTGTTGTTGATGGGGGGAGGGGGGCGAGCTACTCTATTGAAAATTATTAGAGTCATTTGTTCCCCCCCCTCCCTATTATGCCCCGCCACTGAGGGCAGTTGAATATAACAATGATGTTGTGAATCTCCATCATACCCTTAATGAAAGCAGGAGAAAACAGTTGGATCATTTTCAGTGACTGAAATTTAGGACAGAAATTCAAAGAGTAACACTAAAGATAGTGAGCTGTCTTTTCTTAATTACATCCCTGTAAACTATCATTGCACATTCTTTCAAAGTTTGATAAGAGTTCATTAAATTCTTCATAACTCTGAAAATATAAATGTGCTTCTGATATAATTGAAAGACTATTCTGTTTCAAATGTAAGGCTCTTTCTGGTGAATATAAAATCACTACCTGCATGCATACCTTTAACAATCAATTTAAGCTACTTCCTGATTGTAACATGATGTACAGTTTTTGCATTTGATACCATGTTTAAGCTTCACCCATTGTTCACTCTCATGAACAACTTGTAAACAAAGACAACAAAACAAGCTGATCCATCAATTTCAAACAAATTTAATAGTTTTGTGACCAGCAATACATAAATACATGAATTGTTTTGTGTCTATAGTAAAGTGAGATCAGCACAAATCTGCCATTATTAGTCAGCATTTAAAGGGGCACTATACCAAAAAGTGGGGGTGATATTTTAGTGGGTCCCCACAAAAATCAAAGGCTTATCTGGCTCGCAACGGCAGATCCCTAGCTTTGCTGTTTCACAGGGGCGGCCCACCTGCCCCTCTGTGGGCCCGCTCTGCCCCTCTGTGGGCCCGCACTTCCCCCCTGGGGGTCCGCCCTACCCCTTTGGGGTCTGCCCTACATGAGAAAAATATATAATTTCAATTTTATTTTTTAGGTTTAATGTTTTTTAAACTTAATAATCTGAATTATCCTCATAAATGAAATACTTTACACGGATACAGAACCCAGAATGATAGACTGTTCCTTATCAGTCAGAATAGCTTTATTCTCAGATGTATGATTATAGCTAAAATCCCAAAGCTTCTACACTAGAGGATTGAGCTTAAGGGTGCCCCTGGACTCCACGCCGAAAATATGCAGCGTTTCACATGCGCATTAATGTGCCCCTCAACTAATCTATTACCCTGCCCCTTTTAAATCGAGCTAGGGGTCTGACCGGTATAACAGTTTTCTGCTTAATATGAATATTCAAGTGACCATTGCCCTCATGTCATCTGTGTGCTATGGAGGCATGAAGTTGATTAATAATTTGTGGATAATATATATGCGATATTCGCAAAAATTAGCGCCCTCATTTTTCGGTCTAGTGCCCCTTTAAAGATCTATTCACAGGTATAGCAATAGCTTGGACAAGTTGGTAGAAAGTACAGTACTGTGTAATGAACGTCAAAAAGTTTCATCAAAATCTTTTACAAAATGGCCATTTTACAGCGTCAGAATTTTCAGGAATTATTATAATAAATAATGCCAATTTACATTTATAATTTTGGCATCACAGAAAGAAAAAATTGCTATGAAATTCCTTATGTTAACATAATGTTTTGATCCCTCATCAACGGAAGCTGATTGGTCAATACCAATCTGAGGAATTTACGCCACAGACTCGCGTACAAGGCAGATAAATAAAAAATCTGATTAATTTTTTAATTGCCCATTTTCTGAAAAAAATGAAGTGAATATGTCAATGACCAACCTTTGACTGACGTTGCCGGGGGTAGTAGGGGTAAGTCATATAACTGACAAGTGCATAATAAGTGGTGCAATTCTATTTTCACAATCACCCCAGGCGCTTATCACGTCGATTACGGTATCAAAAACTCAAACATTTTTTGAGAAATAATTTTATTCCCAACTAAAATTTCCCATCAACCTACAATACGTGTACAGCAATGGCATCATTACTTTGGGCCAAACTCAATTAAGTTTTAATGGGATTAAAGTCTGTACACAATTATAAAACAAACCAGAACTAAACCCAAATAAAATAAGGCAAAAAATAGAAGAACAGGATTATTTAAATTTTAAACTTACCAAACAAGAATATTCCCAGTACTTCTTCTGCTCCTCACATTAAATATCTCGCACTCAGCCCAACAGCTTGCTTCCCTTTCTAAAAAAAAAACAAACAATATTTTAACTAGCTTGTTTGAACTAGAATATCCTGAAAATTTAATATCTAGTTATCCAGATGAAAAACAAATTACATTTGACAAATTACATTTGACATTCAACCCACATTCACGCCAGAGCCCTACAAATATTAACACCCGGATTTAGTTTGAAAAGCACAAGTGAAAATCTGCCAATTCTGTATACCTCAAAATTTAGTCCAATCCGATGCATGTATGCTGTACAGTACATGTTGCATCATAGAGCTGTGGTTGCATTGTACAGCAATGATAGCAGCCAAACTTGAGGGGTGAAATTGAACAATCATTGAGACATGAAATGGGTTCATTCATGCAGACTCTGGAATGGTAGCCGAAGGATACCCATGTTTGGTAATAAGTATTCTCCTGGAAGATAGTGCTATTCATCTGTTTAAAGAAATATTCCCATGTTTTTTAAAGGAATATTCCCATGTTTTTTTGTAACCTCTCATAAGAAAGAGAAAAATATTAGAAACAATTTAGTACAAAAATCATGTTGATATGTTTTTCCTAGCAGGAGATATTCAAATTTTAAGGATCACAAAAAATGGCAATAAATGAATAGGAAAAGGCTCAGTATGACATCACAGCAACACAATCTCCCACAAAGTTGATGTATTTTATTAAAATCTATCATTATTTTTTATTAGTAAAACCTGCTAGGAAAATAAATGGATGAAAGTTAGGTATTTATATACATTGCCAAATATACCCTACTTCAATAACTTGTGAAAAATTATTTTTAAAACAACCAATTAACGTTCAAAGAAATACATAAACATTTGCAATGGAATTGCCTCTATGACATTATCAAACACGAATTAATCATACCGTACAAAAACTTTAAAATGCGATTGGGAAATCTTTAAAAATCAATATCTCCTGAACGGAATATGATACCAACCTGATTTTTGTACCAAATTGGCTCTAAAAGTATGCTCTTTTAAATAAAACTTCACAAAAAATTTGGGAATATTATAAAAAAAACCATGAGATTACAAAAAACCATAAAAATACTAAAAAAACCATAGGAATATTACAAAAAACCATGGGAATATTACAAAACTATAGGATTATTAAAAAAAAGCCATGGATGGGTATATTACAAAAAAAACATGGGAATATTACAAAAAAAAAAACATGAAAATATTACAAACAAAACACAGGAATATTAAAATAACCATGGGAATATTTTTTTAAAACAAGCGAATAATTAAACAATTATGGGAATATTAAAAAAACATGGAATAATAAAAAAACAAGAGAATAATAAAAAAAAACACCATGGGAATATTAAAAAAACATGGGAATATTAAAAAAACCATGGGAATATTTAAAAAAACCAAGAGAATAATGAAAAAAACCATGGGAATATTTAAAAAAAACAAAGAGAATAATGAAATATTTCAGAAAAACCATGGGATTATTCCATTAAGTGTTCTGGAGATGTAACAATGTATCCAGGGAGTTCTATATGACAACTGCCTGATGATCTCAGACAACCAGGAAAACATTTAGTGCAGAGGGCATGTCTAGCTTTTGTATGGGAGGGAAGGGGGCTTAAAGATGCGCTCGGCTGAAAAGTAAGGGAGTAACTTTTTGCTAATTTCATAGATACATTTTATATCTGTGGCTAATTTATGTAGATTTTAACCAATACAAGTCTAAATGGCACTTCTCTGGTCGCATCACAAGGTCTGCTTTTTACATCATTTTGTATCCATCGCACACAAGCGAACAAATACCAAAAAGTCAATGGAAAAAACAAGTACAAATTTTGAATAATTCGGGTCGAGATTTAGTTGTGATATGTTTATGATATTTTATATCACAAAGGTATTCCATTTAGTATCAGACTCACACTGATACACCCCAACATTTGGGCCAAGAGCTCCTTTAATCCCTTTAAAAAAGGTACTTCTTGCCCCGCCAAGAGTACTTCTTGCCCCGCCTAGAGTACTTCTTGCCCCGCCAAGAGTACTTCTTGCCCCGCCTAGAGTACTTCTTGCCCCGCCTAGAGTACTTCTTGCCCCGCCAAGAGTACTTCTTGCCCGCCTAGAGTACTTCTTGCCCGCCAAGAGTACTTCTTGCCCCGCCAAGAGTACTTCTTGCCCCGCCAAGAGTACTTCTTGCCCGCCAAGAGTACTTCTTGCCCGCCTAGAGTACTTCTTGCCCCGCCTAGAGTACTTCTTGCCCGCCTAGAGTACTTCTTGCCCCGCCTAGAGTACTTCTTGCCCCGCCTAGAGTACTTCTTGCCCCGCCAAGAGTACTTCTTGCCCCGCCTAGAGTACTTCTTGCCCCGCCTAGAGTACTTCTTGCCCGCCTAGAGTACTTTTGCCCCGCCTAGAGTACTTCTTGCCCGCCTAGAGTACTTCTTGCCCGCCTAGAGTACTTCTTGCCCGCCAAGAGTACTTCTTGCCCGCCTAGAGTACTTCTTGCCCCGCCTAAGAGTACTTCTTGCCCCGCCTAGAGTACTTCTTGCCCGCCTAGAGTACTTCTTGCCCCGCCTAGAGTACTTCTTGCCCCGCCAAGAGTACTTCTTGCCCCGCCAAGAGTACTTCTTGCCCCGCCAAGAGTACTTCTTGCCCCGCCAAGAGTACTTCTTGCCCCGCCAAGAGTACTTCTTGCCCCGCCTAGAGTACTTCTTGCCCCGCCTAGAGTACTTCTTGCCCCGCCAAGAGTACTTCTTGCCCCGCCAAGAGTACTTCTTGCCCCGCCAAGAGTACTTCTTGCCCCGCCAAGAGTACTTCTTGCCCCGCCTAGAGTACTTCTTGCCCCGCCTAGAGTACTTCTTGCCCCGCCAAGAGTACTTCTTGCCCCGCCAAGAGTACTTCTTGCCCCGCCTAGAGTACTTCTTGCCCCGCCAAGAGTACTTCTTGCCCGCCAAGAGTACTTCTTGCCCCGCCAAGAGTACTTCTTGCCCCGCCTAGAGTACTTCTTGCCCCGCCTAGAGTACTTCTTGCCCGCCTAGAGTACTTCTTGCCCGCCTAGAGTACTTCTTGCCCGCCTAGAGTACTTCTTGCCCCGCCAAGAGTACTTCTTGCCCCGCCAAGAGTACTTCTTGCCCCGCCTAGAGTACTTCTTGCCCGCCTAGAGTACTTCTTGCCCGCCTAGAGTACTTCTTGCCCGCCTAGAGTACTTCTTGCCCCGCCAAGAGTACTTCTTGCCCCGCCAAGAGTACTTCTTGCCCCGCCTAGAGTACTTCTTGCCCCGCCTAGAGTACTTCTTGCCCCCGCCTAGAGTACTTCTTGCCCGCCTAGAGTACTTCTTGCCCGCCCGCCTAGAGTACTTCTTGCCCCGCCAAGAGTACTTCTTGCCCCGCCAAGAGTACTTCTTGCCCGCCTAGAGTACTTCTTGCCCCGCCTAGAGTACTTCTTGCCCCGCCAAGAGTACTTCTTGCCCCGCCTAGAGTACTTCTTGCCCCGCCTAGAGTACTTCTTGCCCCGCCAAGAGTACTTCTTGCCCCGCCAAGAGTACATCTTGCCCGCCTAGAGTACTTCTTGCCCCGCCTAGAGTACTTCTTGCCCCGCCAAGAGTACTTCTTGCCCCGCCAAGAGTACTTCTTGCCCCGCCTAGAGTACTTCTTGCCCCGCCTAGAGTACTTCTTGCCCCGCCTAGAGTACTTCTTGCCCCGCCTAGAGTACTTCTTGCCCCGCCTAGAGTACTTCTTGCCCCGCCAAGAGTACTTCTTGCCCCGCCAAGAGTACTTCTTGCCCCGCCTAGAGTACTTCTTGCCCCGCCAAGAGTACTTCTTGCCCCGCCTAGAGTACTTCTTGCCCCGCCTAGAGTACTTCTTGCCCCGCCTAGAGTACTTCTTGCCATGCCTATAATATTTCTTGTCCCACCTAGAGTACTTCTTGCCCAATTATAATGAAGACCACATCTTGCCCTGTGGCCCCCATACAGTGAAAGACCAACCACAGGAAACTGAAAGCAAATATTAGTTTATAATTTACAAGAATTAATGCTCTAAAATTACTGAAAAAATTGGTCCAAATTGAGTGATATAGGATAATAGTGGGCCCAATCTAGCTTGCAGAGGTGCGGGGGAGGGGCCCAATCTAGCTTGCAGAGGTGCGGGGGAGGGGACCCAATCTAGCTTGCAGAGGTGCGGGGGAGGGGGCCCAATCTAGCTTGCAGAGGTGCGGGGGAGGGGGATTATGATTTGCAGAGAGTGGTTCTTACCTCCAATATCCAACCCCACAATACCCAGCCCCACAATACCCAACCCCACAATACCCAACCCCACAATACCCAACCCCACAATACCCAACCCCACAATACCAACCCCACAATACCAACCCCACAATACCCAACCCCACAACACCCAACCCCACAACAACCAACCCCACATTACCCAACCCCACAATACCCAACCCCAAAATACCCAACCCCAAAATACCCAACCCCACAATACCCAACCCCACATTACCCAACCCCACAATACCCAACCCCACAATACCCAACCCCACAATACCCAACCCCACATTACCCAACCCCACAATACCCAACCCCACAATACCCAACCCCACATTACCCAACCCCACAATACCCAACCCCACAATACCCAACCCCACATCTACGGTTTACATTTACTGCAGTCAGAATTTACCAACACTTGAGCCTTCCTGAAACCTTGAAGCTATTAACTGAAAAATGGCTCCATGCCCAAACCAGGGAGCTGCTACTTTGACAAACAGCTCCCTGCCCAAACCAAACAATCTGTCATGTTTCTGACCAATCCCATATTACAAACATTGCCTAGGCATTTACTGATAACAGTGGTGCTACTATGCCATGTGGTACCCATCATAACGGTAGCTGACTCACCCCAGGGGACTATTTACCAAGTTCACACCCACATAATCAATATGGAGAAGATCTTTATTTATTGAGAAAGAAAGTGTGTGAAGAGGGTTGGGTGTATTTATCAAGCATAGTGAGGGCCACAGGGAGCTTATCTTTGAAGTGGTATAGGATATCAGGTAAAAAAAAATTGGTAAAATGTGTCTTCGCTATCTATCCATCACTTTAAATTAAACTGTTTAAGAAATATTCCCATGGCTTTTCATTTTTCCATATATGATAGTATATGAAAATTTGTAGAAACAAAAAGTGGAGCAAAAAAAAAACAAGGTTAATTTCTTATTCGGTTTAGAAGTTATAAGAATTTAAAGAGTAAAAAAATGTTCTTAAAAAACACCTCGTACAGTATATGTCCTTAAGCTTGGTGATGTCAACAAGGCAGATCCAGCACAGTTCTTATATCTTATAAATTTAATCACACTTTTTTACATTATCAAACAGCATTTTTGTTTAATTATAGAGATAGGGTGGAATATATCATTTACAAGAAAGCTTTTTGTTTCTTTCTTGGTGTACATCACATTTACAATGATAAAAACATCAAAATCATTTTTAAAGAAATACAAAAGACAATTTTGATTAAATTGTCTCTATGACATCACAGGTGTTGCCAATCAGTCACTTTTGTCTAATATCAAAAATACTTTAAAATTTTGTAACTTCTAAACGGAATAAGATATAAACATAGTTTTTTTTTTTCTCACCACTTTGTTACGAAAGGTTATCTCTATCATACATGAAAAAATGAAAATCCATGGAAATATTCTGTTAAACAAGGAAGTTGCACTATAACCCGACTGCAACTCTAGGTTCGGACAGGGAGGAAAATAATACCTCCTTGGTTCAGATGGAAGGTCTACAGCCAGGAAGGGAAGGGAGGAGGGGGAAGGGGTCACTAGCACTGAAATTCTCCCCAAAATATTCACATTTTTAACCAAACTGCTTGTCCTAAATTAACTCATTTCAGGAAGAAAAAAATGCAGAAAGTTTACCGAATGTTTTAAAGAATGATTTTATTTATTTTTAAACTCCAACCTGAAGATGGGTGACAAGTTGGCCCAGTCCCATAGGTTGGGTTATGGTGATGATAAGGGGAGGGGGAGGGAAAATTTCCTCGTTTTTTCTCCACTAAACTTGTATCTTTTGTAATCTTATCCACCCTAACTTTCTAGGCACATTTGATTTTGTAACTACACCTCCATCCCCCTCCCCCTCCCCCTTCGTAAGGCAAGTCCCGCCAAAGCTCAATCCACTGTGGCATTGAAATGTGTCCATACCTAAATTATTAAAGCAAAGAAAAATTATAAGTATTGCTTTAATATGCCTTTAAACTAAATCAAATAATCACTAAACATTAAAGATAACCTCCATGACAAGACCACTTTCTGTCAAAACCACTCAAATATTTCTTCTCTTTACAAGTTCCCAGCAGGGTATTGCAGCAGCGGTAGATTAAAAATTAAGTCCTACCACAACTTAGAAATTATTTGTTGATAGAAGTAATAAAAATATAATTAATTTTTGCTACCCGAGGTTTCCTCTTCCTTGGGTGTAGTGATGCTTAAAAACCAAAATGAAGATATCTTTAACTTGCGGTTCAAATATCTCTAAGTAAGTTCATTGGACTGGAAGTCGGACCTTGTACAGACTGTGCCGGCTGAATTAGGGATTGTGGGGTGAACCTGGGCAAAGGCGGTTTGTAAGAGATTTGTTGGAATGGCAATCCATTGTTAGGGAAGGGGAGAAAATTAACTTAGTTTTCATTATACATATTATTCAAGCATGAACAAACAAAATGCTCGGCAATTTTTTAATTGTTTTATTTATTATTTTTATTACTATTATTATTATTATCATACTTATTAATATTATTATACTTATACTTATTATTATTATTATTATTCTTATTATTATTATCATTATTAATATTATCATTATTACTATTATTATACTTATACTTATTATTAATATTATTATCATTATTATTATACTTATTATTATTTTTAATATTATTATTATCATTATTATTTTTTAAATATTTTTGAGGGGGAGAGAATTGCCATCCCTTGCCCTTGTGGTAAGTCACTCATGAATCTCAGATGTAGAGGTGGTCAAACCCAAAGAGATGTGACCAATCATTTTTATTAACAGTACATGTAGGATAAAGTTGGGCAAATTGGAGACGCTTCCACAAATGCCCAAAATGTAATGTTAAGGATCAATGACTTTATTGGAATAGTACAGCAATTATTGTGTACCAAAGATAACTGCTAAATATTGACTTCAAGAAAGTAGTCAAACAGAATCTGGTGTGGTAACTGTATTTTACCACTTTAAGGGAGTTTAAAGGAAAACAATTGACCAGTAAAAAACATGTTTTTAAAATACAATAATAATTGTAAAGAGTAAGGATGAGGGCGCCAACATTCTATAGTACAGTTTCCACACCAGTTATTTATCCAAGTTTCAAAAATAAGTATCTTATTATTAATGAAATAAGATGTTTGAAGTTTGACCACACTTGAGTTGAGAAGAGTACCTAGCGATATAATTCAGGTTTTTAAATTCCTATCTGGTAGTGATGCTTTGACTTTGTTATTTCTTGAATGTTTCAGCTAATCCTCATGTGACACATGGTAACAGTTTGAAATTGACCAAAGAGTTCTCGCGGATAGATATTCAACGTTTTAGCTTTTCGCAAAGATTTGTTAATGAGTGGAATGGTTTGCCTGAGTAGGAAGTTAGCTCCAATTCTATTTACAGCTTCAAAGTCAACATTGATGAGTTCTTTACTAACTCTGGTTTTTTTTTTTTTTTTTTTTTTGTGGTGGTGGTGGTAGTTTGGGCTTTTTATGGGGTGACTGACTAACCCTTCTTAGCCCGTCATCTTGTTATGTCATGTTATATCAATCATACACGTTTGATTTGTTATGTGACCTTTTTGAGCATTAACTCTCATTTGACCGTCATATCACTTAAAAATGAAAGACGATCAGCAATAACACGTATTCTTCAAGGGTAGAATCAAACCATTATGCACCATTTCTTAGTCTGTGAAAATGACTTTCTCATAGCAATGTAAATCAAATTTCTCAGTTTTTTTTTTACAATTCTGTAAATGGTGAGTGTTTGATCCAGAATATTTAAGCTATTGACCTACTTGCAAGATTCAGCCAGGAGCCTCTGTGTAATGAACCCTACCTAGCCTGCGCCCAGTCAGTTTAGGGCGCATCCTCGCTTATTAGCCAGGACCCTCTTTGTAATGAACCCGGCGAATTCTCACTTATCAGCCAGGATCCTGTTTGTAATGAACCCGGGGAATTCTCACCTATCAACCAGGAACCTGTTTGTAATGAACCCTAGCTTGCAGTTTAGGGAGAATTCTTACGTATCAGCCAGGAACCTGTTTGTAATTAACCCTAGCCTGCACACAGTTTAGAGCACATCTCCGGGTCGTGTTTCCCGGTGCTTGATGATTGCAGAAAAATCAATGTTATGTGGTCTCATTTGAGTGCAAGCAGTGGCACAACTAAGGGGGCATAACTAAGGGGGAAGGAAGGGGGGGATGAAAAAATACCATTATACCTATATACTAAAGGGACCCCCTCCACCCCCTCTAGAACCCTAACGAGTAGCTATGTTCGCCTGGTCCAGAACACGATCCTCCCCTCACCTAGCATTAAGATTAGGCAGGGCCATAGGATACTATGGGGATGGGAAGCCATCGCCCCCTTCCCCCCTCAATAATTCAAAAAGTTGCAATATACTTTTTAAGATACACAATGTCATATGAAGTGAAAGCTACATCTCGGCCCCTCCAATAATCTAAGGTCTCCTACATTCTTGTCAATTGACTGTTACCCGATCCGATCTGATTCAATCGGTTCAGATTCTCACAGTAAAATATTGGTGGAGCTGATCATCTGCAGTGGATCTGATTGTGAACTCATACTCATGTGGGAACACACTCTTTAGGGTTACTCCATGTCATCAATCCAAAACACTTTCTGATTGGATTTCATGAAGAAAATCAATTTGGGTCATGAATATTTGGAGACTTACAGTAAATGATTTGGTTTGGTTTAATTTGTTGATGTTTAAGGCACCCAACAGTCAGAGTCAAAAATGCCAAGAGGGTGGGTGTTAAAGGATTAGTTCAGTGGTCAAGCACGTCCATCTTATATGAAAGATCTTATTTCGTCAAGGGGATATTTAGGTTTAAAGTTTGTTATCATTTGTGTAGAAACGATTGAAATCAGACTAGTTGTGATGTCATAGCCTCAGATTCCTCAGTCTTTATGTATTCTATCATATTTTGGCCTGCAATTTTGTGGCTTAAAACCACGGGATATGTCAAAAAAGTAGCAAAACTGAATCTACGAAGGGTATTTATAATAGGGCATGTGAAGAAAGTTTGAGGGAAAATGATTTAATTAGTTAAAAAATTCAATAAGCTTTCTTTAAAATACATAAAGACTGTGAGGAATCTGAGGCAGTGACATCACAACTATCTTAATTCAGTTGTTTTACAAAAATGATACCAAAATTTAAACTTAAACATCTCCTTAACCGAATAAGATTTTTGAATGCTTCCTTTACCATTTTGTTTCTTTTAAAGTCCTCTTTTATATAAGATGGACATACTTGACCACTAAACTAATCCTTTAATGGAATAAGAATTTTGAATGCTTTCTTCACTGTTTTGTTTCTTTTGAAGTCCTCTATCATATAAGATGGACATGCTTGACCATGGAACTAATCCATTAATAATTAAAAGTGCAAGAGTTAGAACAGAGATGATTGGGAGAAGGAGGCGGGATAGAAAGGAGAGAGAAAAAAAAAATCAAATGAATTCCAGATAAGTTCCTAAGTTAATTCAGGCTTTTCCGATTGTGATAAAGATTTCTACATACATTCGGGTAAATCCTTGTAGAAAAGTAGCCGTGAAATTTTGAAGGGTCACTATCAGCGATACTACAAGCACAAAGAAGGTCCAAGAAAAGCCTAATTGGGGGCTCGAGGGGGGAAATGTCCCCACCACAAAATCACAATTCTATGCAGCAAAATAAAAATACACAACCTCTACTTTTTCTGTATTAAAACCATGAATTGTAACCAGTCATTTTAATGGCAGTGGTGACAGAACCGAGGAGGCTGTGGGGGAAGGGGAAAGGAGGAAGGGAGGGGGAGGTGCAGACCTCTCAATGACAAAAGTGGGGGTACAGACCTCTCAATGAAAAAAGTGGGTGGGGGGCTCGTCGCACTCTTTTACATTAAAGACAAATTAGCATGAAATTCTGCATACAATTCAAATGGCTTTCAAATGGTCAATTTGAATTCATGTTCAATGATAAAAGATGTTGCTATCAATGGTTTTCAATAGATTTTAAGGCAATTAAAAGCTAATGTCACCTACATGTAGAGCAGTGTTCACATTAAGGTGTGGGATTGTGGGAATTCCTGCTCAAAAATAATTAAAGGGGGGAAATCCAGAAAAGAAAAAAATGGCAGAAAAGTGCCAAATTTGGCTAAATTTTCCCTTTTTTTTTAAATAGTATTTTTAGTACTTTTCTGTTAGTTTTTTTCCATAAAGATTATTGGTTTTTTCCAAAAAGTAAGCCCCTTTTTTTGAATCCCCCCCCCCCCCTAACCCCTCTAAAAAATAAGATAATAAAAATTAAACCTCGGTGTGAACACTGATCTAGAGCTATATTTAAAGATGATTTAAATAAATGCTTAAACCTCTTTCAATAATTATATTCTAAATGTACTTACTGTAGCTCCAGCTCTATAGGACCTACATTGTAGGAGTTTCCATCTTAGAGAAACTGAGAAAAAGAGCATTCGGTGCTCTTATCCCCACTAACACCTATCAAGTATTGGATAGACTATTCAAAAATCACTGGTCAGGTGAATTGTTTCTACTCTCAACCAGACCAAAAAAGGTATTTCACAGATGACCATCACAAAAGCTCTTTACACAATCACGCTGTCAAGCATCCCCTTGGCATATTTCCACCCAAATAAGTAGATTCTTCAAATGTTACCGGTTAACTTGAAAGCTGAGAAAAAAACACACACTATTTTCAGTCTCAAATACCAGAAATTTACTTAACACCCTAATTCTAGGGATTGAGGCCTTTGTTGAATAGTGCGTATCAATGCAAGGTACTTCTTAAAGTGCAGAGTCATTGGGGATCTTTTAGGGATGACCAATTGTCATCCATATAATATACATCACTATGAGAGAGCCACCACACCACACCATTCAAAGGATTAGTTTAGTGGTCAAGCATGTCCATCTTATATAAAAAGAGGACTTTAAAAAAACAAAAATGGTGAAGAAAGCATTCAAAAATAGTATTCTGTTAAGGAGATATTAAAGGATTAGTTTAGTGGTCAAGCATGTCCATCTTATATAAAAGAGGATTTTAAAAGAAACAAAGTGGTGAAGAAAGCATTCAAAAATAGTATTCTATTAAGGAGATATTAAAGGATTAGTTTAGTGGTCAAGCATGTCCATCTTATATAAAAGACTACTTTAAAAGAAACAAAATGATGAAGAAAGCATTGCTAAATGTTATTCCATTATCATTCCTATTAGGGGAGATAAAGTAAGGGGAAAGAAGGTGCCCTTTTGAAAATGTGCGCACGGGGGACAGGAGTAGCCCTTTGGAAATTTTAGGGAGGACCAGTCAGGAGATGCCCTTTTGAAACTTATATGAAATTATTGTAGGTCATTCTTGAAGCTTGAAACATGCTTGACCACTGAACTAATCCTTTAAGCCACAAAATGGCAGGACAAAATATGATAAAATACATAAAGACTTTGGGGAATCTGATGCTATGACATCACAACTAGTCTGATTTCAGTCACTTCTACCATTCTACCTCCATGCTTCTACACAAATGATACCAAAATCTTAACTTCAATATCTCTTTAACGGAATAAAATTTTGAACGCTTTCTTTACTATTTTGTTTCTTTTGAAGTCCTCTTTCATATAACTTGCATGACCCCTGAACTAATCCTTTAATGAGACAAATCAATGTTGTTCGCTGGAAAGAACAATTATGCTTCTTTTAGAGGTCAAAAACAACACTGACATACAAGTACTGTAGCCTATTTTGTGATCAACAACTGTTATTTCACTTACATCATCTCTGCACCTTAACCTCGTTTCTTTCTTTTAAATACTTCTCATCCTATTGGTTTATTGTTCTTTCATTCTTTTTTCAAATTACATTTCAAAATTAATTGTTTCAAAGGATTTTTGAAAACAAATAGAATGTTTTATACATAATCAGGGTCAAACGAGAAAGGGAAAAGTTTCATGACAACAATTTCCTCGAGATCACCTTGGCTTCTTGTAAAAACATCCTGCATTTCAAATTCTGATGAAATTGCTTGTTAAGGTACAGATAATTGCACGTCTGCCACCTACTGTATCTGTTAAAACAATCTTTGTTCCCATCCCTGCCATGGCACCAGGGAAATAGTCCATTAAACACGACATTGATTGACCGTTGCGTGATGAAGTAAACAGAGCCGTTAATCCATTCATTGAGGCACAATTAAGTGTTGATGAGTAAAACAGCATACAGTTAATCTACTTTAAGGTTAGTGAAAGAAGCATTTGAACAAAATGGGACGTGTTGTTGTGCGAATATTCATGATCACATCCCATGTTCAATGGAAGGGTGTCTCCAAGACCAGGGGTGGGGTGGGGGAGGGGGTGGCACGTCCATAAGTGAGGTACATATAAGCCTCCAAAACAGGTGCCTTTTTGCATCATTGTTGTAAAGCAGGTGTCTTTTTCTATCATGCATGTAGTGAAGGTTCGAATAAATGCTGTTTTACTCTGTTAATTCTATACTGTTAGTCCACTTTTACAATATTTTCTTGAATATTCGATACTGCCGGTATTAAAATCGACTTCTTTCATTCAGCAAGTAACAACATTTTATAATTTCATACTGCATATAACCAAAAATCTGATACTGCAGGTATTGTTTTAGGTTGATTGCATTTCTAGCATGAAGGCCCACCCCCTCCCCCTTCCTCCCGGGTGGCATCTCATCCTGAGCATGCATCAAACTCACAAGAAGTCGTACCACCCAATTGGGAACTTTTACAAAAAATAACAACAATAACGAGATAATTAAAAGTAGCGGAGTATGATTGTTGCACGCAGGTGTAAGCTACTGCATTACAGTATGTGCTGTATATAAAAAGGCAAATCTTCATATGGACACAATGTTTAGAATTTATTCAAATTGTTTGATTGGTTGAAATTTCAACCAATTGCTGCACAATTCATTGGCTCTTATTTCATGGTATATCTTAAATAAAACCCCAGTTGAAATCAACACATGAAATAACCCAGTTGCTTAGCGCGATGGTTTACGGTTATTTTTCAAACCATCCAGAATCAGTTTTTGCGAGTTTTGCTTTGTGTTTTTTCTTTCCCTGTAATTCTTATTTGAGTGACTACTGTCGTATTATCCTACTAATGTTTCACACAAGTGACTACTGTCGTATCATCCTACTAATATTTCACACAAGTGACTACTGTCGTATCATCCTACTAATATTTCACACAAGTGACTACTGTCGTATTATCCTACTAATGTGTCACACAAGTGACTACTGTCGTATTATCCTACTAATATTTCACACAAGTGACTACTGTCGTATTATCCTACTAATATTTCACACAAGTGACTACTGTCGTATTATCATACTAATATTTCACACAAGTGACTACTGTCGTATTATCCTACTAATATTTCACACAAGTGACTACTGTCGTATCATCCTACTAATGTGTCACACAAGTGACTACTGTCGTATCATCCTACTAATGTGTCACACAAGTGACTACTGTCGTATCATCCTACTAATGTGTCACACAAGTGACTACTGTCGTATTATCCTACTAATGTGTCACACAAGTGACTACTGTCGATTATCCTACTAATATTCACACACACTAGTGACTACTAATGTGTCACACAAGTGATACTGTCGTATATCCTAATAATTGTCACACAAGTGACTACTGTCGTATTATCCTACTAATATTTCACACAAGTGACTACTGTCGTGTAATGTGTCACACAAGTGACTATCCTACTAATATTTCACACAAGTGACTACTGTCGATTATCCTACTAATATTTCACACAAGTGACTACTGTCGATTATCCTACTAATATTTCACACAAGTGACTACTGTCGATTATCCTACTAATATTTCACACAAGTGACTACTGTCGTGTTATCCTACTAATATTTCACGTGACTACTGTCGTGTTATCTACTAATATTTCACACAAGTGACTACTGTCGTCATCCTATCCTACTAATGTGTACAATATTTCACACAAGTGACTACTGTCGTGTCATCCTACTAATATTTCACACAAGTGACTACTGTCGATTATCCTACTAATATTTCACACAAGTGACTACTGTCGTCGTTATCCTACTAATGTGTCACACAAGTGACTACTGTCGATTATCCTACTAATGTGTCACACAAGTGACTACTCGTCCTACTAATGTGTCACACAAGTGACTATCCTACTAATATTTCACAAGTGACTACTGTCGTGTTATCCTACTAATGTGTCACACAAGTGACTACTGTCGATTATCCTACTAATATTCACACAAGTGACTACTGTCGATCCTACTAATATTTCACACAAGTGACTACTGTCGTATTATCCTACTAATGTGTCACACAAGTGACTACTGTCGTATTATCCTACTAATGTGTCACACAAGTGACTACTGTCGTATTATCCTACTAATGTGTCACACAAGTGACTACTGTCGTATTATCCTACTAATATTTCACACAAGTGACTACTGTCGTATTATCCTACTAATATTTCACACAAGTGACTACTGTCGATTATCCTACTAATATTTCACACAAGTGACTACTGTCGATTATCCTACTAATATTTCACACAAGTGACTACTGTCCCATTATCCTACTAATATTTCACACAAGTGACTACTGTCGTATTATCCTACTAATATTTCACACAAGTGACTACTGTCGTATTATCCTACTAATATTTCACACAAGTGACTACTGTCGTATTATCCTACTAATATTTCACACAAGTGACTACTGTCGTATTATCCTACTAATATTTCACACAAGTGACTACTGTCATTATCCTACTAATATTTCACACAAGTGACTACTGTCCCTTTATCCTACTAATATTTCACACAAGTGACTACTGTCCTATTATCCTACTAATATTTCACACAAGTGACTACTGTCGATCCTACTAATGTGTCACACAAGTGACTACTGTCGATTATCCTACTAATATTTCACACAAGTGACTACTGTCCCATTATCCTACTAATATTTCACACAAGTGACTACTGTCCTATTATCCTACTAATATTTCACACAAGTGACTACTGTCGATCATCCTACTAATATTTCACACAAGTGACTACTGTCGTATTATCCTACTAATATTTCACACAAGTGACTACTGTCGTATTATCCTACTAATATTTCACACAAGTGACTACTGTCGTATTATCCTACTAATATGACACAAGTGACTACTGTCCTATTATCCTACTAATATTTCACACAAGTGACTACTGTCCTATTATCCTACTAATATTTCACACAAGTGACTACTGTCCTATTATCCTACTAATATTTCACACAAGTGACTACTGTCGTTATCATCATACTAATATTTCACACAAGTGACTACTGTCGTGATTATCCTACTAATATTTCACACAAGTGACTACTGTCGATTATCCTACTAATATTTCACACAAGTGACTACTGTCGTTATTATCCTACTAATATTTCACACAAGTGACTACTGTCCTATTATCCTACTAATATTTCACACAAGTGACTACTGTCCTATTATCCTACTAATATTTCACACAAGTGACTACTGTCCTATTATCCTACTAATATTTCACACAAGTGACTACTGTCGTATCATCATACTAATATTTCACACAAGTGACTACTGTCGATTATCCTACTAATATTTCACACAAGTGACTACTGTCGTGTTATCCTACTAATATTTCACACAAGTGACTACTGTCGATTATCCTACTAATATTTCACACAAGTGACTACTGTCCTATTATCCTACTAATATTTCACACAAGTGACTACTGTCGTATCATCATACTAATATTTCACACAAGTGACTACTGTCGTATTATCCTACTAATATTTCACACAAGTGACTACTGTCCTATTATCCTACTAATATTTCACACAAGTGACTACTGTCCTATTATCCTACTAATATTTCACACAAGTGACTACTGTCGTATCATCATACTAATATTTCACACAAGTGACTACTGTCGTATTATCCTACTAATATTTCACACAAGTGACTACTGTCGTATTATCCTACTAATATTTCACACAAGTGACTACTGTCGTATTATCCTACTAATATTTCACACAAGTGACTACTGTCGTATTATCCTACTAATATTTCACACAAGTGACTACTGTCCTATTATCCTACTAATATTTCACACCGGGATTTTGTGCGTACCACAACCGGAAGTGACGTAAATGTTCTCATCCCAAAATTTTTTGAGACAAGGTTCCCTCTTTAAATTTACAACGGGCTGAAAATAACTCCATCTGCAAAACTTTATATATAGAAAACAAGCTATTTGTATAAATATATGGACTTGCACTATATGCTGTAAAGCATAGCATGGCAAGGTTTAATGTCCTGAAAACATCCAGTGCTGAACATTATATCAAGACGGCCAGGTTTAATATCCCCAAAACATCCAATGCTGGACATTATATCAAGATGGCCACAGCCTTGATAACCACTTGTGAACTCACTGGTTGCAGACCCACTAGGATACGAACCCGGGACGTGTGGGTGAGAGGACAAAGCACTAACCACTACACCGCGATGACTGCATTTACTTTCTCTAAAAACAAGTGTCAGCGACTCAATGCACTAAACTGTAATTAAGCAATATGTTCGGTTCTGACCCGTTTTCCCCTAAAATATGCTCTAGTAACCGTAGGTATTGTATCTAGCTCGGATACTCATAAATCATGCACCAATGAATCTGAATTACAGATTATTACTTTCACATAGAGTGACTTCATCAGATACGGATAACATTGCAAATTACACTGTAGAGGATTATTAAAGGATGAAATTATTATGACCCATAAAAATAAAAAATAACAAACACGCATTTCTTGTAACCCATAAAGGTGCATGTACATGGATGTGTAGATCTAGTACTTTGAGGCAACAGTACATTGACCAATTAACAGCGTTTTTAAATCTCATCGAAAATTGCCATAATTCATGCAAATTTTGTGATGAACACAGATGACCGTGGTACACAGGGTGACGACCTTTATATTTTCTTTTGTAAACTCATTGTTTTTGAAATGCCTTTCATAATTCTTTGAAGTGGTACAGCAAATTCTGACCACGTTTTTGAGTCTTTGCTGCTCCCAGTAAATGCCATGCTTCCAATAAATGCCATGCTCACAGAAAATGCCATGCTCCCAGTAAATGCCACTCCTAGTTAATGCCATGCTTCCAGTAAATGCCATGCTCCCAGTAAATGCCATGCTCCCAGTAAATACCATGCTTCCAGCAAATGCCATGCTCCCAGTAAAATTCTAGCAAGAATAGACATTGCCATCATTTTCAGTGAATAAAATTTAAGAAAAGTTGTTTTTAAATAAACATTTTGAGCTGTTTGTCATTGTAATACTCATGTACACATAATATGAATAATCATGAAAATGAATAATCATGAAAACGAATAACTTTCCAGTAGCGATACCCCTTTAAAGAAGAACTAAACCAACAAGTGAGGGCATATTTTTAAGGGGTCCCCACAAAATCAAATGCTTATCTAGCACGCAATGGTATAGCAATTTTCTGCTCAATATGAATATTCAAGTAACCTTTGCCCTCACCTCAACTGTGGGCTATGGAGGCATGACATTTATCAAACTTTTGTAGATAATATATTTGTGAAATTCACAAAAACAAGCGCCATCACTTTTCAGGTCTAGTGCTCCTTTAAACTGTGATGATAAAAATGTCATTCATCTAATAGATTTCTGGTCTGGATGCTATCCAACTAAATCATTTACACAAAAGGATTAAGGAGGATTAGCTGAACGTCAAATAGGAAACCAATGCCATTGAACAATCTCTAGATATCTGAGGTCACTCGGGTCAAGCAATATAGAAACATGTTTTTAGAACTGAAATGTTCATTTAGATAATCACTTCCACAAGTGATTTCCTTCCCTGGATAACAAGGATCAGGTTTAGCAGTGTAGCATAAAGAAAACCAACACTTAATGAGAGTACTTTATTTGTTAAGGGAATATTCCTATATGATTAGAAGATTATTAACCCTTACTCTACCACGCAGCGATATTAAACAAAAAAGTGCTGGTAGAGTAAGGGTTAATCAACCCGCGTCAAGTGTGCCAACTCAAATATATATGCAGCATTAACCTGTGGGCGGCCCACCAGGTCACTGAAGCGGAATGAGCCCGACTTTGTTGCTCGGAAGACAGAGAACCCTTCAATAATTAGTCTGTGATTAACCCTTACTCTACCACCGGTCTTTGACTCCACCTCCCAGGTACATTTTCAAAAAAGTGCTGGCAGAGCAAGGGTTAAAAAAACAATTTGGTGTAAAAATTACATTGATACATTTTTTTCATTTCGAAGTTATGGCATTTCAAAGATTAGGCGAGTGTGTGGTTAAAAAGTAATCTCACAGTGTACAGTACAGTGTGATGCCATAAAGTCAAATTTAAGACAATTTTTTTATTTCATTGAAAATTAAGTGCCTCTTCTTGAATTATGAAAGCACTTTTGTTTATTTATTGAGATGGGGTATGATATACACTTTATAAGAACATGGTTTGCCCATTGGCTCGTAAAGCTAACACTCCTTAAGTAAAAGCAAAACATTTTCTTGTTTTTTAGAAATACATATTTGTCTTGGATCTGCCTTTATGACATCACATTTTACACTGTGAGGTCACACTGATGAAATCGTTAAAATGCAGTAGCTCCAAAACGGAATAAGATATTAACATGCAGAAGTGAAGGAAGCTTTTGAAAAGTGGACAAGGAGGGGGAGGGGGGGGGACATGACCTCTTAGGGGGCATGCCACACGTCCCTAGTCATATGCATGTTCAGCAGGTGAATTCATATCAAGTGGCACAACCATTAATAAGAGTGTACTGACTTTCTGTTAACTGACTCTTTATATCGAAACAATGCAAGTACAGAACTCAATTCGTGTTACATGTAGTATTAAGCAGCGTTCAGGCCGTTTTATGATATTATGTTCCGATTAGAAGGTATCACATTTCAATGATTCCAAATGTTATACAAAAACCTGACTGGTCCCCATCTGGGTACAGTACGGCTCTGTGCTGACAGGCAGGAGCAGTACGTCTCTGTGCTGACAGGCAGGAGCAGTACGTCTCTGTGCTGACAGGCAGGAGCAGTACGTCTCTGTGCTGACAGGCAGGAGCAGTACGTCTCTGTGCTGACAGGCAGTAGCAGTACGTCTCTGTGCTGACAGGCATGAGCAGTACGTCTCTGTGCTGACAGGCAGGAGCAGTACGTCTCTGTGCTGACAGGCAGGAGCAGTAAGTCTCTGTGCTGACAGGCAGGAGCAGTACGTCTCTGTGCTGACAGGCAGGAGCAGTACGTCTCTGTGCTGACAGGCAGGAGCAGTACGTCTCTGTGCTGACAGGCAGGAGCAGTACGTCTCTGTGCTGACAGGCAGGAGCAGTACGTCTCTGTGCTGACAGGCAGAAGCAGTACGTCTTTGTGCTGACAGGCAGGAGCAGTACGTCTCTGTGCTGACAGGCAGGAGCAGTACATCTCTGTGCTGACAGGCAGGAGCAGTACGTCTCTGTGCTGACAGGCAGGAGCAGTCCGTCTCTGAGCTGACAGGCAGGAGCAGTACGTCTCTGTGCTGACAGGCAGGAGCAGTACGTCTCTGTGCTGACAGGCAGGAGCAGTACGTCTCTGTGCTGACAGGCAGGAGCAGTACGTTTCTGTGCTGACAGGCAGGAGCAGTACGTCTCTGTGCTGACAAGCAGGAGCGGTACGTCTCTGTGCTGACAGGCAGGAGCAGTAAGTCTCCTCTGTGCTGACAGGCAGGAGCAGTACGTTTCTGTGCTGACAGGCAGGAGCAGTACGCCTCTGTGCTGACAGGCAGGAGCAGTACGTCTCTGTGCTGACAGGCAGGAGCAGTACATCTCTGTGCTGACAGGCAGGAGCAGTACGTTTCTGTGCTGACAGGCAGGAGCAGTACGTCTCTGTGCTGACAGGCAGGAGCAGTACGTCTCTGTGCTGACAGGCAGGAGCGGTACGTCTCTGTGCTGACAGGCAGGAGCGGTACGTCTCTGTGCTGACAGGCAGGAGCGGTACGTCTCTGTGCTGACAGGCAGGAGCAGTACGTTTCTGTGCTGACAGGCAGGAGCAGTACGTCTCTGTGCTGACAAGCAGGAGCGGTACGTCTCTGTGCTGACAGGCAGGAGCAGTAAGTCTCTCTGTGCTGACAGGCAGGAGCAGTACGTTTCTGTGCTGACAGGCAGGAGCAGTACGCCTCTGTGCTGACAGGCAGGAGCAGTACGTCTCTGTGCTGACAGGCAGGAGCAGTACATCTCTGTGCTGACAGGCAGGAGCAGTACGTTTCTGTGCTGACAGGCAGGAGCAGTACGCCCTGTGCTGACAGGCAGGAGCAGTACGTCTCTGTGCTGACAGGCAGGAGCGGTACGTCTCTGTGCTGACAGGCAGGAGCGGTACGTCTCTGTGCTGACAGGCAGGAGCAGTACGTCTCTGTGCTGACAGGCAGGAGCAGTACGTTTCTGTGCTGACAGGCAGGAGCAGTATCTCTCTGTGCTGACAGGCAGGAGCAGTGCCTCTCTGTGCTGACAGGCAGGAGCAGTACGTCTCTGTGCTGACAGGCAGGAGCATGTCCTGGTTTAAATTTAGGAGGTCCCAGCTCAAAGCTCCATAAATCCCAAACTCAAGGGAAAACAAAGTAAAACGTTCACCTTTTCCCTCTCTGTGCCGAACCTTCCCTTTGCGTTACTCTCTTTTAATTTGAAGGGGATTTTCCAATATTCAATAGCCCCCCCTAAGACTTAGTGCTGATGCGATGCCTTCAAATTCTCTTACAATTCACCATTATTATCCTCATTAACCTTCAGGAAATTGTTAATGCAACCCCACAAAGAAATACATGTAGGTCAATTTTTCACCTATTGTACTATGCCGTTACCGTAACAACATCTGCCAAGTCTTGAAAATTCAGTTAGGCAGTTATGGACTCCCTGGGATATCACTGATTACACACAAACACATTTCCATGCATAAAACAAAATAAACTTGACTGACAACTCACAGCCTACAGTACAGGCATAAATGTGAAAATGGCATATCCCAGTATATTTAATATTTTTGATATAATAATAATATATGGCATTTATATGGCACATTTTCTAGTTTAAAGAACTATTTAAATGCACTCTAGAACTAACAGACTAGGTCTCTGGCTGCCTATGGGCGCACATGAACTTAGTACTTGAAAGGAAAAGTGAAGGAACACAATTCATGCTTCTTTTCTCAAATAGTGTTCAGAGAACCAGACAGGGATGACTCTACTGTACATGCCATCTTGCATGTTTTAAACTTATCTTAAAGGATTAGTTCAGTGGTCCATCTACATCTTATATAAAAGAGGACTTCAAAGGAAACAAAATAGTGAAGAAAGCATTTAAAAATCTTATTCCATTAAGTAGATATTTAAGTTGAAATTTTGGTATCATTTCTGTAGAAATGACTGAAATCAGACTAGTTTGTGATGTCACCGCCTCAGATTCCTCAAAATCTTTATGTATTTTAAAGAAAGTTTTTAATTTTTTTCACTATTTTAATTATTTGTCCTCAAACTTTCTTCTGGTGGTATATTATAAATACCCTTCTTAGATTCAGTTTAACTATTTTTTTCACATATCCCATGGCTTTTAAGCCACAAAATCGCAGGACAAAATATGATAGAATACATAAAGGCTTTGAGGAATCTGAGGCTATGACATCACAACTAGTCTGATTTCAGTCGTTTCTACACAAATGATATCCAACTTTAAATCTAAATATCTCCTTAACGGAATAAGATTTTTGAACGCTTTTTTAACCATTTTATTTCTTTTGAAGTCCTCTTTTATATTAAATGTAGATGGACCACTGAACTAATCCTTCAAACCAGAACTTCAAAATTTGGACGTAGATCTTTCAGTCATAAAAACTGCCCCATCTTTGTGGAATTGATGATCTGAGATGTATAGATAGCCTTTTTAAAAATCTAAACTTGAAACTGAGCCTTTAAATGACATAAAATTAAATCAAACTTAACTGAATTAAACTGAAGTAGATTAGAATGGAAAGCATCATTTGAATTGAATTAATATAATCTAATCAAATGAACACGAGTTCCACCTATTAGCCATCAATGCAATTTCAGCAATTATTTCACATCCCTACCAGCCAGCTCACTCTTCACTTGGAATTGGTGGAATTATTGATTTGATCAACTACAGTAATCTGTTCAGTTTGGTTTGTTGATGTTTAACGGCACCGCGACAGTGAGAGTCAAATGTGCCAAGAGGGTGTTAATAAATAATGGTGTAAGAGTTAGGATAGTGAGGAGATGGAAGGTTTGTAGGGGAGATAAAGGGGAAAGGCTGAATGTTGGAGAAAACTTTAAGTAAAAAGAAAGGGGTGTGTAAGGTTAGGTGTAGAAAGGGATGAGGGGAGGAGATTATATGTGGTGGAAGAGGTTGTTGTTGCGGAGGAAGCTGATGATGTTTGAGGAAGAATTGTTTTTGAATAGGTCCGAGATTGAGGAGAGAAGAGATCTGGAGTTTTGGTATAGGGGACAGGTTACGAAAATATGCTTGATGGAGAGTTGCAAGTGGGGCAATCTGTAATCTGTGCTGAGGTTTATAAGCAGCTGTAGGCCTACCGTAGATTCACTTTGAATGATATTATTTCAGCAGACAGTTGGGCATAGAGACCGCTGATGATTTTAATCCTCAAGCAGAAGTTAATGGTGACTGATAATGATAATCCTTAATGATGGTTAGTTACTGGCATAGACACAATTATTTATTTCTGAAAACCCTAACAAATGTCTTGAAAACAGCTGCTTTTAATACACAATTCTTGGTTTATTCTAGTCTTTTCTAGAAAACCTCAAAGATGTCATCCATGGAATATATATATTAGAAGTATTGTGTTCCAATTCTAGAAGATAAAGTCTGAGAAAATCTAATAGCTTTGCTTGTGAAATATCCTGTAAATTTCTAAGAACTTCGCCACCAACTTTTGTATAAGATACATGTAATTCTTGCACAATCAAAGGCACGTACTGGAAAGTCTGTGAAAAGTTCTTGTGAAGGTCACATGTAACAGCAGGTAGAGGCAACATTAGCTAAATTGATTTTAATTCCCCTTCCCCACCCCTAAAAAAAAAAATAAGATACAACAAATTGGCCATTTTACAGCTTTTGGGAACGTTTTGTACCAATATAGACATTTTTGTGTTAATCTTGTGATAAATAAACGGGATATAGTCTATTTTCTTGTGTAAACTCATTGTACTTCAACACTGCAATTTCTCTTTGAAAAGGCAAAGATAATTCTAATAAAATGGAATTGATCTTGAAAATACTGTACCCAACCAACCTCAAGCTGAAGGAATGCATGTTGAACATTTTCATGCTATGTTCAAAATTCAAAGAATATTCAACTCAGATTTTAGAGGAATATTCCCATGTTTTTTCGTAACCTTTCATAAAAAAGAGAAAAAAATTACAAGCAATTTAGTACAAAAATCATTTTGATATGTAATTCCTACCAAGAGATATACAAATTTTAAGGTTTACAGAAAATGCCAATATACAAATAGAAAAGGCTCAGCATGACATCACAGCAACACATTCTCCCACCAAATTGATGTATTTCATTCAAATCTATAATCCTTTTTAATCAGTAGAAAAAAAAATGGATGAAAGTTAGGCATTTATATACATTGCCACATATACCCTACTTCAATAACTTTAATAAACAACCAATTAACATTCAAAGAAATACACAAATATTTGCAATGGAATTGCCTCTATTACATCATCAAACACGAATTCATTATACTGTACAAAAACTATACAATTTAATTAAGAAATCTTTTAAAAATTATATCTCCTGAACTGAATATGATATCAACCTGATTTTTGTACCAAATTGGCTGTAAAAGTTTGCTCTTTCAAATAAAATTTTGCAAAAAACCATGGGAATATTCCTTTAACGCTCTTTTTGGTACACAACACTTTGTACCTGTCCACAGACCTTTAAATATAATATAATAAAGTACTTATACAGCGCCATTACTAAAAAGATATTCTATTGCGCTTTCCAATCAAGATGTAAAATAATAAACACACTGAGAAACTGCCAAAAGAACCAAAGAAGAATAAAAATAAAAAATAAATAAAGGCCAGCTTGAAAAGGTGAGTTTTAAGGTTACGTTTGAATGAGGTAAATGATGAAATAGACTTTACTGAATCGGGCAGGTCATTCCATAGTTTGGGACCGATGGAACAAAATGCACGAGAACTGAACAAAGTATGAGTACGGGGTAGAGAAAGAGGAGGATTACATGAGCTGCGTGTATTATATGTGGATTTATGGAACTGAATTAGCTGTTTGAGGTAGGCTGGTGCATGATTATGAATACATTTAAAAACAAGACACAGAACTTTAAATTGGATACGTTTAATAATAGGAAGCCAATGCAGTTCCTTTAGGCAGCTTGAAGCACTATCAAATTTGCGTTTTTGCAAAACAACTTTAGCTGCCTGGTTCTGAATTGATTGCATTGGTAATAAACTAGAATCTCAGCAACTACTAAATAGGACAGGATATTAATCAATCTTGCTTCTTCACAGAAAGGTTGCCTATTTGTCCTTGACACCAAACAAGCTAAGGCAGGCCACTAAACTAATCCCTTTTATTCACTAAGCCCACACCTTTGTGACCTTACTGACAAGAATTCTTAAAGTTTAAATGTATCAAGTCATTCATGGCTACCACAGTATTTACAAATCACCTTAAAGGATCAGTTTAGTGGTCAACAAACTTCTTATTTGCAGTAAAGAAGACTTTAAAAGAAACAAATGTTTTGAAAGAAGTAGGCTACTGTAAAGTTTCTTGCTGAAGGACACAATGCAGCGCTGGCAGTGGGAATCAACCTGGTACCTCTGCAATAAGAGCGTGACTCCTTAAAGGAATATTCCAATGGATTTCCATTTTTTCAAAAATGACATAATTTTTTTTTTTTTAGAAACAAAGTGGTGAAAAAACCATGTTAATATCCTATTCCATTTAGAAGTTATAACAATTTAAAAGAGTACAAAAATGTTCTTAAAAACACTTCGTACAGTATATGTCCTTCAGCTTGGTGATGTCAACAAGGCAAATCCAGCACAGTTCTTATGTATTTCTTATCAATTTAATCACACTTATTTACATTATCAAACAACATTTTTGGTTCATTATAGAGATTAGGTAGAATATATAATTTACAATAAAGCATTTTGTTTCTTTCTTGGTGTACATCACATTTACAATGATAAAAAAATCCAAATCGTTTTTAAAGAAATACAAAAGATGTTTTGTTGAAATTGTCTCTATGACATCACAGATGTTGCCAATCAGTCACTTTTGTCCAAATTCAACAAAAATTTAAAATTGTGTAACTTCTAAACGGAATAAGATATTATTAACATAGCTTTTTCACCACTTTGTTTCTATAAATTATATGAAAAAATGAAAATGCATGGGAATATTTTTTTATTGTTACAACTTCTAAACGAAATAAGATATTAACATAGTTTTTTCACCACTTTGTTTCTACGAATTTTCTCTATCAGATATGAAAAAATGAAAATCCATGAGAATATTCCTTTGAAGATTGATTTGCTTAACCACGTGTTAAACTAATCCTTTAAGACTTATAGAAAACCAGTTAAGTACAGTACAAATACAGGTACATATCTTTAAAATTGTTCTCCTGAGTCCTGAAAACAGTAGAAGATATTGAATTCTATCTTTGCAGTTTCAGATTTGTCAGCTATTAAATACAGTTATGTGTAGATATGTCTGACTTCTAAACTAACGTAAAACAATCAGGTCTGTAAATCTATACAACACAGTACATCCTGACATTGAAACATTTTTTCTGCATAATGTGCAGGCTTGCTCTTTTATTTCCTACAATATGGAGGGGTATCATGCCAAGCATAAGGTATGATCAAACAAAAGTTTAAATTTGTAGTAGTCGCTTCACAAGTTAAATCATCATAATTGATTTATTTCTTTCAGTTTCCAAAATACTTACAATATGACGGTAATACCGATGAAAATCTACTGTGTCAAGCTATTGTACTGTACAATGTGTAATTGGTGTTTAGTGCTGCACAATGCTTGCTTGTCTACTTTCCTACACAGCTGCCAGCAACCAAAGTCAAAATTGCTATATACTGTAGTAGACTTAAATGAAGTACATTTACCTTTGCTTTGCTTAGATTATCAATGTTCATTTTGTTTTTATTTTGGGACTATTTAAAACTTTCATTTTCAACACTAACAGTTTTATAAGAATATCATTTATAATTATTTTAAAACAAATTTTTAATTTAATCATCAAAAATTCTTAACATTTTCTGTTATTTTAATAACGAATAAAGTTATATTAAAGAAATATTTCCATATCTTTTTGTAAAATTTTATACGAAGAGAATACTTTTAGAGCCAATTTGGCACAAAAATCAGGTTGATATCATATTCCGTTCAGGAGATAATTTTTGAAAGATTTTCCAATTGAATCTGAAGGTTTTTGTACAGTAGGATGAATTTGTGCTTGATGATGTCATAGAGACAATTCCATTGCAAATGTTTATGTATTTCTTCGAGCGTTATTTGGTTGTTTCTTTATGATTAGAAACAATTTTCTTAAAGTTGTTGAAGTAGGGTATATTTGGCAATGTATATAAATACCTAACTTTCATCAATTTATTTGTCTAGCAGGTTTTATCACTATAATAAAAAAAGATAATAGATTTTAATGAAATGCATAAACTTTGTGGGAGAATGTGTTGCTGTGATGTCATACAGAGCCTTTTCCTATTCGTTTATTAGCATTTTCTGTGAACCTTAAAATTTGAATATCTCTTGGTAGGAATAACATATCAACATGATTTTTGTACTAAATTGTTTCTAAACATTTCCTCTTTCTTATGGAAGGTTACTAAAAAACATGGGAATATTCTTTTAATTACAGGAAACAAATTTTGCAAAATTTGCTCCGCTACACTAGGATATTACCCACAAGTCAGAGGCATGTTCACACAATAAATACTAGCTAGCCTGTCTAGATACAGCAGCGCTCATTTTACACTATAGGCCGCACTTGAATGGCAACCGTACCTGGCATAGGGGTAGTTGGTGAATATGCTGCACAGGAAAAACCTTAAGATTTGTTGAAATTTCATTCTTAATCAAGAACTCTCGCATCCCTTTGTCATGAAACGCTTAAAATTGGCAAGATAAATTCATCAACAATCCACACCCTGCAAGAAATATTCAAAAAGTTACCTCCTTGGGTGCGAAATCAGGGAAAATTTGAGACACTTTTTGAGGCCTTAAAAATGAAGTTCTAGTCAGTTTTTATTACCAAAATCAAGTTAAATCTAAACAATTTACATTTAAAAATGAACAAATTTGAAATTTTGGATGAAAATACCCTTCCAAAATATATTGACTGTTATAGTTATTCATTAATTAGTTATGTCAATGAATTTGATACATTCTGCAAACAAATGACTGTTTTAAGTCTAACATGGCTTTCAGAACACATTAGCTTCAAATTCTCCCCGATTTGTATAACAACTGTATAAGGAAGAAAGTCTCTGAATGTGTTTTTGGGCAGAGAATGGATTGCTAACAAAATTACCTTCCCATTTACAGAGTTTTATGACCAGGGATGCGAGAATTGTCCATAAGTTTAATGATTCAATGAAATTGAAGGATTTTCCTATGCAGCCTAACAATAATGTCCACTATTGTTGCCATTTCAAGTGTGGCCTATAAAAGCCCATAGACCGAGGCTATATTATTTGAGTTGATGTACTGTACCCATCAGGTTGGTCAAAACTTTCAGTAGGCCTAGGCGTACAAGTACTGTATGCTGGGCGTACATGTGCTGTATGCTAAGTGTACATGTGCTGTATGCTAGGCGTACATGTGCTATATGCTAGGCGTACATGTGCTGTATGCTAGGCATACATGATCTGTATGCTAGGCATACATGATCTGTATGCTAGGCATACATGTGCTGTATGCTAGGCATACATGTGCTGTATGCTAGGCGTACATGTGCTGTATGCTAGGCATACATGATCTGTATGCTAGGCGTACATGTGCTGTATGCTAGGCGTACATGTGCTGTATGCTAAGTGTACATGTGCTGTATGCTAGGCGTACATGTGCTATATGCTAGGCATACACGTGCTATATGCTAGGCGTACATGTGCTATATGCTAGGCGTACATGTGCTGTATGCTAGGCGTACATGTGCTGTATGCTAGGTGTACATGTGATGTATGCTAGGCGTACATGTGCTGTATGCTAGGCATACATGATCTGTATGCTAGGCGTACATATGCTGTATGCTAGGCATACATGTGCTGTATGCTAGGCGTACATGTGCTGTATGCTAGGCATACATGTGCTGTATGCTAGGCGTACATGTGCTGTATGCTAGGCGTACATGTACTGTATGCTAAGCGTACATGTGCTGTATGCTAGGCATACATGTGCTGTATGCTAAGCGTACATGTGCTGTATGCTAGGCGTACATGTGCTGTATGCTAGGCGTACATGTACTGTATGCTAAGCGTACATGTGCTGTATGCTAGGCATACATGTGCTGTATGCTAAGCGTACATGTGCTGTATGCTAGGCGTACATGTGCTGTATGTTAGGCGTACATGTGCTGTATGCTAGGCGTACATGTGTTGTATGCTAAGGGTACATGTGCTGTATGCTAGGCGTACATGTGCTGTATGTTAGGCGTACATGTGCTGTATGCTAGGCGTACATGTGCTGTATGCTAGGCGTACATGTGCTGTATGCTAGGCGTACATGTGCTGTATGCTAGGCGTACATGTGCTGTATGCTAGGCGTACATGTGCTGTATGCTAGGCGTACATGTGCTGTATGTTAGGCGTACATGTGCTGTATGTTAGGCGTACATGTGGTGTATGCTAAGCATACATGTGCTGTATGCTAGGCGTACATGTGCTGTATGCTGGGCGTACATGTGCTGTATGCTGGGCGTACATGTGCTGTGTGCTAGGCATACATGTACATGTATGTGAGGATGCAAGTCAGAAGAAAATCATGTTGTAGTTTTAGCCCCTGAAACTGTGACAGCCACAACTTTTTCCACAAATAAAAAAATGTTGATTTTTCCGCCCCTACATGTAGTTTTTCTCAGGGCAGAAAAAGCCGTTTTTAGGGGTGGAAAACAATTGTTGTTGTTTTTAATTAGAGTGCAGGCTAGTTTAGTACTGTAGGCCTAATAAAGATTCAAACAAGTGAAATCGCTTGCTTACATATTGAGGGAGTTTTATCAAAAACATAGAATTCGAGTAGCAAAATTTTCTTGGTCACATTTTAGGAATAGTTAAGGCTGAGTTAGACTGATCAAAGTTATTGATGAACTGAGTATTGTCATCACATATCCAAAATTTCCTTACGCTTAGATGATACAATTCTGAGCTTAAGATAATACAATGCTGAGTTTAGATGATACAATGCTGAGTTTAGATGATACAATGCCGAGTTTAGATGATACAATGCCAAGTTTAGATGATCCAATGCCGAGTTTAGATGATACAATGCTAAGTTTAGATGATACAATGCCGAGCTTATATGATACAATGCTGAGTTTAGATGATACAATGCTGAGTTTAGATGATACAATGCTGAGTTTAGATGATACAATGCTGAGCTTAGATGATACAATACTGAGTTTAGATGATACAATGCTGAGCTTAGATGATACAATGCTGAGCTTAGATGATACAATGCTGAGAGGCTAGCAGTCTTTACATTTTGGAAATAACATAATAATATAGGCCTAACTGTTTGGTGTAGGATGGAAAATAACAAAAGACAATATAAATCCCCAGCTTATTCAGAATCTTTACAAAGTTCAAACTTTAAAGGGTTAAACCCCAATTCCTTCCATAAATCTGAAATGGAATGAAAAAATTAGATAGCCTAAACAGATAAGCCTACCACCTTAGGCTATCTCAATCTCCAAAATCTATCTCATATTCATAATAAACATCATCCTTTTATGAAAGATTACACTTAATATTTGCCAAAGGCTAAAGCTGTTTACCAGATTTATTAAATCCAACACTTCTTTCAGCTCTTTTTCTATTTTTTAGGTTCATTTTAGCTAACTTACACTGTACCATTTTATAGTGTATGAAACAAGTCTCAACTGTTTCAAAGCTAAACTTACTAACACTTGTTTTGCTAACTAGTTTTTCTAATATTTTTTACTTATACTTTTTACGCTCGGCTGGCGTTCATGTCCTCTTGAAAGATTTTTGCCAACTTCACTGATTCAGATTCAGAAACTTGATGAAAGATAGGCAGTTAGCCTACTGCAAAAACGGTTGGTAACGGTAGACTTTGTAAATTACAATTCTCAAAATTCAAATTAGAATCTAGTCTATTTACTTTCATGATTTTGCTCATTTTCTATAGGCTACTTCCGTTATTTTCATTGTATTTCAACACGTATAGTAACTGAACCTAATTTTGTGCACTCCCTAATTTCATGCACTACATAATATGTTCGATTCCACCTAGTTTAGCAACCAAATTCGAACAATCGGACTTACTGTATGAGCTAAAACTTACATTCAAAATCGTGAAAATGACGCTTCCTGGGGTAAGGGAGACAAATATTTCTTACTTAAAATGCAATATAACTCACATCCTAAAAGATAATTTCCTTTAAAAAATCACTGGTCCAGTTGAGCCAATTAAAACAGCAACTTTTCCTTCTCACTCGAACACACACATCCATCTGCATTATGATGAAGGACATTTTATTATGTAATGATGGCCTAAGCTACAAAAAAAGTTTAAACAAAAGTCACATCTGGTTCAAAACTGATAAATGTTTAAGAGCTTAAACCTTTAACTTAAGGCTATGACTTTACAAAAGTTCATTTCCGTCCCACAAAAGGGTGTGAAAATTTATATATTTTCTTAGTTTTCTTATTCAAATGAATAATATGTGAGAATCAATGTACAAAAAAAAAAAGAGAGATTAAAGAAACAAATAAAAAGTCTAGGTAGATTCTTTTCACCAGAGATCACCAAAAGTAAGCTAATGAATCAGAATGTGTTTTAGTGCGATTGCTTGTTAATCTTATGCCCCCATTGTAAAGACTCGGAAGAGTGATTTTTGATCTCTTTTTTTTGACGTTTTAATATTTTATATACGTTAACTGTTTGAAAGCAACATTCTGCATACTGTTTTAAAGGGGCTTCAAGTTTTCCTAATTGATAAAAGCAAAAGCAAAAGTGCGCCATTAGATGCACGAAATTAGGAGACCCTCAAACTTGAACGAACACGCTTGAGTTTTGTTATACTTTATTATCGCTTGACTTTTTCATGAAAGTTTCTTTTTTATTCATCACCGCTACAAAGATGAAAAGTTTTGTGACACCTTCAAAGAATTTCTAAAGGTAAATTCTCATTTTTTTATAAAAATTTTGCCAATTTATTTCTTAAGTGCACAAAATTATGTTCCCCCATGCTACTATAAAGTTGTAATAAGCCCTACCACATAATGCACCCCAGTGGGGGTCTTGGATGAAATAAAATGTAAACTGTAATTCCATTATAGAAAATATGTTAACATGCATCAGCTTTGAGTTCAAAACTAAAATTATAGAAATTTGAAAAGCAAGCAAATTCTCGAGGTCGGACATCCAGGACTGTTGTGATGCACGGCGACGTAACAATACTTTTTTGATGATCTCAAATCTTAGTCAAAGGGGAAAACAAACAGTTATCATTGCAGTCAATGGGAGAAAAACCTACTTTTTGGCATTTTTCAACAAATACTGGACATAATTTATTTTTCTGCACAAAATGTTGGATATTACTGTAGATAATAGTTTCCAACATATTTGAAATTTTGAGTACCAATAATTTTCGCTGACTGGCTGTGAGACAAAATATTCATAAAAAAATATCCCATTGACTGTAATGATAAAGTTTCTCCTCCGGCAAAACCGTACTGAGCTCGTACACGGTTACGTCGACTCCGACCCCGAGAATGTGTAAAATACAACTTACAACATGAAATTGCCAAAAATGCCATCTAGGCTACAGTATAAAATGGCTCCGGTCCACTCAGACAGTAACAACGTAGGCCCAAAATCAAAAGCGTATAACTTCCTGACTAACACATTGCAGGCCTGCAGACTGACGGATCGATCGACTGCGCTGCATGAATGAACTAAATTCAGAAATTAATGGCCCGTGTTGTCACGGCAGTACAGGAGTATTGTGCGATACTATCTTTCCTAACATACCTTACGGTCTGTGTATGTTGAATAAATGTGTTTGCGCGTTAGGCGTCAAAAGTTTTACGTCCTGCAAAATCCGTTTTACTTAAGTAGTTATTGAGTTAAAAGGCGATATGCTGCAGTAGCGAATTTAAAAGGGGCACCCGGCCACCTTACTATATAAGCTACAGCAGTGGCGTGGGGGCTGGGTGGGAACCCCCCTCCTACCAACAAAGCTTTCTGAAAGTGCGCCGAGTGCTCAAGGGAAGGCCACAATCGTAATGAAAATATATCTTTTTAGGCCCAGGGAAAATGTATGTGTTGATCAATAGCTTTTTCTAATATACTATTTACAATAGTAATATTCCATTTTTGTTGTCCAAAAGCACATAAATTTTCCCCAGAAAATACCAAATTTCCGGGGACTTCACCCCGAACTTCAGCGGCAACCTTTGGCACTCGAGCGGGTCCCTGGATTTCGCGCCTGGACAATAAAAAATGCATGGAGATGGCTCGTCAGCAATATTTAATATCTGCCCTACCATGAAGGGCAGCAATTTGATTGAATACAGCTGGTAGAAGCTTTCCGAGAGGGCACCGAATGCTCACAGGGTCGCAAAAATTGTCTTAAGAATATATTCTTATAAACTGTTTATTCTTAACGCTGTAAATGTTTTCTCTCAGAGCTTTATTCTTACATTAAAAACACCAGGTCTATTACCTCATATAAAACGTTATTTGTACCATATACCAAACGTAGCACTTTTGCTGGTTGTTTTTCAATTTAATGCATCATCATCAGTTCATAGAATTAGGAAAATGATAGTCTAAAACTTTCCTGTTAGAAGTATGTTAATGTGTAATTTTACCGAGAAAAGGCTAAATGACTGCAATACTTAACAAAATTTCAAAACAATAAGGCTACCTAGAGTTTAGAATAATTCATCTGCACAGTAATATTGTTGCTAACCCAGTCAGAAATGCAAAAAGTCCTTACAAAATGCTTAAACTGTAGAGCTTTCGGAGGGCTTCACCAGGCCGTTTGGGTTCACGCTTCGTGTGAACTTGGTCGGCCCAATATTTTCGATCTTCCGTCGCCACTACCTAATTGGCACATGTTATACAGTCATAAGCAGATGGGCAAAGCAGCTGTCTCGATCTCAAATTATTATCCCCAAAGAAAAAATTAAAAAAAAAAAATCCAATAATTTTGAAAGAAAAACGTGAAAAACGTAAAAATACGTAAACATTTCGTGAATGTAAATTTCTGACAATACACTTTACACTGCAAAGTGACTTTTCAATACACTGGTGAAATCTTTGAACAGTTGAAGTGCAATAGCTTCTAACTGCCTAAGCTATAGAACCTTAAAAGGCTCAAAGTAGAACCAAGCTTTTCTTTAATAGTGTAAATGCCCACTCCTGCAGTTCTGGCGACGTAAACGCAATGCTTCGGGTGACGTATAAACTGACTGTTTAACGTGTTTACAATGTAAAGATGTAATTTTTAATGCAACTTCAATGCGACGTAAACGCCGCGTCACGCCGAGTGACGTAAACTCCATGTTTAACGTACAGCGTAAGGATGTAAAGTTGGTGGATAAGAAACATAGATTTCCCGTCGAGTAATTACCGGGAATTCTTATAAATTTTGTATATGTGTACAACGTAAGGAAGTAAACTTGGAAAACGGACACGTGCATAAAGTTTCACGCTTCAGTCGACAGAAACTCCTCGCTCTCTCCATGCAACGGACACTCGATTTCAACCTATTTGCAATGTAAGTCAGTGGCGTAACTAAAGAGGGGGAGGGGGGAGGGGGGGGGACAGCCGTCCCCGACCCGTATCCTATAAGGGGCCCTGCAAAAATAAATCATTATACTCTTATACCATAGGGGCCCGCAGAGCCCCACTCGTCCCGGCCCCTAGCTACGCCACTGATGTAATTATGTCAATTTGCAGTCGGACATTTGGTTTTTCAGTCGGAAATGCAACATAAATTGTCCGAACTGGTAAATATAGAAACTAAATTCCACAAACCTAGCTATATATTTACTACTATTAAATAAAACAATACAAAGGCAGTTTCTCATATATTTGGGAAGCTTTATTATATTTTTAAGAATAAATAAAAGCATGGGTAACAATACGGTACTGAATAGTAATGGTAGTATATTATAATGATTATACCCTGCAAAAAGACAAGATACTTTTGAAAACGTTTTGGAAACCATCATGAAATTATGTTATTTGTACAACTGTACGAGGCGGGAAGGGGCTCGGACATCCCTCTTAGTGATGTGATATGTCGGGTGTACTACTTAAATCATGGATCTGAATCATACCCGACTCGGCGACACGGCTAGACATTAGAATCAACTCTTCCCGACTCGGTTATGATGCTGTCAACATGATTCTCCGATCACCAATCTTAAAGGAAAAGTATCGTCCCATAAATATATTCAAAATAAATATATCGATGTTATCGATCATTCATCCGACGGACAGAACATCGGGGCCTACATGTAGGCCTAATACCGATGCCATCACAGATTTCTCGCGATCAATAAGAAAAAAATATAAACCGGAAGTGACGGTTATCAGCACGGAGGCGTTCACTTTTTTTTAATATAAATTTATTTATGGGACGATGCTTTTCCTTTAAGCAGGGGAGGAAGTGAAACTTCAGGTATACACTTGCGTAGCCAGCCTCCCAAAGTTCGGAGGTTGGGAAATTGGGGGACGTTAATTGAATATTGACAGTGTGATGTTCAATAATGTTGGTTGTACCATCTATAACAAAGATTTATGCGGGAAACCTGCCCAAATTGTCTACATAGGCACATCCAGTGACATCAGGAAACATCCATCTCCACTCGACTCAGCATGATCTTGATTCTGGGGTTGGGCAACTACGACGTATTATGAAAAATACCCAGCCCACACACGATTACAATCATGAGCTCCGATGACATGGGTTATTTTGGGGCATCAAAAAGAAGAAATCTTCAGAGTTTAGGGGGTCAGATCCATGATTCATGATTAAGATCCATGATTAAAGTAGTACACCCCTACCAAGACTTCGCCCGTGAACCCTACAATTTTGCCCGAATTTTCAAGGGAAATGCTACCTCTCCCTCTTTAGAAATGGTATAGCCCAAATGCTTATCTGAGTAGATTTTAACATTAGTAAAAACATTAGCATAGGCATAATGTGACGGCATAATGTTGAGCTGCGAATACAAACAGTTCTCCGCCATTGGTGATATAAAAAACCGAGAGAAAATGGAAAATGTTAACTTAAAGTTGACTAGACCCAAAATGAGGGCGTCTTTTTCTAATATTTATTTAACTATTTTGCAACGGCGATTGTTGTTTATGAATCTCAGCTTTACATTTTTTGTGAGCAAGTGAAATGATTGGGTTGGCATGTTTTCGGGTTATTACAAATTACTATGCGTAATTGTAGAAAATCTGTTTACTTATGATGTTTAGAAAATAATATATATATATGAATGCATAGCTTTTAAGTTAAAGAAAAATGTACTGATTTAGGTTTCATAAAACCTTTTAAATGGTATTTTGTTTAAGAATCAGTGGCGTAAGAAAAGGGGTGCAGCTGAGTCAACCGCCTCCGCTCTCAAGGGTGAGAGCAGAAACCCTCTTTTGCTCCTCACTTTTGGACATATTAGAGCTCCCCGAACGCTCTGTGAGTTGGAGAGCAGAGCGATGGAAATCTAACTTTTGACGTTTTTGAGAGGCTTAATTCAAACTAAAAATTGATTCAATGCTTCGATTAGATTATGTTATAAAGCGCTTATTATATTTGTCAGCGGGAAGTTTTCAAAAGAAAACATTCAATGCGCCACCCTCAAACTTTCTTCGAATCCGGCACATGTACACGTCATAGGTGCATTTGTAGTATTTTGTAGGTCTACGGGACATATGCACAAGCAGTGGCGCAACACTGTGGGATTAAGAAGGGTGGGTAAACTCCACGCTTCCCGAGCATCTGGGGCCCCGATCATCTGAGGCACCGAGAATCTGTGGCCCCGGGCATCTGTGGACCAGAGCATCTGGAACCCGAGCATCTGGGACCCGAGCATCTGGGGGCCCTGAGCAATGACACTGCAATATATTTGTTGTGGAGCCCCGAACGCTAAATTCCCCACGAGCCCCCAGACCTCTAGTTGCGCCACTGTTCACAAGGAGGAATCGACATACTTGTGACCATGGAGTTAGCAAGTCTATTTATTAGAAGCTATGAGAAAAGGCAACGCTTCTTCACTATTCCACGTGAATAAATCTACTGTAATGTCGAAATAGGATGTAATCTATGAAATTATAGCAAAAATACTAATGACCTTGTTAGGCTGCCGGTACCTTTCCACACCTTATCCCATTCAGGGTCCTCAAAAGTCTTGCAGTCTTATAAATGTCAAGAATTACCTCAGAATATTCTCAAATTGAGGAATTGTCAGGGACTTCGTTCCCTGATCCTCTATTAGGGCTTCGCCCTAAATGCCCCACTAACTTGGATCCATTTACCGGCGCTGGACTTAAGGCCACTCACTATTATCTCCCAATTTTGGAAAATATTCTTCAGCAGTCGATACCAAGATTCCACACATGCTGTTCGATTTTTCACAAACACTTGCATTCTTCCACCAATCCTAAAGGACGAAGTGGTAGCGGTATACGTCGCGGTGACTTTTTCTGGACAGGGAAAACATTTACATGTATGGTCCTCAAAAATCTTGCTGGGTCTTAGAAAGGCCCCAAAATAACACTGGAAAATACCCAAATTAAGAATATTCCAGGGGCTTAACCTCTGTACCCTGTGCACCAGGCAGGCCTGTAGCCACGGGGGAATTTGGGGACATTGTCCCCCAAATATTTCTGCCTCCAAAATAATGTAAGCAAAAACATTGTAATCCTTTTCATTGTGCAGATAATTTTGTTTGCTTGTGCAATATTGCTTCATATTTTTTGTTTTATTTCTTGTTTGTTATTTTGTATCATTTTACGCATCAGTATGTATATTTTATGCATGAAAATATGATCTCATAGTGAATAAATATATTTAATCAATTAGAAATAAAATAAAATAACCCACTAAGGCTTCCCTCTCCATATTTTAATGACTGCAGGAAAATTACTCTGAACTTTGTGGTTTATTATTATAATTTACACTTAATATTACCTTCTCAAACTAAATTGCATTCACTTATTTTTCTTCTCTACTACTTCAAGAATTTTCAAGAGAGTTGGTACTTCTTTCAAAGGATAGAAAACGATTGATTTGCCAAATTTTGATTGCATTCTGGCAATATTTGGAGCGGTGACGTAAGTGATGACGACAACTCTAACAAAAGATTCAATACCTTTTAAAAAACAGACGTTATAGGATTCCTGAACAAGGTACTGCAGTAAGAGTATTACTTTGTGAGGTGTGACATGCGATCAAAATAATGTTTTATATATTTCACCGAAAATTCAAAAAGAAATTCGACTATGTTTATGCGGGAATAAAGTCACAATCGAGCATGTATATAACGCCATCATTGGGGCTAATGCCTCGGGTCCCTCAGCTCTCGCCAAAGAGCTCTTTGCTCTCACGATGATGTCATACCCATGTTCCACTCCGTTACAGAAACATGGACACAATCAACTTTATTCCTTGAATAAGATTTCATAATGGACGAAATAAATCAAACATTGATTACCAATAACTTAAAACCACAAATGTTTATTTCCACATTTTAGAAACTGTTAAAAACCTGTACCTCTTCCAAAGACCTATCAGGACATTTACAATGATTTAAAAATCACATGTTAGAGAGTACGAAAATATTGAGGATTATTCATGAAACAAAAATCATATTTCTCTGGAAAAGTTGGGTTGGAGTGACTATGGACTCGTCACCCCCTCCCCCACTTCCGGTGTTACGCTGAATAACAGTATAGCTTACTTTATTTTCACAGAATTTGTCAAGAATTGTCTGATATAACTTAATTTTTATTTTACAATTAACAGCTGCATAATAATAATCTACAAACCATGCCATATGCATGTTAGTATTGGACATATATTTCAATGAATAAGGTTTCGCCACATATAAACTTATATGGGCGTGTAGATGCAACATTAGCTCAATAGAGGGATTTCATCACGTGACTCTAACTCAACTGGATTCCATTTTGTAGGACAGCGCCCTTGTTGCGTTTCACGCGTCTTCGCATGGTCCAGTCACATCACACGTACAACATACTACATGCTAACCTACCAGTACCAGTTCAGCAAATTTTACTACTTGCAATTTTGTGTTCGCTTCCGATTTTACTTCATATTTCAGTTTGTTGGTTTGATGGCACCACGACAACGAGGGTCAAATTGTGCTTGAGAGGTCAGATCATTCTAGAGGTAGGAAGGAAAGGAAACAGGGGGAGAACGAGAGAAATTCAAGAAATTTATATACTCACCGGGTATACGAAGAGTAACTTTAACGTTAACGCCAGCTGATTGTTCGTTATACTCAGACAAAGCCTACAAGTGCCTCGCTGCAAATCATATGAGCCGTAGGTTGAAAGCCGTCGCGTAGTACAGCAGAAACCCACTTCGAACATCGATCAGGATCAGATGGAAATCGAGAAAATGTCTTTTTATTCCCCCGGCACACGTCTATTAGTGCAATCAACGACACAGCGTAATTCCGGCATAATCATTTTACAAAAAATAATCTTATTTAACAACATGCAAACGTATGTTAAGTCTAATTAATTGTGCAGCAGACGACAGTGTTTTTGACCAATAAAATGGCGATGTAAACAAAGTCATGTGAACTTATAACGTCGGCTGAAACACCCTTATTGCTTTCAAATCTATTAAAACCACCAAAGTATCAAAAATACATGCAGCTTTTTCAAATCTCAGACAACAATTTGCTTATCTTCAGTATGACAAGGCGACCTTTTGTTTAAAAATCCTTTGGTTTATGCTTTCTCCACCATTCTTTCTCTTAATTATGAAATAATGCTTTGTTTATAGCAGTCTTCAAGTCCAGTCGTTCCTGCAGAAATGCAGTTTCTTGTGGGGAAGGGGGAATGTTGTATGGGGCTTAATGAGATCTGGTCAAAGTTGCCCACCGTAGGGCCGCCACAGGGTGCAAGTGACCGAAATTCCACACCAAGATACAATTTCATGGAACTTCTTTGTAGCTCTAAGGAGAAAGTTTGGGTTTTCTGAAATGTACAATGCAATACCTTTCCGAACGTAAATTTTCTTCACAAAGTAATGCAAGGGAGGGTTGAAGGAAGGAGGGGGAAGGGGAGGGGGGGGTTCTGGGGCCATACTTTTCTCCAACAAAGTAGGGGGAAAGTGTTTTCCAAAACCATATAGAGGTCACCCGTACCAGGATTTATGACCCTGTTTCTGATGTTTACTACTTGGGTTCTGAGGTTTTGAACCAACTACTTGACCCAAAGTCAAAATGTATCCATAAGTGTAGGAGCCGGAGGAGGGGGTGGAGGGGGAGGGGTAGGAAGCGGGGTGTTACATGCCCTCACTTTTGCGAAAATGACAGAAATTGCTCCTTTTAAAAATGAAAAGTGCCCCTATTACTGTCCCAAAGGTGAGAAACTGGCAACTTTTGTCAGTCCCATGTACGGGAGGAATGTGTCCAATTGGAAAGGGAGGAAGGGGGAGGGGGGGGGGGGGGAGGGGGGGGTCTGACACCATGCTTTTTCGCCCCAAAGCAGGGGGAAGTGTTTTTCAAAACCTTATGGAGACCCCTATCAGGAATTATGATCCTGTTTCTGATGTTTAAAACCTAGGTTTTTCAGAGGTTTTGATCCACCTACTTGACCTAAAGTCGAAATGAATGAGATACCCATAGGTGTAGGAACAGGAAAGGAGGGGGTGGGGAGGGGGGGGGGGGGGAGGTGGGATGGAGGAGGGGTCACATGCCCCTAACTTTTGCAAAAATGACAGAAATTGCCTCTTTTGAAGAAGAAAAGTGCCCTTCAATTACTGTCCCAAAGGTAGGTAACTGGCAACTTTTGTCAGTCCCATGTACGTGAAGAATGTGTCCCAATTGGAAAAGTGCCCCCTTTCTAAAATTGAAGTAGCCCTTTTACTTTACTTTGTTGTTTTGGGTTCATTTATTTTATCTACAGATTGAGATGGGGGACACATGACTGGTGAAGTGCCTTTCCTTAGAGGTCATGCCCCCCCCTACTTTTCGAAAGATTTTACACCCCTGCAAATAATCATCACATAACACTAATTTCCAGCATTGAGGCAGGATAGTTCAACAAAATGTTTTTTATTCTGGTTTAAAGGAAAGGTGTTGTCCCATAAATATGTTCAGAAGTCAATGTTGCCGTGCTGGTAACGCACTTCCGTTTTTCAATGTTGCCTATTTATCACGAGAAATCTGCAATGTTATTGGTCATACATTCACTGGACCAAACATCCACCTACACCTGTTAAGAGGCCTACACCCCTTATCACTAACATCACAGATTTCTTGCAATTGAAACCAGAAGTAAAGTTACCAGCACATCTGAATTTATTTATAGGGATGATATTATTCTTTCAACCAAATGTTGTATTTAGATAATTCTCCTGCCCCTCCTCCATCCTAAATTTGCATGTCTTTAGCTAGTTGTTGCATGTCTTTAGCTAGTTGTTGCATATCTTTAGTTGCTGCATGTCTTTAGCTAGTTGCTGTATTTCTTGAGCTACTTGCTGCATGTCTCTAGCTAGTTGCTGCATATCTCTAGCTAGTTGCTGCATGTCTTTAGCTAGTTGTTGCATGTCTTTAGCTAGTTGCTGCATGTCTTTAGCTAGTTGCTGTATTTCTTGAGCTACTTGCTGCATGTCTCTAGCTAGTTGCTGCATATCTCTAGCTAGTTGCTGCATGTCTTTAGCTAGTTGCTGCATGTCTTTAGCTAGTTGCTGCATGTCTTTAGCTAGTTGCTGCATGTCTTTAGCTAGTTGCTGCATGTCTTTAGCTAGTTGCTGCATGTCTTTAGCTAGTTGCTGCATGTCTCTAGCTAGTTGCTACATGTCTCTAGCTAGTTATTACACGTCTTTAGCTAGTTGCTGCATGTCTCTAGCTAGTTGTTGCATGTCTCTAGCTAGTTGTTACATGTCTTTAGCTAGTTGCTGCATGTCTCTAGCAAGTTGCTGCATGTCTCTAGCTAGTTGCTGCATGTCTCTAGCTAGTTGCTGCATGCCTCTAGCTAGTTATTACATGTCTCTAGCTAGTTGCTGCATGCCTCTAGCTAGTTGTTGCATGTCTCTAGCTAGTTGTTGCATGTCTTTAGCTAGTTGCTGCATGCCTGTAGCTAGTTGTTACATGTCTCTAGCTAGTTACTGCATGTCTCTAGCTAGTTGCTGCATGCCTCTAGCTAGTTGTTACATGTCTTTAGCTAGTTGCTGCATGCTTTTAGCTAGTTGTTGCATGTCTTTGGCTAGTTGCTGCATGTCTTTAGCCAGTTGCTGCATGTCTTTAGCTAGTTGCTGCATGTCTCTAGCTACCTTTCAGCATAATAGGTCCACAATTTATAATAAAAGGTCAACAATTTATGCTATGAGGTTCCCATATTATGCTAAAAGATCCTCAAATTATGCTAAAAGATCCCTAAATTATGCTGAAAGGTCCCGAATTTATGCTAAAATGTCCCCAAATCATGCTAAAAGGTCCCTAAATTATGCTAAAAGGTCACCAAATTAAAGTCAACATATTATGTCAAAAAGTCACCAAATTATGCTCAAAGTTACCAAATTATGCTGAAAGGTTCCCAAATTATGCTAAGGTCCAGATTGTTAGGTACTGAGTTAATTTAGACTTCCAATTAGTCTGATCACTTGATCACTCTTATTTTGATTGCTGGAGATATCTTAGCCTCCCCCCCCCCCCACCCCACCCCATGGGAAAGGCTGGTAGTATAACTCCTGGAATTATATTATCACACTTGAAATAAGCAAAAACACATTCCATATGGATTAACTTGCAAGACTGTATTGATTGTATGTAGTACTGAGAACATTTATTTACATATCACATACATGTGCATAAATATCATAGAAATGGTAAAGTGTACACGGGTGATATAGCACACTACAGCACAACACATATAGCAGAGTTTGTGCGTTTCCCTTGTTTACTTGGCATCTCTGTCGGTTCAAGCAGTTTCTGGCTGTCCAAAGTGTCCAGTGGTCTCTGACTGACCTCTGCATTGGTCACATTTTTGTGAGTCTCTGTTTCTACTTTCTCAAGCTTCTCTGTCAAATGTTCGATTTGTATTCTTAAAAGTTGCTCCTTGTAACTGAACTCTTCTTCTAGAGTCTGCAAAAAAATAAAAAAATAAAATAAATAATAGCAATTACCTCAATGGGCAAGCATGGCCATTTTATAAGAAAGAGGACTTTAAAGAAACAAAATGGTAAAGAATACATCCAAAAATCTGATTCTATTAAGGAATTAGTTCATTGGTCAAGCATGTCTACCTTAAATGAAAAAGGACTTCAAAAGAAATAAAATGGTAAAGAAAGCATTCAAAAAAATGATTCCATTAAGGAGATATTCAAGTTCTAAAAGCTCTGTCTTATCTATGTAGAAATAACTGGTGTAGTAAGTCTACTATGGAAGGGTGGCTCCAATATGTACAAGCACCTCCAGATTGTTGTTAGGATTATGTGTAATGGTAGAACCAAGATACTTGCTCACGCGAGGAATCAAAACACCATTGTAAGTGATAGTGTTAGTGTTTGTTTGTTTGATGAAGGCTTAACGGCACCATGACAGCAAGTGTCAAATTGTGCTTGAGAGGTTAGATCATTCCAGAGGTACGCAGAAAAGAAAATAGGGGGAGATTGAGAGAAACACTAGAACTAAAAGCCAGAAAGCTGGGATCGAGAGAGGAAGTGCATGGGTGAAAAAGGGACGAAAGTAGAGGGAGGTGGGTGAGAGAGGAGGACTAAATATGGTTGTAGAGGGAAGCATAATGAAGGAAGGAGATAATTTTATCTGGAGGGTTTTTGGAAGAGCTTGGCTCTTGAGTTATCCGGCATAGTAGGTTAAATGACTGTACTGTTGCCTTATTGGTGAATGAAGAGACCATAATCCTCGATGTGATGCCTAGAATGGAGAGCATATTTTAACATCTTCTCGACTGAGACTCAGCAACACAAGATAACGGTTTCTATGTTTGGCCGTCTTGTGCACGGTTTGTTGCCAGCTGGTCTCCTGAATTTTAGTTTCATGTTGCGTAGGACCAGTCAGTGATCCAAGACGAAGCAAGCACTAAAAGATCTACAGCCCATCAGGTGACTCTTTTAATCTTGGTCTATTAAATTTTGATTAATAGCATTTGTTGCATTTCCAGCACGGGAAGATCCAAGCCACTAACGGTGCATGTCGCTGTGAAACCATGAGAGTGCTGCAGTGAGATTATTGACCATGCAGAAGTCAAATAGTCTATCACCAGTGGTATTATGATCACTAATATCATGAGGTCCCATAACTGGCAGTGCCATCTGGTTACCAAGTTTGTGTGGCTAAGGGTCTGATCTTGTTATGATTTGGCCCTACGCCTAGCAACACCACTGTATATACACATGAATATAATGTTATCATAACATGCAAACTTGAGCAACATTTTTTCAAATTTATGTATTAAATATTTATATATGGGGTTCACCAACTAGGGGTTTATTAAAACCCTCACCATTACCTTATAGGGGAAAGAGCAAGAGGAAAAGGATCTTAAAGGAAAAGGGTTAGGTAGGGGCATAGGGGAAAAGTTGAAATGAGTTAAGAAGACTTACTGATTTGCACCAGTCTTTAATTTCTTTGGCCTTTAGTGGTCCTTGTATACTGCCATCACGCCTGATGAACACTTCTCCATCCGGAGTTTCGTAAAGAATTTTGGCACTGCCTGCCTTGAAATCAATCTGAATTACTTTTAGATCTGTGGAGAGAATACAATGACTTTCCTTGTTTACTTCCTACATCAGTGGTTAGGCTAGTTATTTAAAACAAAAACGGAATTGCATTAGATGTTTATTTCGGTTGCAGATATTCAAGGATGTATTCTTTCCACTTGATTTAAAACTTTTTTCTGGGCCTCCCATCAAACATTTCCCAGAACTCAGCATTTGTTAAACCTTTACACACACTGGCCCAATACACAAGACACAAGATTGGTGATATATAGACAACTCCAAACCTCCAGCCAGACCATAGATAGAGGTGAATACCATGGAATGTAATACCAAAGTGGTATCATTGATACTATATATTAGTTAGAAAGGTCTAGGTAGGGGTGTAAGAAGCTTTCAAAAAGTGTGTGTGTGTGTGTGTGGGGGGGGGGGGCATGACCTCATAGGGGCACTTACCAAGTCATATACACATGCATGCCAACCCCAGTCTGTAGATATAAGTGAATCCAAAACAACAATGTAACAACATGTATAATGGCAGTTCATTTTTAGGAAGGGGCACTTTACCAATGGGGACACATTCCGCCCTTTACATGGGACTAACAAAAGTTAACAGTTTCCTACTAATGGTTCAGTAATCATTTTGAAAAGGGGCACTTTTGTAATATTTTTTTTAAAGTGTGGCACTGCACACATTCCACACAAGAGGTGCATTGGCTCAGTGGTCATGGTGTCATGCTCATATTGAAAAGGTATCGGGTGCATTCCTGTCGTGAGAACTGCATTTTGTCCATGAGCAACACACTACTTGCTTCAGTTCACTCAGCTGTAAAATGAGCACCAGCACTGCTGGGAGTTAATCTGTGATGGACTGACATATCCTCCAGGGAAAGTCATGTACTTTCATCTGCTTGCCCCATTGAAACCAGGATAAACACCAGCTCTATGATTCTGAGGGCTTGGATAAATTTAGCTTTTCAGTGCACACATTCCACCAGCTGTTGCACCTTGACACTGACTGATTGAGGCACTTTTCATTTCCAAAAGGGGTCTTTTGATCATTTTTTAGAAAACGCCCCCTCTGGTTCCTACAACTATGGGTCTAGGAACAATAATGACATTGGAAACATGTGAAGATGGCCATCTACAAAAAAAAATGCTTTACGTGCTAATCACAAGTGTATGTTACATAAAGGTAACCCCCTGAGCAATGTTGCTTACAACTTTTGATCCAGCTAATGCAGCTGATTGGTTGAGTAACAAAGGGAAATTTCCCCAACAGCTGATTGATCATAATACTAAAGTAATCAAATATGGCAATAATCGGTTTAAAATTATCTGTATATGGGATAAAATTTGCCCTTTTTTTCAAAACAAAGAAAAAACCGGAGATATATGTCTATTCACCTGAATCCTCAGTATTCATAACAGGAACAAACATCACACAGTACATCTTTGGGTCTACATGGGGGATGCAGTGACGCATGACTTGGTCAATGACGCAGCGGGTATTGTCCTCTGTCTTTTGGTTGCAAGCAGATCCATGGACAATGCCTTGTTGGGAATAGAACATCAGAAAGATAGCAAGGAAACACTATACAGCCTTGATTCAAGGACAACAAAGGTATTTGTCTTTTATATAAATGGTATTACAAATGGAGAGAAATGTGTTTGTACCTATGTCACATTTACAATGCTGAGTGGGCATCAAATAATAATGGCAAAGGGTGATATACAAACATTGTTGAATAAGTGGATTGTGAATTATTTGCATATGTAATAATGTAAAGACCATGGGTGTGGCCACTAGCCAGGGGGTCAACCGGGTAATTTGACCCCCTTTCCCTTCAATGGTAAGGTAAAAAGGTACAACAATTTGCTAAAAGGTCCAGAAATTTTACTCCTGTAAAAGGTCCATATTTTGAGACAATGACCATTCTTTTCCTGCTCTTCAGTAAAATTTAAGCACCGGACAGTTTAAAAACCACTATTTTTCTACAATTTTGGAAAATTTTGACGCCATCATCATTTTGTTTTCATTCTACAACCTCCCAAATCCCAAAAGTTGGCTACACCCCTAAAGATGTCCTTTGTAAGATGCACTTCCTTTAAAGCATATAACTATAAATTGGTATTTACAGTAAAAGGGTAGAGACAATTTAACCTAAATTTCCTTACATTTTTAATTATGTCAAAGTTCCTCAAACTTTATTAGGCATATTTCAAAAACAAAAAAATCCTATTTTCAAGCATTTTAAAAGGCTGTTTTACTCAAGAAGTTAGAATTAAAAAAAAATATATGTAGTAGTTTAAAAATCTTTAATCAGGAAAGTTGGGATAAACATTTTATTGATTTGTCTTTTGTGAATGCATTCATAAACAATAATTGGTTCTGCCTTTTGTTTATCCTACCCACATTAAATAATCCCCCGAGCAGTTGTGGTCAGTGGTGGCAACAAACTGGGAGGGACATAAGGGGAACTACCCCGACCCTCGACATCTTCATATTTCACACTGGCAACATTAAGACACAATAAAACAAATCTAAACCTACCACTGCCATCAATACCAACAAAGAATGTCCCTCCTTCACTGTTTAAAAAAGCACTTGCATATCTTCCAAGTTGCTTGGCGAAATGCTTCTTCAAATATTCACCTCCGCCTCTCTTGAACTCAATGTGTCGTGTTTCTTTTCCAAGGTGTTGATGAAGATAGAAAGACTCTGGAAATGATTCTGAACCACTGAATGTGTTTATTTCATTGTAAATTCTACATATGCATCCATGACTTAAATTAGGCCTGTCATCTGTATATGGGTGTGTGATTTGATTAACTTCTTCAGACGACTGGCATAATCGAACAGGAACATTATTCTTCGAGAAAAAATCAACTTTCAGGTTTCTCGCACTTTTGACCAAATCTTCTGGGGGATTTTTGGCTCTTTTTAATTTGTTGATAAGCGGCCGTAATTGGTTCGCTTCCAATAAGCACACCTGTGCATAACAACAGTCGCTCAGTTTAGAAAACTTTATCTTAACTTTAACAGTTTCTGGAGAAATTGACTGGCCACTGTGTTTGAAAATAAACTGCAGAATGAGAGATTTTAGTTCTTTCATCGGAAGCTCATTATTCAAGTTTCCGAGGAAAATAGATTTTGCAGAAGAGCATTGTTCTTCCTGAATGGAAGATGGCAAACTGGTCATAATGATGATACAAGAGACTCATTGTAGTTGTCATCATTATTGTAGGATATTCTCACTGTGGTCTTTTAGATGAAAAGTTGCCAGTCCCTCCGCCCCCAAACTCTGTAAAGAAACAAAGATGATCTTTAAGAAAGATTGCTGAAGAAGAACTATAATTTGCATGACATGCTAATCTCAGTGCTCTAGTACTTGAAGCTGCACTTAATTGGAGGAGGAAGAAGAAGGCATAGTAACAGAAAAGATCATTAGATGCCAAGATAAGTCGGGTAAAATCCTTGTAGTTGTAAATTAGCATTTAGGGTTAAAATATGCATTTTCCTCCTAGTTTTAATTCAAACATTTCAATTTTTGCTACTAATCAATTGTTAGGGTAAGAACAGAGGCAGCAGAAGATGTTTGAAAGTGGAGGGGCACAGGATCTGAGGGGCACTTTTCATTGTAATTTCAAAGCATGTCAGTGACACAGAACTATAAATTTATATGGTCAACCCCCTCACCCCCCGGAAAATTTCTAAACTTTTATAGGCTCAAACATCACTGGTAACCCATTTTCCCTTCTTTTTAATTTACAGCTTATAAAATTCAAGATATTGAGTAAAAAATTCTGTAAAAATAATGATTTTATTGAAATCTACAACAAATGTTGAATCATAAAATGTAAAAATTATCAGTCTTAAAATATGAAGGATTTAGACTTGGCAAGTCTCCCATTTTTTTTTTTTTTTAAACACAAATTAAAGGCACTCCACGAGTGAAATTTGGAGTGTTTTGCTTAATGTTTGTGTTACTTTCTTCAATCTGTCAATGAAAAGATCAATTATAATGAGGGGAAATAAATATATTTCAATATTTTTAGTAACAATTTTTTTTAAACTCTGTCATTCTGAAAAAAGAAGCACCGTTTAAATTTTACAAAGAAGATGGGGAGAGGCCCGAAAGGGCATTTTAGTTAATGTCATTACAATGGCCTGGATGCAAATAAAAGGTTTTGCCCTGCATGGCCCATTTGTAATGACATTTTTGCTCGTATACTTTAAAAAAGCCCTATTTTAAAGAGTTTGTACAAATCATAAGGTGGAAAGACAAAGGTAGAAACTGAGAGGTGAAGGCTTTTTAAGTATGAAAAAGTCCAATATTGTCCAATATATATAGAGCTGTTGGGCTCCAACTTTGTTCTAGGTGAAATTTTACATTTTTAGTCTTTTCAGGGCAATATTTGTGTTACTTTCTTTAATTAACAATCATATATATATATATATATATATATATATATATATATATATATATATATATATATATATATATATATATATATATATATATATATATATATATATATATATATATATATATATATATATATATATATATAATGTATATATATGTATATATATATAAAGAAAAAAGGTTTTCAATGTTTGAAAGGGTATGTTTTTCTCTAAAATAGCACTTGTCCTCTTTGAAAAAGCATTTTTCTTCTAAAAGGGCATTTTTCTTCTAAAAGGGCATTTTTCTTCAGTTTTCCTCCCTGAAAAGGGCACTTTTTAAACTTTTGAAAAAAGTGTGTGTGTGGGGGGTGAGGGGGGGGGGGGACATGCCCTTGTTTTACTGCCTATGGGTAAGAACTTAATGCTAGGCTATGATAAGGTTTGAAAAGAAACTAAATCTAAGCTGTAAAAAATGAAGAATTTAAAACCTACATAAAGAATTTACTGCTAAACCAAGATTTTTCTGAAAAGTCATTGTTAACTCTTTTAAACTTTTCAATCAACTAATCCAAATTGATATCAACTTTCTAAATCAAATAAAACATTTTTTTGTCAAAGAAGAAATACATCTATTGAAAGGTGTAACTATGTACCAATCAAAGCAACTTTTAATTTCACATTGGGAACGTGTACCTGTGCTTGAGCCATGTTGTATTCATTTAACTAGAATTCCCAAAGTTAGCAATGGGTAGGGTAGCCTAAGCTATCAGCATGCGCATCGTATGCATAGCATGATCAAATATGATAGAATATAATGATTAATCGTGCATGCACATAGTACCTCCTGTAGTGCCTTAGTACTGATGCCATCTGCATTAATAGTGACTGCTGCCATTTACTGAAGTGCCTAACTGTGCTGTTTTAAAGGAAGTTTTAAAGGATTAGTTTAGTGGTCACGCATGTCCATCTTATATGAAAGAGGACTTCGAAAGAAACAACATGGTGAAGAAAGCATTGCAAAATCTTATTCTACTAAGGAGATATTAAAGCTTAAAGTTTGGTATAATTTCTGTAGAAATGACTGAGATCAGACTAGTTGTGATGTCATAGCCTCAGATTCCTCAAAATCTGTATGTTTTTTAAGAAAGTTTATTCAATTTTTTTACTATTTAAACTATTTTTCCTCAAACTTTCATCAGGTGGTATATTATAAATACCCTTCCTAGATTCAGTTTTATTACTTTTTTGGACATATTTCATGGTTTTTAAGCCACAAAATCGCAGGACAGAATATGATAGAATACATAAAAACTTTGAGGAATCTGAGGCTATGATATCACAACTAGTCTGATTGCAGCCATTTCTACACAAATGATACCATACTTTAAACTTAAATATATTCCTAATGGAATACAATTTGTGAATGCTTTATTGACCATTTTGTTTCCTTTGAAGTCCTTCTTTCATATAAAGATATTTATGAGAAAAAACAAACTGCCGCCAACGCTTATGCTTGATATTTGAAGCCCATCCCTGTCTTCAAAATTTATTTTTACTGTGATTTTAGTTTATTTTACTGAAGCATTGACTGGATTAATCTTTTTCACATAAAGTTAGAGTTATAAACTCTCCAGAGTATGGTCAAAGTTCACAATATTGATATCGGGGCTATGAGAATTTAGAAGGGGTAATATGTTTCAGTCATCAGAGGAAAAATAGAATGATAATACTTTATAAATTATATTATCTAAACATTTCTGAGTGTTTTATTTAATCAGTTTTTACATCCACTTTGCTGATTGAAACTATTTAATCACATTATATGAACAAAATAATTCTTGTCAGCAAATGACCATTCTATTTTTTGCTTTTCAGAATTTAAGGCCCCCAAAATATATACATACGCCTAAAGGAATTTGGGGCCCATATATGATAATACAACGCTTGATGACCACAACATTATTGACCTCTTTTTTTTTTTTTTTTTTTTTTGGCTCTTCAGATATTAAATGCCCAAAGCGTAACTTTTCCCAAAGTACACACATTCCTCAGGTTCTCGGTGGCCCTGCAAGGCCACGAAAAGACAATTAAGTCCATGACTAACTCCTCAACTAAAAAAATCTTTTTGGGGACTACTAAAGGGATCCGTTTGGGATTTTTAAAAGGGACCCAAAGGTTTTTTTTAATGGGGCTCGGGATTTTCAAATGTTTCTTATTGGAAAATTGCATACGTCACAAAAACAATAAGGTCACCGAGCACCGAATTTCACCTCGTTACTGCCCTGCAATTCACATGGCTGCCTTGGAATACCCACAACTATCTAAAATTTGCATAGCATTACATACTGACTAGTACGCGTCCACTAGGCCCTACCCAATTAGAGCATCTCTAAATCTACTGATTTGGGTATGTGCTCATGTCCATTGAAAATGTGGCACCACACACTAAACAAAGTTAATGGGATTTAACACGTTTCAAAAGAAGTTCTCAGATTTTTCTGGGAGCCTTTATTTTTGATATCAAAATCAAAGCCTTTCTCACTGAAAAATTAAACACACCTACTTCAGTTTGTTTCCAGTTGCAGAGAAAAACAAGAATGATAAATGGTCAAAATTACAAGGAAAGCAAAAAAAGCAATAATTTTTTGTCAGTTAGGCCTATGGCGTTATACGCATTGGAATTGCAACACTCAAACAGTGCAATCCAATTCCTGCTCTTTATATACGCCCGTGAAAAACGCCCGTGAAAAATGCCCGTGAAAGTTCCTTGCCCGTACTGCTCTTTCTCTAACATGTGTACACTCATGTACGCATAACAATGCTCATCGTAGAAAATTCAGTTCTACTGTACCAAGGAATTTCAGTGTAAAAGACCACAGAGCAAAAACTTCCAGCAAATCAAGTTTTTTGATACATTTATAAATTTTCTAGCAATAAGTTTTACTTGGTGATATCATCATTTGATTCGGAAACATTTCCTTATTCTCGAGGTCGATTCACGTAACCGTGTACGGGCTCAGTACGGTTTTGCTAAGTTGGAGGGGAAACTTTATCATTACAGTCAATGAGATATTATTTATGAATACGTTGTGTCACCTCAGCCAGTCAGCGAAAATGAATGGTACTCATAATTTTGGAAACTATTATCTACTACTCAACATTTATGAAGAAAAATAAATTATGTCCAGTATTTGTTAAAAAATGACAAAAAATAGCTTTTTCTCCCATTGACTGCAATAATAACTGACTGTTTGTTTTCCCCTTTGACTGAAGTTTTCGATCGTCAAAAAAGCATTGTTACGTCGCCGTGCACCACAACATTCCCGGATGTCCGACCTCGAGAATACCGAGGACGAAGTTTTTTTGTATTTAAAAGGTAAGGAGAAAAGTTGGTAACCATCTGTAGTAAAAATTTGTTGTATTGGTGATGTTGCATAATATGCTAGAGTATTGCATTTAAGTCCTATCATATTTTTCGCAGAACTACTTATACGACAGGAACGAAGAAATGATCACAATTGAAAACGAACATATCATTCAAGTTACAATACAAACCACTTGCTTAGCTCAAAAACAACATGAATCAAATTTTGCATAAGAATATAAAAGATTAGACTTGTTCTCACAATTTCGAACCTTGCTTCGACGTTAATTCATCTCTTGATCTTCCCGAAGTGAGTAGGCCTTCACCTTTTCTGGTTGGGCAGACGTCTGTTGTTTACATGGAGATGGTCATCTGTTTGTAAAAAGAATATATAAAAAAACGTTTCGATACAAATAAAAGTGTTCAAAATTTTGCAAAGAAAATACTTAGTATTTAATTTATTAGTTGTTAAATATTATTATATATATTTTTATTTATAGTAATATGCTAATACTAAAGAAATTCAAACTAAGAAATTTCTCACAAAAAACACTAATTTGGAAGAGCTTTACGTCATTCCTTCAAAGTTCGCTGACCCCACCCCTATTTTCGGCTGTGACTGTCGTTGTTCGTGGATTTCCGAGGAGTCATGGGTCGTGTCAAGGGAGTCGGACACCTATCTGCCTATGCATGCCCAGGCATATCTAAAGAATGTTGCTCCAGTTAATCCTTTTAGAATCTGAGGCTTATTAGCTCCATCTCAACGTGAGTAAACTAGGCCTGCGACTTAGGTTCCAATTTGTTATGTAGCCTAACGTTAGCCTTAACGTTACAAGTTACAGGGCTGATGGCGGTAGCGTAGCCTTAACGTTAGGCCTAACGTTAAAATACTAATTTAGCTAGGCTAGTCTGTAGCCTAGACTAGGCCAGGGCCTAACACTGTCGCTAGGATAGTGTAACATAACATATGATGGCGGGCTAAGGAGGGTTAGTCACCCCATAAAAGCCCAAACTAACACTAGGCCTACCAAAAAACCATCAAAATCAAAGATTCTGGCGCCTGTGGAGGTCGGACACCAGGGAATGTTGTGGTGCACGGCGACGTAACAATGCTTTTTTGGCGATTTTTAGTCAAAGGGGAAAACAAACAGTCAGTTATCATTGCAGTCAATGATAGAAAAACCTATTTTTTGTCATTTTTCAACAAATACTGGACAAAATTTATTTTTCTTCACAGTGTGTCACTTGCAATGAAAGCGTAATGCTTGCTTGCACCAATACTTATCCAGTCTGTTTTTAAAATGTTGAGGTTATTAGCATCCATCACAACAACTGGTAAAGAGTTCCTACAAACACGGATTGAAAAGAAATTGTGACGAACACTTGTGTGATAATATGGTTGTAGAACCTTTTTTGATATGAGCCTCTAACTTATAGTATTATGCCTGAAAATAAAGAACTTGGTCACAGCTGTATCGTAGATGTTGGAGATGATCTTATAAACTTCAATCATATCACCCCTGGCGCTCCTATACGTCGATGTTGGTATGTTTCACTTGGCTAGTAGTGCTGTCACGATGTGGCTTTATTACGTATCGTATCGTTTATTGTGGAGAAAAATATCGCAATATATTAGTAGTATTGCGATACTTTTCAAGGAAACTGACTCAAGACAAATTGTTGATATCACTAAAAGTATTTGATCGTGGAGAATTTACTCCATGATATAATAAACACAAGAAAAAAATTATTTGCAGATCTAGCAGACGACATGATCGCGTGACTTACGTTTATCACGCATCACGCACATGTTTGGTAATTCAGTCAATGTGACCATGAATCATTGAAGTGAAAGCTTGTGAGGCACATTCTAGACCAATTTGTTGTTCTTTTTGCCGACTTACATCAGCGCGTGCCAGTGTGTGGTGACGGAGCAGGTTTTTTAATTTGCTTGTTTTTATATTTCACGATAATTTTGCGTGTTTTTAATGGCCTAAACTTGACTTTTACATTAAGTACTGTAACGTTAGAATTGTAATGTACAAAATAGCCTAGCCTAGTTGCTCGTAAATTTCTTAGTGAGTATTAGGTTTTGGTATTGCAATATGTCGCGATAGGCATAATTCATGTCGTTGGAATAGCGATATCGTGATAATCGGTATGTCATAACACTATTGGTTAGTTGCTGTGGGTATGATACATGCGATAATGAAGAAATTGATTTAGTTGCTCTTCTCTGAACGTTCTCAATCATGTCAATATGCTTTTTCAGGTGTGGAGACCAAATACAGTTTGAAAATTTAATGTGTGGCCTTTTGTTGCTTTTGTGATGTTGTTACATAAGACTCTGAGGTCTTTCTCCTCTTCCTTGCTTTCAATTGTTTTATCCTTCATGAAATAATCACATCTTGGGTTATTGTATCCAAAGTGCAATATTTTACACTGCCATTCTGCCATTTTTAGCTCCACCCATTACACAGTGTGTAATGAGTGGAGCTTATCAAATCGTACGTGAGCTCCCATTAGTGCCTATATAAAGTTTTGTGTTCAAATGCATCTCCTTTTAGGTTTAACAGTTTTGCTTTTGAGATTCTGGCTTAAGCGTGATTTTTGTGTGCTTCATAAAACTTGTATTTTAGATAAGAGATACTCCATGTAGTTTTTTAATTAAAGCTCCCGAAAGGTAACATTTTTGTCTACAAGTGTCAGATTTCAATACGTACTTGCAATGGTGCTAAAAATAGCTCTTTTAGCTGTACACAGTAATCCTAGTCACGTTTCGTATCGGTACCTCACTGGGCTGTGAGATTGGTATGGAGGTCTTCCATACACGTGTATGTCTATTAGTTACATGTACCGACATGTATGTATCTTGTTGTTAATCATATTGCAGTATTTTCCAATCAAAATTCGGACATTCTTCTAAGAATATGCAAATTCTTGGATTCTTATTTAGGCCACGCTGTATTATATTGTATCGGATTGGAGTACAAGTTCTTAATAGGTCGTGACATAACCTAGAAGATAACATGTGAAGTTGTTGTTTGATCATTTTCGCTTGTAGTACAGTAAGTCTCAAGTGTCAGTAAATCTAATTGTGCTACATTGCGAGACTATAAAGTTATACTTAAATGCACTATCTATCACGGGGAATTATAATTTTAATCTTAAATGCACTATCTAAGGCATTGCTTAAGCTGGGAGTTGTTACTAATGTGCCGTATGGGCAGCAGATTTCCAGAGATAAAAGTTTTGTTTCCAAATTTGTTTACAGTGTTTGTGGACACATGGAAGAATTGTCACTGGGTAGTATTCAATTTGGCATCCCAGGGCTGCTAGGAAGGTTGTGATGGTTATTTGTTTAACCGTTTGTTCTATTTGTTTAGGAAATCTTGCTCCGTGTAAACGAATGTTATTTCAATTTTTAAAGTTTGCATAAATTCACGAAACCATCTAACCAAGTTACCAAACTTCTTCTCGTATCAATCTTTACCCAGTAAGTTATTGCATAACACCAAACAATTCCACAGTACCTGGCATCGAATGTAACTCAACTAGCTTGTGCTCTTAAGGAACGCGCTAGGCCCAGGCTAGCCCTCATTAACATAAACTTGTGAAATACACAAGAAATTTCCGCCCATATCCATTCATTATCGAATCATGTCACAGTACATAGCTCCCAACTACTGACCGGCCCACGTGCAACACAGCCATGCTGTAACTCCTAATAGGGTCATGGGGATACCGTATTAACTGTTTTTTACATTCCAAGTGGAAGATTAAGAATAATTGAGTGGGCCATGCAATATTTGAGGGGAATCCCACATCAAATCCAAAGTGTGCATGTCTTAGACACCCCTGGATATCTAAAGCACAAGGTTTTGTAGACTTGCTGTGTGTGTGAACAGGGATCCCAAATAACTAATCCCAGGTGTGAACATGTGCAGTATATTTTATGGCGGTTTTGGCCTACCTAACTTTGTTGACAGTGCTTGGATTATTATCGGGATTATTGAAAGTAAAGTTTTGTTTTAAATTATTTTGCAGGATTGCTTCGGTATTTTCCTTAAATATTTTCTTCAATGAAAAACTAGGTTTGTTAGTGTGCAGTACTGTGATTTTTGGTGAGCATGCGAAGCCTAATGCGAACCTATGTAATGACGATTCCATTACATGGGATGCCATGCGGGACTTAGTGTGAGATGCTGTTGATGATTGGCCGGGTCATACAAGAGAGTGTAACACTTTTTGGTCGAGAATGGGTTAAGTTAGGAGTACGAACTTGCTAGTCAAGGTGCTGAAGGACGATCAACTCGCAAAATATGAGATCACATTTATTTTCACCAGGGTTTGTGGGGGGAGGGGGCGGGGCGGGCGGTCACCTCGGCATTTTATTGCTGACTTCTCGACATTCAGGAATATTTTGAGAAGTTAATGTTTCATCAGATGACATTACAAATTTACCCATGACCCGCCCATAACCTCAACAATTGACCCAGATCGGTTGACATCACCGATTGAGTCGCACATTATATTTTATACAAAAAGGCATAACTTTTGTTACAAGAATTTTTCTTCATTCAGACGTCACTTTTAATTCATTTTAATTTCCCACCCTGCGGTATGGTCAAATTCATCACCCTCTTGTAACTTCTGCAATTAGCCCAGACGTCACCTCCTTTGATATGTTATTTGCAATATCCTTTTGACTAAATTCGAAGAGATAAATTTCTTATTTACCTTTTCATTTTTTAAATTTTCAATTATTCTTCTGCAGTAGTCATATTTTGATTGCTTTTTACTATGGTTTTTGCATTCATATTTGTTTGAAGTCATTTGTAAATAACATTGAACTGCATATAGGTCTACATAATTAGATTGGGAGTGGGTGGATACAGAGATGATTTTATGAGATGGAGGGGGGGGGGGAGGGGTCACATGTTCAAATTGTTTCCATTAAAAATAATTATTTATGCTTCAGAAACGTGTTAGTATGGAACCACAAACAATAATTCAACGAAACATATTTGTTAGAAGAAAATAATGACATTTCACGGCGGATAAAACCACTTACATGCAAACAATTGAAGGGTTTAAAATTAGCTGTCATTTTAGAATGACAACTCGTTGGGAAAATCCAGTATCGTAAAATGCAAAGTGAATCCAGTAAATCATAAAGTGCAAATGGAAGAAAGAAATACATGTACGAAATAAAACTTGCAGAGGGTTTTGTATTGATATATTTCTTGTTACATTAATAAAAGCAGAAGTGTTAGCACAAAAAAAATATATATAAATGCAAAGATCAAAGATAAACTGACTTTAATTCTGTAGGATATCATTACAATACACAATACTTCATAGAAAGCATTTCCTGCTAATTCTTAGGAACTCAACGAGCGCCAGTTTGTGCAAGTAATTGACTTGAGCTTCGGGCCATGCCTTCTTTTTTTCTTTTCTTTTTTCGGGAAAGGGGTTGCTTCATTGGAAATTGATAGCTGATTTTTTTTTCTTTTTCAGAAACTTTCTTAAAAATATTGTATATGTATTGTGGTCACCCTGTATTGGATTTTTTTTTTTGTATTTCCATCACACAACCTGCCTTACAGCTATCATATGCTACCATGGAATAAGTGGGCAACAAGAATATGTATTTCTAAAAGAGCATGCATACTATTGGAAACAAACAAAAATGTTACAAAATTGATCAAACAATACTCATCTTGAAGCGTACCTGCAGAAAACAAAAGAATTTTGCGATATGAATTGAGGGTTAATATGATGTTATACAGTTGTACTGATGACCATACTAAAACAAAATTGCCATTTGTCAAAGTCTCAATGAGTAGCACTACACTATTGACTATTGTGATACTTCAGGTCCTACATTGTTGTCAGTGAGCTGGTTGGAAGGATGAGTTAACCACAACATCCTTGTCTAGTTCTGTGGTTAACACTCTCTTGACATAGCAAACTAGCTTACCAGAGTTTGATTAATAAAAGAGATTATTTTCTACCACACAATAAGGAATGCAGGATCAATTTAACATTACCACCTAATCCTGTCAAGTGCATTCCAAGGTAATGTAAATGACACATGCATTCCCGCTAGCACTGTGTAATCTGGGTGTTAATTTGCATGGGCTTGCGAACCATGACCCTATTTACTGTTCTAGTTTAATTTAAATGTTTGTCTTGCCATGAATAAAGAAGGAAATACAAGTTTTCTTGCTCTTAAAGAATTTTAAATTAGGGGTTTGCAAAATATAAACAAGTGGAATGTGGTGTAGAAGATGACATGATGGAGTAGCTGTAGGATAAGGATGGGGTTTCATGTGGGACAGTGTGGAATTGTATGTACAGTAGGGCAGGGTGGGGTGGCATGTTGGTCAGGATGCTTTGGCATGTTGGGCAGGGTGGGTTGGCATTAGAGCTGTGAACGTTTAGGGATTTTAGTAAACGTGTACACGCCAAAAAAAGCGAGCGTGTATCGTGTACACGAGTTTAGTACCGTAATTTTCGGAAATACACCAAAATTGCTTCAAAACTACGAGGCGAAGTAAAAAAAATCGCGCAACCAGTATGGCAAAAGTACTGACTGCATTGCCCAAATAGACGCTGAGTTTTGCTTTCCAAATCGTAAAAAGTTTACTTGTACAGTATAAATCATCATTTTTATGGAAAATATGCATGGAGATTAAGTTTAGAAAGAACAGATAACTTCCTTTCAATGTCATTTAAATTCAACATCGCATAACTTTTTTGTCCTATTTGCTACGGCTTTCAAAGTTCTGTGAAAATCTTGCATACTGAGGCCTATGATATACCCCGCCGTAAAACATTTTAAAACTACGCCACCACCACCAGGAAGTTCTGAAATATCAGTCCTCTCGAAAAAATGGCCGCCATCTTTGCGAAGCATGCAGAATATCAGCTCTGTTAAAACCTTTTTCTGTTTATTTATTATGCAATATTTTTTCTTTCTTGCAAAATTCATTTGACTCATCAGGTAATATTTACATGTTAATGTACTGATTGTCACGATTCAAGTGTTTTTTTATTGATGAAACGGGCCTTGATTGTGTGGGATTTAAAGCCTTATGGCCTAACGTTAGGCCTATTGTTAATTTCACTGTTTACTGCTGCACATTCGCGGTGCATTTTACAAGTTAGATTACTCAGATTTTGGCGAAATCAAAGTGCATAATATCCCCATTCATTGGTGATTACTGCGTATTTGTGATTCGCACATTTAAAAAGGATTATGCTAATCGGGTTTACAGTTTGTATGAAATCATTGATTGGAATTTTGTCAGCCGAATGTGTGTGTGATTTGAATCATGAATATTGATTTTCAACGGCAAGACACTAGGCCTAGGCTATAATGTATGAAAAACGATTACTCGCAATGAAGTATTTAGTAGACGTTTACAAGATTTGCGAGCGTGTAGCGTGTACACGCTAAACGGTCGCAGCTCTAGTTTGCATGTAGAACAGGATGGGTTGGCATGTGGAACAGGGTGGGTTGGCATGTGGAACAAGGTCGGTTGGCATGTGGAACAGGGTCGGCTGGCGTACGTGGCAACAGGATGGGTCGACATATGGGACATGGTGGAATGGCATGTGGGGCACGTGGTGGGATGTCATCTGGATTTTAGTTGTGATGACATGTGGGTCATGCATGTGGTGGAATTACATACAGTATCTGATTTTCAGGTGATTGCATGAAGTATAGGCATGGGATGATATTTCGGACAGGTTGGGATGGAATGTGGGACAGGCTGGAATATGCATTATTAGCAGTGTGGGGTTTGTATAGTTTCTAATGTCTAGCTTGTCAAACGTTAAGCTTTATTGTATTGCAAAAATTTTCTTTAATGTTATTGTACATTTTTCATGCTGCTTGACACACATATTTTCTTACAGTAAATAGGAAGTTGTATTACAATCCAGGATGGGGTTAGGGGAGGGTACAGGTTGGAAAGGATGTTGAATGGCATTCTTTCATTGACATTGGCAAGTCAGGGCCTCTCCTTTCTTTAATGTTCAGTTGATAAAACTAAAAGAGTTGTTGTAGTTATAATGACTGCCAGCTTTTACATGTTTTGAGATTAATATTGGGTAATGGTAACCTTGAGCTTTTTTTGGTTTTAAAATACCTGGGAAAACTCAAAAGATATTTTGTTGTAAGATGCTGTGAAAATTAACAAAGCAAATAAAAATGTGAGTGCACCTTTCAAAGCTCAAGTAATTTGAAATCATTTGCTCCTGCTACCCTATTTCTGTTTATACTTCCCTGAATAGCTCTTTCTCTAGCTTTGAATAGTCGAGCATACTGTCCTTGACTTCAGACAGTTCATATTATTCTAATGTGAGGGATATATCAAATATTCCAGTACAAATTTAAAACATTTGTAAAAAGTACATGCATATACATATTAAAACTCATAGCAGAAAATAAAAGAATATGAATAGATAAATGAGGAAAAAATTAAAGATAAAAGGTTCAAAACAGTAATTCTAACTCTCCTGTCTGTAAGTAAATTGCCGCACGGTAAATAAACAGCTCGATTAGTTTACTCACAAGCGACATTATCAAAGTTAGTATTCCAACAGAAAATAATAATTTCACACTAAAACTGTACAACACGATAATAACATATCAGAAATAACAACGAAAATAGGAGAGTTTTAACAGTGGCAGCTCGGAAATAAGCGCCCTCGCTTTAACCACAGTCTCCACACCCAGAAAAAGATACTCAAAAAAATATTCCTCCTTAGTTGCAAAATCAGGCAAAATTTGAGACACTTTTGAGGACTCCATGTACCTTAGGAATGAACTTCCAGTGGTTTTTTTTTTTTTTTTAATAAGCAAAATAAAGTTAAATCAAACTATTTACATTTGATCATGAACAAATCTGAAATTTGGGATGAAAATGACCAAGTCTTATGACCAAGGATGCTATAGTTTTGAAATAAGAATCAAAATTTAACAAAGGTTACTCCTATGCAGCCTATAAACATTAATAACCCCTGTGAACAGTAGGGGAGAATCCTGGACTTTTGGTGTAATAATAAATGAATACACCAAAACTTAGAGCTTCGTATTCATTACACGATCCATGGAGGCCGCCATTTTAACTAGTGGTAAGTAGAGCTGTGACCGTTTAGCGTGTACACGCTACACCCTCGCAAATCTTGTAAACGTTTACTAAATACTTCATTGCGAGTAATCGTTTTTCATACATCCTAATGTCTTGCCGTTGAAAATCAATATTTATGATTCAAATCACACACACATTCGGCTGACAAAATTCCAATCAATGATGACTTTTTACAAACTGTAAACCCGATTAGCATAATCCTTTTTAAATGTGGGAATCACAAGTGCGCAGTAATCACCAATGAATGTGAATATTATGCACTTTGATTTCGCCGAAATCTGAGTAATCTAACTTGTAAAATGCACCGCGAATGTGCAGCAGTAAACAGTGAAATTAACAATAGGCCTAACGTTAGGCCATGAGGCTTTAAATCATACGCAATCAAGGCCCGTTTTATCGACCAAAAAACACTTGAATCGTGACAACCAGTACATTAACATGTAAATATTGCCTGATAAGTCAAATAAATTTTGCAAGAAAGAAAAAATATTGCATAATAAATAAACATAAAAAGGTTTTAAGAGAGCTGAAATTCTGCATGCTTCGCAAAGATGGCGGCCATTTTTTTCGAAAGGACTGATATTTCAGAACTTCCTGGTAGTGGTGGCGTAGTTTTAAAATGTTTCAGGCGAGGTATATTATAGGCCTCGGTATGCAAGACAGAACTTTGAAAGTTGTAGCGAATAGGACAAAAAAATTACGCGATGTTGAGTTTAAATGACATTGAAAGGAAGTTATCTGTTCTTTCTAAACTTAATTTCCATGCATATTTTCCACCAAAATGATAATTTATACTGTGGAAGTAGCTCTTTACGATTTGGAAAGCAAAACTCAGCGTCTATTTGGGCAATGCAGTCAGTACTTTTGCCATACTGGTTGCGCGATTTTTTTACTTCGCCTTGTAGTTTTGGAGCAATTTTGGTGTATTTTCGAAAATTACAGTACTTAACTTGTGTACACGATACACGCTCGCTTTTTTTGGCGTGTACACGTTTACTAAAATCCCTAAACGTTTTACAACTCCAGTGATAACGTTAAGTCGATGGGGATTTTTAATGAGAATGGGGGGGTATTTTTGAAAGGAATAACCGATACCAAATGAATATTCATTTGATTTGACTGCGGACTTTTCAATGTCATCGTGGACTTTGCAATAAAATAACAAAATATTTCGTTGACAGGTTGTTGACCTTTTGAGCAGCCATCTCGACATATGATTCTGTGTTGGCTTAGTCATTGCTGATACCGTGTACATGCATCACATTTTACATTACACAATACTACCATTCTCTTAGTAAAAATCACATTGATTTAACGTTATCACTAGTTAAAATGGCGGCCTTCATGGATCTTAATGAATACGAAGCTCCAAGTTTTGGTGTATTTTCTTATTACACCAAAAGTCCAGGATTCTACTTGACTGATGAATGGATATGGTAAGAAATAAAGAAAGGCAGAAGAATACAATAATCTAACAACAGTTTCTTTTCATCAACAGCTTGAAGCCATTATGCTAATTGTTGGACATCAAACCAGACAAAAAGCAGAATGACCTCAAGGATTGGTCACCAGTATTTGTAGCTGAAAAACCTCCAGAATCTTTTTATCAAAATGGAGGGCACGGACACCGCTGTCCCTCATGAAAAGCTTACAAATGGGTTTGAAGATGAAGTAGTAACAGAGAAAAAAGGCTTTCACCGCCATCGGACGAAAGAGTTACCCTCCCCTGAGGGTAATGCTAGTGGTGGTTACAAAAGTGCCTCACCTCATGATGATGCGGTACATCATGATAGAACGGTGGAAAGGGTGCATATTATGTCGGAACTTCATATGCCAGAGAGCGTAATCCCAGTGCAATCACCTAAGAAAACTGTTTCAGATTCAGAACAGAGACCAAATAAACTAGACCCAGGTTACATGAATTTAAGCCTTAGCTTGCCCAGCACAAATTGTATACATGAGGAAGAAGAGGAAGTCAAATCCCCACAGAGGAAGTCAAATCCCTCCCGGAGGATGAAAGAGGAGCACAAGAGGATGCGAGGTCTCCAGTGGGGTCTCTAACGAGGGACAGATCCCTAACGAGGGATGTATCCCTAATGAGGGACAACAGTGTGGTTATCAAAGACAAGCTTCCACCCCCTAAAGAGTCACTCTTGTTGAGGCTTTTTGAATCCAAACTGTTGGATGCTTCCATAGCGATTACACACCTCTATAAATCAAAGGAACCTGGTGTGCAAAGCTATATAGGTAAGTGTCCTAGCATGGTGACTGGACGTTAAAGGCCGTGACACACCGAACGCGACGTGGGGAGTGATTTTTTAGATAATCATACAGGAAACAAATATAAGATGCTTGACTTTTTGCTTACACACGATGAATGAAGGTTACAATTGAGGCTTTCTGATGATACTGGAAAATTTGTTAGAAATGTTTTTTTGTTCAAACTGTGTGGAGAAATCTCTAGTAGGGCGCGATTTTCTGTCGCGACGCGAATTTTGCTTTTTTGGGCGTAGAAAGGCCCTTTGAATCAATTTTCAGTTATCTGAATAGTCATGTAATGACGATCCTTCTCTGAAAACAAGAGGTTAAAATGTTTCTTTTCCTTTGTTTTATTCAATTTTGTTAAAAAATCGCTCGCCGCATCGCGTGTGGTGTGTTACAGCCCTAATGTTGTCAACATAATCGTGATATTGTATTATCGCCGGTGAAACTTTGATTTGATGATAATCGTCTTTATTATAAGACGCCACTGATAACATCTTTTGAGTTTTTGATGCAAACAAAATTATGACTACTAAAATATTAGCTATTTTCAAATCAAAATTTATATAGAAGTAGAAGTACAAGACACAACAAAAAAAACATTTTAGAATTTGAATTTTGTAATCCTCAAAATAATGTTTCACATAATAATATTGACTAAATTGTTCATAATATTGGGAGATAATCACACATACATGTACTAACTGGTGATGTGATGTTGATATATGCAGATTGAAAATATCGTAGCAGCCGCACTTAACTTGGCAGGTGGCTATATTCACCCAAGCACTTGGCCAACATGTGAGAGTGTGTACGGATTACCCATGAAATGAAATGATCAAATTAACCATAATGATTTATATTAAATGAACGCTCAATTTAACAACAGCTGCATTGAAGATGAGGCCTTTGTTATTTCAAAATTCCCGTGAATTAGTAAAAACAGATGCCCTCACACCAGAGCTGTTTTAACTGATTGTTTTTAATTGTTTGTATGTTTACTGTTTGACTGTTTGTATGTCTATTGTTTGACTGTTTGTGTGTCTGCTGTTTTGACTGTTTGTATGTCTACTGTTTGACTGTTTGTGTGTCTACTGTTTGTATGTCTACTGTTTGACTGTTTGTATGTCTACTGTTTGACTGTTTGTATATCTACTGTTTGTATGTCTACTGTTTGACTGTTTGTATGTCTACTGTTTGACTGTTTGTGTGTCTACTGTTTGACTGTTTGTGTGTCTACTGTTTGTATGTCTACTGTTTGACTGTCTACTGTTTGACTGTGTGTATGTCTACTGTTTGATTGTTTGTGTCTACTGTTAATATGTCTACTGTTTGACTGTTTGTATGTCTACTGTTTGACTGTTTGTGTGTCTACTGTTTGTATGTCTACTGTTTGACTGTTTGTGTGTCTACTGTTTGTATGTCTACTGTTTGACTGTTTGTAGGTCTACTGTTTGACTGTTTGTGTGTCTACTGTTTGTATGCCTACTGTTTGTATGTCTACTGTTTGACTGTTTGTGTGTCTACTGTTTGACTGTTTGTGTGTCTACTGTTTGTATGTCTACTGTTTGACTGTCTACTGTTTGACTGTTTGTATGTCTACTGTTTGACTGTTTGTGTGTCTACTGTTTGTGTGTCTGCTGTTTTGACTGTTTGTGTGTCTGCTGTTTTGACTGCTTATATGTCTACTGTTTGACTCTTTGTATGTCTACTAGTTGACTGTTTGTGTGTCTACTGTTTGTGTGTCTACTGTTTGACTCTTTGTATGTCTACTGTTTGACTGTTTGTGTGTCTACTGTTTGTGTGTCTGCTGTTCTGACTGTTTGTATGTCTACTGTTTGACTGTTTGTATGTCTACTGTTTGTATGTCTACTGTTTGACTGTTAGTGTGTCTACTGTTTGTGTGTCTGCTGTTTTGACTGTTTGTATGTCTATTGTTTGACTGTTTGTATGTCTACTGTTTGACTGTTTGTATGTCTACTGTTTGACTGTTTGTATGTCTACTATTTGACTGTTTGTATGTCTACTGTTTGACTGTGTTTACTGTTTGTGTGTTTGCTGTTTTGACTGTTTATATGTCTGCTGTTTGACAGTTTGTATGTCTACTGTTTGACTGTTTAAATTACAGTACATGTACAGCAGAGTTTTAATTCTAAAATTTCCCAAGGTTCTAGATAAAGGTGTCAAAAATCTTCCCACTGAAAATTGTGACATAAAAAATAATATAAATATAGTAAATACATCTTCATATGTTTTCCTGTTTTATAATTTGATGTACTCTTCATCGCACAATTACATGGGGATATTTTTAGAGCACAATTTAAAGTACCATATACATTGCCTACTCAATAAATCTAAAAAAAAAAAGTTCTTGCCGAAATTCCTGTTTTTTTCTGAGGTTATAACCACGGGAACCATAGATTGTTTTTCAGGTTTTCCAGGTCTGGTTTAATATACACTTGTTTCAGTTTGTTCTTTTTTCAATGGCACATTTGACTCTGACTGTCGCAGTGCCGTCAAACATCAACAAACCAACCAAACCAAACCGTTTCTCATTACAGCCAATAAATTATTCAGTTTAAGTGACCAAGACTTTGATTTCTACTTGCCACAAGTGCTGAACATGTATACTCACATGTCAGATTTAGCAGAAGTCGTCCATCCATATTTACTTCATAGGTAAGAAACATTTTGTTCTTTCTTTCTTTGTGTTGATATGGTGATGTCTTTTTACTACGGGTGACGTCATTTTTCTTTGGGTGACGTCTTTTTTCTATGGATGAAGTCTTTTTTTCTATGGATGACATCTTTTTTCTACGGGTGACGTCTTTTTTCTAGAGTGACGTCTTTTTTCTACGAGTGACGTTTTTTTTTCACGGGTAGCGTCACTCGTCACGCAGAGTCATGTTCTTCGCCTCCAGATTGGTATTTTTGCCGGTGCTATACTGGTGCTAGCTAAAATTATTCACAAAGGGAAACTAAAATAGAACATAGATGCAGCTTAGGTGCAGTATAAAGGCCAGTTGTCATCTTTAACATACAAGGTAAATGAAATTCAAATCCTGTGTTTTGATTGGTCAAAACACAATGGTCCAATGTTGCACTTACATACATTGATAGGCCAATCAGTGTTGTTTTGGAATAAATTGTACGCCGCCACATTTTAATCACGATAGATGGCCTTTAACAAATGTATTGCGAAGCTCTAATCAAATTGTGCCAAGGAAACAACATCACAAGTTAAATAACCACAATTTAAATGAAGTTGATGTGAAACTGAACTGAACTATTTAAACTTTTTACGTTGTTGTTTTTACTCATTTACAATTAAAGCCAGAATGAGCACAATACTGTAGGTGTAATTTGGGTGCCTAGTTATCATGATGTTCAGTCAAAATTCCGATAACAATAAAAGCACATCCCTGAGGCTCCCCCATCCCTCTGCAACAATTGCCACTGCACCCTCACAATCCATCACATTCTTCTTGTTTGCCCCCTGTACAACCTTCCCAGAGCTTCCCTTGCTGCCCACAACTCAATAGCCGAGCTCTTCCAAAAAAAAACCCTCCCTATAAAATTATCTCCTTCATCATTTTTTCCTCTACAACCATATTTAGTCCTCCCCCACCCCCTCTCTCTCTCTACATTATTTTTTTACCCATACACCTCCTCTCTCGATCCCAGCTTTCTGGCTTTTAGTTCTCGTGTTTCTTCAATCTCCCCCTGTTTACTCTCCTTTCTACCTCTGGAATGATCTAACCTCTCAGGCACAATTTGACCTTTGCTGTTGTGGTGCCATTGAATTCTCATCAAACAAACATTCCTGAGGTGTTGTGGATCAAACAAAAGATACTATCTGTGGAGCATGTCCATGGAGTGAAATATTACAATCTAGTGGACAAAATGTTTTATAAAGAAAAATGTAATAGAGAGATAGAAGTAGAAATTGCCATGTTAAATAAATATGTGTTTAGACGAAAAGTGAAAAAAATTTTGTGTATTTTAGAGGATTATTAGCACTGGTACTGCCATGCCATCCATCATTTTAAGTTAACACGTCTAGAGTATCTTGGCTACCATCTGTCTTATTTGTTCAGAATAAACAATGAATGATGTAGACTATTTTACATGTGAATGAGTAATTCAAAACTAATTACAATAATGTCACATGGCAGAAATTCAAGTGTATATAGTACTGTGGGAATCTTATCAACCAACCAAATACTGGTAGATTTTTGACCTTCTTTCACAATTTACACAGGGTATAGGGTCAAGGGTATGTATAGGGTCAAGGTTTTTTCTTCTTTTCTCTTTCTGTTTTCCCCCTTTTCTCCCTTACAAACCTTCCTTTCCTCACTATCCTAAATCTTACACCATAATTTATTAACACCCTCTTGGCACATTTGACTGACTGTCGCGGTGCCGTAAAACACACCCTCTTGGCACATTTGACTGACTGTCGCGGTGCCGTTAAACATCAACAAACCAAACCAAACCAAGGGTATGAAAACATATGTGCATTACAATACATGAATGTAATAGGCCAGTTCCATTGTCACTTACAACTTTTCCCTCAACAAGTGCAACTGATTGGTTGGTGAACAAAGTGAAAATTCCTCAGCAGATGATTGGTCGATGTACCCAGACAAATAATTTGGCTAAAATGGTTTGAAATTGTTCATTGAAAGAAGAATATTTTGTTTCCTTCCTTCGTAGATGCCGTTTAAGCACTGACTTCTCAATCCAGTCCTACTGGCTTCTCGAGGCTTACACAACTAACTCAGGTCTTCCCTCTCGGAAGAAATCCAGGGGCTCCAAATTAAAAAGGATGATTCTATCAGAGGAACTGAGGCCTTCCTCAGATCAGGTAGCAAGAAAGTGCCGGAAGTAACAAGTCCAACAACAGTCATGTCACCCACGAAGAAGACGCACTCTCGATCAAGGTCGGACGCCACTGCAGGTGTGTACATTACTGCTATAGTATAATGTATTTGTAATATGCAAATTAGTATTGAAGATGTTATACCTTGTTCCCCCCCAAAAAAAGTTTTAAGATTCATATTCTGTAACGAAAAAGAATTGCACCACTTTTTAGGCTCAAAACTCCTTCTTCGTAAGTACCCATTCTCTAGGGCTGCATAGAGTGCGCTATTTGGATTGCATTTTGTGAACTGGTTCTGTACTAGCCCCACAATGACCAATGACCACAAAATAAGCAAAAAACAGTTTCTAGCATCAGACTAGAGGCAAAATAAGAGAAGGGCAAAAAGGGGCACTGTCACAAAACTTATTTTAAGTTTTTAAATTAATCAAATAAAATATGTTCTCAGTAAAAAAATGTTGGGTGGGAGCTTATAAGAGAAGGGGCACTTACTAGAGAAGGGGCGCTTACTAGAGGAGGGGCACTTACTAGAGAAGGGGCGCTTATTAGAGAAGGTGCACTTTAAACGTCAAATATGGACATGAATATTTACCCAATATTTTTATTTTGCAAATTAGTTTTGTAGATATTATACTTTGTTCATTAAAAAAAATAGAAAATAGTAATATTCACTAAGTTTTAAGATGCCTATTGATAAGAATATGTATAACCTTAAATTTGAATATTTACCCAAGATTTAAGAGTATTTAGTATAATATAAATGAGCACCATTGTTTTAGGCTTTTGGGCATGTACACATGTAATGGTGAGGTCACTGAGGTGGAATGGTGAATGTACTAAAATTATTTAAGTACAGTATGTACATTAAATGGTTCTCTGCTGGGAATTTGAAGGTACCCGTAGACATTGGACGTTTCATGAGCATAATAAAATCAAACATTTGTTGAAGTGTTATTTTTGTCAAATGCTTTAAATCCTGTCTGAACTGAGTGGCAAATTGAATGAAAATGATTTCTTGCATGTTCTTTGCAAAGTTTTTTTGTTCTTTGACATACCGTACCGGTCAGTCATCATGGCCAGTTGCTTTTTTTGTCCTGTGAAAGCAAAGGACGGGAATGGTTGGGAAGAGTTCAGAGTATTTTAACGTTATGTACTGTTGCTTATCAGATTATTAGAAAAAATTGCACTTGTACAGTTTTAAGATATCGTTTTTCCACCGCCTGTTTTTTCTAGGTTTGACTTGCAGCAATCTTCGTCGTGCCAGCAGCACACCCAACCACATTTCCTTAGGAGACTTGACCTCGGGTCATGCTTTCAACAATGGATGCAGCTGTTTTGACAGCTCTGTCAACGTCCTAAATGAGATGAAGGGGAGACCCCAGGATGCCACAGATTGCCATTGTCGGGTTGGTTGTAGTCAGAAGTTGTAATTGGAAATTTAGCATTGGGGTTTCTTTCTTTTCCTAAATCCTAAAGCAGGAGGTAGCAAAAGCCTTGCTAATAAGTAAATTAATTAATTAAGTTAATTTTCAGTACAATACATTGAAGGACCTCTAGGTCGAAATGTGAGGGAGTCTTTTTCACTGAGTAAAGGGGATTTTGAAAAACACAAGTCTAATTTTTGTCTCTCATATTGTTTGAAAATTACCTAAGTTTTCATAAGAAATAAAATTGTCATTAATTTAATACGGTATCAAAGGATTTCTGTACATAACATGCGCAAAAGTGTGTTCAAATTTTCTTGGGACTCAAGAAAAATATGCCCCTCACATTTCAGCTGTCAGCTTCTTCAAGAATTGTTAAGAAAGTGAGGGAACTATTCTGCAATAGACATTCTGCACTCAAGTTTTATTTTAGCTCTCAAATCAATTTTCCTGAAAGGAACAAGAAACCACAGAAGTGTCACAAACGTTTTTGCCATTTATCATCCATGGTAACATATTTTTAAAGAAATTGCATTAATATATTGTCTCATGTTAAAGGTGTCAGTAAGAAGCGTTGGAAGGGAAATTATGAACATAAAATAGAAAGAAATTGGTAAAATGAAGGAATAATTGGTAGAATTATTGGAATTTTTGCTGAAATTTTGTAATCCCCAAAACTAAAGCAAATTTCTTGAAAATAAAAGATACTTCCTGATAAGCAGCAATGTTTAATGAAAACTAAAACTCAATTTATTAGTGAAATTTTCCTGCTTACAAACGGGAAGGTTTAGAGGTTTTCCCCCCTTAAAGGTAACCCTCCCTATGCCCCTGGTGTTGGCAAGAGATGGGCCAGTGTTATCCCACATTCTTACATAAAGACAATGGGGACTTTTCATTCATAGATCTAAGTTCAAGATTTATGTTTTTACAGGCACCAAGGTTATCCTCCGAGTTGGAATTCATAAGAGCGCTGATGTCCATCGGAGAAACTATACAACAGTTCCCGACAAGAGAGAAGAGAAGTGAGTGCCTTGTATTATCATGACTAAGTTATCTTAGTTTTCCTTTGGGCTGTTATGATATGTCGATTATCACAATATTTTTTTTATCTCCATGATATCAAAAATACCCTGAACAACATATGTCATTTTAACATGTAAAATGCATATTAAATTAAAAAATGTTGATTTGTTTTTTTGTTGAAACATTTCATATGAATGAGATTTGAACTGAATATTTGCAGCATATCTGAATCTTGTTTGTTTATGATAATCGATATCTCATTTTTGAATGGTTTGCCAGAGTGGGTGGTTAGCTCTAATTCTGTACACAATTTCAAAATTAACATTGGTATATTCCTTACTAAGTCTTTGATATTGTGTATTTTTCTGTATTTTTTTGTGTGGAGGTGGGCTTTTCTGGGGTGACTAGCCCTTCTTAGCCCATCATCTTGTTATGTTATGTCATATTTTAACCCATAGCGTGACAGCGCTAGTTTTTTCCTTTATGCATTAGATGTAATATGCACATTTTTTTGCAGGGTAATGTGCTGTTTCGTGCTTGGACCTTACATTTTTTAAGGTGTTTGTTCAACAGTTGGAAGTTTGATGAATGATGTTCATTTTAGGGTGCTCCACTTACCATAAAACAAAAGAACATCTAACAAAAGTTCACAAACTTAAGTAATTCTTCAAATTAGTGACTGTATTTTCTAAAGTGTTTTGAAGGAGCTGATCCTCTGAAAATCTCTAAGAAGTGTTTACGTTGTATCTCCACAAAAACAAAATTAAAAATATGTCTGATTTTCCAGGCCAGTGAAGAAGACTTCTATGTTTAAATTTTGTTTGGGTAAATGTAATGAACACTTTTGCAAGGAAGCTCAATTTCCAGTATGCCCTGGCAAAGGATTGAGTGATACCTGGAGGAGTAAAGTTCATGAACCCTGTTTCCGGGAACCCTGTTTGCGGGAACCTTGTTTGCAGGAACCCTGTTTGCGGGAACCCAGTTTGCGGGAACCCAGTTTGCGGGAACCCTGTTTGCGGGAACCCTATTTGCGGGAACCCTGTTTGCAGGAAGCCTGTTTGCAGGAGGCCTGTTTGCAAGAACCCTGTTTGCGGGAACCCTGTTTGCAAGAACCCTGTTCCTGGGAACCCGCAAAGGAACCTTAACCCTGTTAGCGGGAACCCTGTTGGTAGGAACCCGTGAGGGAACCTTAACCTTGTTAGCGGTAACCCTGTTGGTAGGAATCTGTGAAGGAACCTTAACCCTCTTAGCGGGAACCCTGTTCATGGGATCTTTGTTTATGGGATCCTGCGAAAGAACCTTAACCCTATTTGCTGGAACCCTGTTCATGGAAACCTGTGAAGGAACCCTAACCTTATTGGCGGAAACCCTGTTCATGAACTCTATTTGTGGGAACCCTGTTCGTGGGATCCTTGTTCGTGGGATCCTGGGAAGGAACCGTAACTCTGTTAGCGGGAACCCTGTTCGTGGGATCTCTGTTCGTGAGATCCTGCGAAAGAACCCTAACCCTGTTAGCGGGAACCCTGTTTGTTTGGGAACCTGCAAAGGAACCTAACCCTATTAGTGGAACCCTGTTCGTGAACCTTTTTAGTGGGAACTTGTTCGTGGGAATGTTTAAAAGGAACCCTAACCCTGTTCATATTTGATATTTGAGGAGGGGGAAAAAGGAGATGCAATCAGGCAGGAGATATGTCAACCGCAAACATCCGCGAGCCTGGACATGATAAAGTTTTCTGATCTAACCCTTATCACATTGGAGTTAAGTTGACTGCTGGCTCCTACAAGCTCGTAACTTGATATGGGTTAGATGGGGTAAAGGATTTTCACATTTAAAATTATTCTCGATACTGATTTGTTTCTGATATCGATTCTCAATTTTTGTTTGACTTTCATTTGTAGTGAATCCCCACTCAGCTGCCTTTTTCTAAAGACAAGGAATTATTTTTCCATGCTCAACCAAGTGTAATCTTCCTGCCATATATCAGTATTTCAATTGGTTGCCCACACATTGCAATGAGGACTACCACATCATGCATGACAGAATACCCCCTGTCGCACTTTGATCCAGCTGGACTTTTAGAGTTTTTAGCACAAGGAATAAACTTAACTCTAAAGACAAGGTGAAATGTTTTTCTTTTTAGATTTTTCTTTCTGATGATTTTGATCTCCTTGCTGTGCCAAGTGTATTGGATATTGTAGATAGATGGGGGTGGGGGGAGGGGGTGTAGCAATGGTGGATTTGGGAAGGTGTGTTTGGTGGGTCAAGTCTTTGGACTGAAAGTTTTAGGGAAGACTCAGAAGATTGCATGATGAATGGGAAATAGAGGACTTGAAAATGGAAATAAACTCACCCCTGACCCACACCCAAGTAGTCAAATTAAAATGTAGCATAAACTATTTTGATAACATTTAAGACTTTTCTATTTCCAGTTGCAACATCAGTTTTTGTTAGATCTGAGTTGAAACCCACTCCTTGCCAGACAACACCATACCACTGTCATTGCATTCTGAACATGTCCTCACCAATTACCTTACTCCCAATTTCTCTTCCCCTTAACCTGAATCAAACAAATTCCAGCAAAACATATCAAAGCAAAAACACATCAGATCCCCAATTGCAACTATTTTTCAAATGATACAAAACAAATATAAAAACTTGTATTCATTGTATAGATGTGTATTAATTTTCAAAAAATATTTGCCCACAAAAGGGGACAAAATTAAACAGTTCATCTTATAATAATAATGCCTAATAATGCCTTGAGTCACCGTTAGACTGCTGTTTTTGTCCCACCCACCCATCACCCCTGGTAGCACCTTCACTGCCTTCTGCCCCCCTTATCTAAGAGAATCAACACTAACAACATGCTGGTAAAACCTGCTGAAGAGGATTAAAATAGCATAGAGAGAAAACCTGTTTGAAAGACTAAACCTGCTGACATACACCACATCAAAAAACATTAGCTTCAACATCATTGATGTTCTAGTTAGTTGAAACTCTCTGCGCCATTCACCCATGATGATTATCTACCATCATCTATATCAGGCCAGATATTGTAATTGACCTCACTAAGTACGGAAATAAGCCACACCCACCTTTGCAATAGGGTAACTAGGTCGGGAAAACAAAGCATAAATCCGCTATCATGCATGACAAATGCATTGCCATTTTTAACCATTCTGGGTAACGGGAATCGGATTCACAAAGCCAGTAAGCGCAATTTTTGTTCACCATTTTGTCATCATTCAGTCTGTGTGTGTGTGCAGGAGTTTGTTTTGTACAGTCTATTGCATTGACTGCATGAGCGCGAGCCACTAGCTTGTTGTACTGTACCAATACCGCATAGGATGTTTGCCACACTTAGTTACGCAGATTTTGTTGCTAAGCTTTTTGGTTGAACAAGCTGTCAATCATCTAACTTATAGAGGTTAAGTTACCATGGAGATCAGAAATACAATCCATAGTTTCTGATTGGTGGAAATGTTTACACAATCATGGACCAGCCAAATAATTACCATTGCTGAAGTGACATTACTAGTATGGTCAGAATTATCAGTGAAGGTCAGCCTCTCAAAACCTTCATAGATTCACAGAAAGGTTTTTGCGAGGATATTTCATCGACTTTTTTCCTTCACAGGCTCCATACTTAATCTACGTAGAGGTCTTAACCTGCGACAACAAGCACACATCACCCCTTCCCCTGAAAGTCTTAGAAAACACACTACGTCATACTCGATCAGAGGAAAACTTGCAAGACGTGTATAAACTTGGTGAGATGTCGCACACCCCTCCCGGCAGTTTCTCAGTGTACTACAGAAATGATTCGGACCACGAGTGTTGGTCTCAGGAGGATGATGAGATCTTACAGGTCAGTGAGGGTTCATCTTTTTTGTCGTACAACATTGCCTTATTCCCCCCTCAGGGACGGATTACTCCCAGCTTGTTTGATATTATTATTTATAATGGATTAACAAAGTATTTTACAAGACAAAAGGACTCGGGAGGGAATGTTAAGGACCTAAAATAAATGGGATTATAAAGAAATGAAGGTACAGCTGTTGTGTTCCTGCAAATACTAGCCCAGAAAGAAGAGACATAGAGCGGATTCAAGCCTTTTATTACAGGTACATGTAATATTTAGGACTATGCATTTCCAAACATTCTCATTTCTCAATCATATTACTTTAATCTGCATAAATATCACATATTTTCACAAATATATCCAAAAATACTTTAAAATACATTCTTACACAAAGCATGAACTTTCTTGTTATTGAAATAAACCGATTTGTACCATCTTTTTGATTTTTTTCTTACAGTGATTAGGTTTTTTCAGTACTTCTGGTTTTTCCTTTTTTTTTTTATAAAACATGAATCAGACCGCAACCGCACTTTCGCGAACCGGTTTTAGTTACAAAACTGGTAGACTATGCAAGCTTAAGTTGTTCAATCAATCCTCTCAGGCAATCAATCAATGAATCCATTGCCCAATCAATCAATCTATTGGTCAATCAATCAATAAATTAATCAGTGTAAGACACTCATTTGCTACTACAACTGTTACCGCAAATGTGCTAGACATCTACTAACAATCGAAGTAGGATTAATCAGTTGTGTATTCAACCTTGACATTGGAAACCAATACCATTCAAACACACACACACACACATCGCTGACAAAATTCTCATCAATGACTTTTACAAACCTTGAAGTGGATTAGCATCAATCCTTCTAAAACCAGAAATTTGCAGTAATCACTTATGATTGTTCAGGTTTACTACAAGTAGTAAAAGTTCACAGCTCTTATTTGCTATAGACAAGAATGCAATATATATACATGTATGCTTCATAGTGTAAAAGTCTGCACCAAGATTATGCAAAAATTTCACAAAATATCAGTTTGTTTACTGTTTTTGAATACAGCAATATCGGTATTCCAATTGGTTTTGTTTTTGAATGCAGCAATATCAGTATTTCAATTGGTTTTGTTTTTGAATGCAGCAATATCAGTATTTCAATTAATTTTGTTTTTGAATGCAGCAATATCAGTATTCCAATTTGTTTACTGTTTTTGAACGCAGCAATATCAGTATTCCAATTTGTTTTGTTTTTGAATGCAGCAATATCAGTATTCCAATTTGTTTTGTTTTTGAATACAGCAATATCAGTATTCCAATTTGTTTACTGTTTTTGAACACAGCAATATCAGTATTCCAATTTGTTTACTGTTTTTGAATGCAGCAATATCAGTATTCCAATTTGTTTTGTTTTTGAATACAGCAATATCAGTATTCCAATTTGTTTACTGTTTTTGAATACAGCAATATCAGTATTCCAATTTATTTACTGTTTTTGAATGCAGCAATATCAGTATTCCAATTTGTTTACTGTTTTTGAATGCAGCAATATCAGTATTCCAATTTGTTTACTGTTTTTGAATACAGCAATATCGGTATTCCAATTGGTTTTGTTTTTTGAAATGCAGCAATATCAGTATTCAATTTGTTTACTTTTTTGAATGCCAATTTGTTTTTTGTTTTTTTTTGAATGCAGCAATATCAGTATTCCAATTTGTTTACTGTTTTTGAATGCAGCAATATCAGTATTCCAATTTGTTTTGTTTTTGAACACAGCAATATCAGTATTCCAATTTGTTTGTTTTTGAATGCAGCAATATCAGTATTCCAATTTGTTTACTGTTTTTGAATGCAGCAATATTAGTATTCCAATTTGTTTTGTTTTTAAATACAGCAATATCAGTATTGCAATTTGTTTTGTTTTTGAACGCAGCAATATCAGTATTCCAATTTATTTACTGTTTTTAAATACAGCAATAGTAGTATTCCAATTTATTTACTGTTTTTGAATGCAGCAATATCAGTTTTCCAATTTGTTTTGTTTTTGAATGCAGCAATATCAGTACTCCAATTTGTTTTGTTTTTAAATACAGCAATATTAGTATTCCAATTTATTTACTGTTTTTGAATGCAGCAATATCAGTATTCCAATTTGTTTTGTTTTTGAATGCAGCAATATCAGTATTCCAATTCATTTACTGTTTTTGAATACAGCAATATCAGTATTCCAATTTGTTTTGTTTTTGAATGCAGCAATATCAGTATTCCAATTCATTTACTGTTTTTGAATGCAGCAATATCAGTATTCCAATTTGTTTTGTTTTTGAATGCAGCAATATCAGTATTCCAATTTGTTTTGTTTTTAAATGCAGCAATATCAGTATTCCAATTGGTTTTGTTTTTGAATGCAGCAATATCAGTATTCCAATTTGTTTACTCTTTTTGAATGCAGCAATATCAGTATTCCAATTTGTTTTGTTTTTGAATGCAGCAATATCAGTATTCCAATTTATTTACTGTTTTTGAATGCAGCAATATCAGTATTCCAATTTGTTTTGTTTTTGAATGCAGCAATATCAGTATTCCAATTTATTTACTGTTTTTGAATGCAGCAATATCAGTATTCCAATTTGTTTTGTTTTTGAATGCAGCGATATCAGTATTTCAATTTATTTACTGTTTTTAAATGCAGCAATATCAGTATTCCAATTTGTTTTGTTTTTGAATGCAGCAATATCAGTATTCCAAAAGATCAAGTTCGAGCGACTCCATATCACAGTTTTCACATGAAAGTAATGCGAGTTCGGACAGCAGAGATCCTGTCTACATTGCGGCTGGTGACATCAGGAGGAGACTTGCGGAGTATCTTACCAAACCAAGCACTTCGTTTAAGGTATGTGTTTAAATTATCCCATTTTCATCATCGTCATTGTCGTCATCCATCATTCATTCATCCTTATGATGTGTCACATTCTCCTTGCCTGCCTCCAGAGCTTTCCTCACCCCTCACAACTCCATAGCCAAGCTCATCCAGAAAAACCCTCCGGATAAAATTATCTCCTTCATCATGCCTCCCTCTACAATTATATTTAGTCCTCTCTCACCCCCCTCTACCTACATTTATCCCTTTTTTGCACTTTCTCTTTCGATCCCAACTTCCTGGCAATTAGCCCCTATACTTCTCTCATACTCCTATTTTCTTTTTTTCCTACCTTTGGAATGATTTAACCTCTCAGGCACATTTTGACCCTTGGTGTCATGGTGCCGTTAAGCCCTCATCAAACAAACAAACTGACACAATTCAAAGATATTTTGAGACTTGTAGTAAATTGTAAAAAAGTTTTGCAAAAAGTAAATGCATCCTTAAAAGCTCATGTATTTTGAAGTAATTTCCCTCACTAACCCCAATTACCGGCATCTACGTCCCTCAACAGCCCATCATCTACGCTAGCTTGGAATAGTTGAGCATACTGTCCTTCTGACAGTTCTAATTAATGTATGGAAAAGTTATGGTGTATGGAACCGAAGAGATTTGAAAAATATATTTTCCATGAATATTTGTGTTTAAAGTTTTAACTTGTACCCTTTTCCTGCCTGATACCCGTACCATCGTTTCTTTTCACCTACTTCTACTCATTTTTCACACAGCGTGATCCGGAAGATCCATCGGCGGCCGCTTTGAAGGAACCCTGGGAGGAAAAGGCAAAGAGGATACGGCAGTCGTCCCCGTACGGACACCTGCCTAACTGGAAGCTTCTGTGCGTGATCGTCAAATGCGGAGATGACCTTCGGCAAGAACACTTGTCTTACCAATTCTTAAAACAGCTTCAGGTTAGTTTTACCTTTAATTTATTTTAAATACACGTAAGGAATCTTGTCCCAAGAAAATTGATTGATGCACCACCATTAAATCTGATACATACTTGTGACATCAGATGTTCAGTGGTCAAGGGGTCATGCCTGTGTGTACTGGGTTCGACTCCTGTTACAAGTGCTTTGTTGTATCCTTGAGCAGGACAATGTACTCTATAAATTGCTTCAGTCCACTCAGCTGTAAGCGAGTACCAGCATTGCTGGGAACTTATCCTGCGGTAGACTGATGTCATATCTAGTAGGTTTACTCTCAATTTATTTTGAATTCACAATCAGGAATCTTGTCCCAAGAAAATTGCTCGATGCATGACTAATTGATCTGACAGCTAGAGGTGAAGTTCAGTGATTAACCCTTTCTCTACCACGCGGCGATATTATTGCCGTTTTGGGTGCCCCATCTTTGACCCGGCCTCCCAAGCGCATTTTTGAAAAAAGTGCTGGTAGAGTAAGCGTTAGTCAACCCGCGACAAGTGTGCCAACTCAAAAAGATATGTAGCATGGACCCGTTGAGTGGCCCACTGGAGCGGAACGAGCCCGACTCTGCTTTCACAGTTGCAGACTCAAATTACAGTCACCATTGCAGTGAAGCAGTGAGCTAAGTAACAATTTCACAGCTGACTGTGCCGAACATTAGCACATGATTAGTACAGTGATAAACAGCACTATATCAACACATGCAAAAACAATTGACCTCTGTGAGCTAGGAAATAGGCCACACCATAGCAACACTGTAACTAGGTGGGGTAAAACATCCTTAAATCCACGATCATGCATGACCAATGCATTGATATTGAGATGATCATGTGGCCTGCCGCGAGCTTTGACCCATATATAGCACTTCTTTGGATCTTTAGATTTTTTAGCAAACGGAATCAATTTTAAAATTTTGTTTGCTAACCGTTCTGGGTAACGGGAATGGGATTTACAAAGCCTGTAGCAGGCCTGTTGGCACAATTTTTGTTCACCATCTTGTCATCACTCAGTCTATGTGTTTTGTGCAACATATTGCGTTGACTACATGAGCATGTGTTGCTAGCTAGCTGTCTGTACCAGTATTGCGTAGGATTTTTTCCCCACTTAGTACGCAGATTTTGTTGCAAGGCAAATTCATGCGGTGATTGGTTGAAAAAGCTATCAATCAAGTAACTTGCAGATAGTAATTGTTTGCTCTTCCATTTAATGAAATAAATGGGTTTAAAAGGGAGAACAATGTTTCATTTGAAAATTGTTTACATTGAAATTTTGTGCACACTTTTTTTTCACAGCATATATGGAAACAAGAGAGAGTACCCCTGTGGGTCAAACCCTGCAATATCGTCGTCACCTCAAACAACAGCGGTTTGATCCAACCAATCATCAACGCTGTCTCACTGCACCAGATCAAGAAAAACAGCAAGCTGTCACTGCTCGATTACTTCCACCGCGAGTTTGGCGGCCCTCATTCAGAAGAGTTCTTGTCAGCTCAGAAGAACTTTGTTCAAAGTTGTGCTGCTTATTCACTTATATGCTATTTGATTCAAGTCAAAGACAGGTAAAATTATGACAATAATATTTGTTTTTTATAGAGCGTTTTTATATGCAAGTATGCATAATTAAAATGCTTTACAATGAAAACTTCATGGCCCATAGCTGCATCCACACACGGCTCACAAGCCTGTACTATTCCCCTGCATAGATCCCATATGCTGAGCACCAAGGAAAGGGCAGCCAGCCCCAAGTCTTTGGCATGACTGCACCAGGGATTGAACCCTGATCATCTGGCTGGAAAAGGAGTCTGTACTAATTGAACCAACCAAGTAGTTAAACAGAACTTGAATTTTTATTCATTGAACTTATTTGGCTTATTTTTGGTCAAATCTGGGACACCCTGGGCAAGTACTTTACTCTGCAAGTACTTTGCAAGTACTGTTAAGCTAATCATAACGTGAGAATGCCTGTATGGATAAGAAAAACAAAAAATTGTATGGATAAGAAAAGAAAATCACTCAGTAAAACTGTAAAATGATGTCAACTTCTTCGAAGATATATTGACAACTATATACATTTTTTTTATCATGCTCCATTTTGTCTGAATATAAAATATTGCAACTATATATTTTTTCATCATGCTCCATTTTGTCTGATTATGAAATATTAACAACATATTTTTTTTATCATGCTCCATTTTGTCTAAATATAAAATATTGACAACTATATATTTTTTTTTATCATGCTCATTTTGTCTGGAGATAATGCAGTTGCCACAAAACATTTTGAACACAGTGAATGTTGCTGGAACCTGGGTGTGGTGCTTCTTAGGACCAGTGTTAGGGAACAAATTAGGGTGTATACAATGTTGCATACGTGTGTGGTTGTTTTTTTACTGGAATTTGTTTAAAGATAGTACAAAGGAGATTTTTACTAGAAAATTGGTGGGCAAGGAACTTTTTCAAAGTAGATTCATGACAGACAGATACATGACAGACAAGTACTTCTTTGGCTGGTGTGTCGAATCCTGTATCCATAGAAGGATGTTGTCAAATTGATTTATAAATTTACTGAGAACTTGTCAAATTGGTGTAAATGTGAAAAAAAATGCCCATCCATTCTTGAAATAAAATAGGAGGAACAATGGTAGAGCTGCTAATTATGTGGAATCTTTGGAACAATGGTAGAGCTGCTAATTCTTTGGAACAATGGTTCATGTAATTGAAAAAAAATGCCATCCGTTCTAAAAATAAAATAGGGAGGACCAATGGCAGAGCTGTTAATTATGTGAAATCTTTATGCAAATTCACTCAAATAAAGTCGCATAATCAAATTATTTCTTAATTTTGTTTCTCCAACTTGCAATATTATATAAATTCCTTTTTACTGATTTCGATAGACAATGATATTAGTAAAAAGATGGGTGCTGAAACAGTCCTCTTTGTTTTTCTAAGTTTGACTCTTCAATATTATTTTCCCAGACTTTTACGGTAGACCGTGAAGCTCTTTCATATTAAATTGATATACAAATACGACTATCCGCATTGACTGTGTACTATTGTCATTGAAAACTTGAAGCAAGAAGTACATTGACCTTCAGTAGGGTAAAGTACCGTATTCAATGTAATATGGACCCGGGGCGCTAACGGAATAGAATTGCAGCACTTTTAGGCCAGAAGTTTCTTCCTAATACTAGCTTCACATTAAGCGCTACAAAAATATTGTGAGCCTCAGATGCAAAATATGCAAATAATGTAACAAAACTTAACTTGAGTCTTCAAATTAATCAAATTAATCATGTTATTAGTCAAAAATGTTGGGTAGGTGCTTATTAGAGCGATTAATATGTCGCATACAGTGTTTGGATACCAATGGTACCATCCTGCTTGACCCTGAGGGTTATATCATCCATGGTATTTGCATATAAATAGGTTTTGCATTGCAAATATGAATATTTATGAGATATGATTACCATACTTTTCAGACACAATGTAATATCCTACTTGATCCTGAGGGTCATATCATCCACAGTATTTGCACTTCAATAGATTTTGCAATGCAAATATGAATATTCATGAGATATGATTTCCTTCCCTTTTAGACACAATGGTAACATCCTGCTTGACTTAGAGGGTCATACCATAAACAGTATTTGCATATTATTAGTTTTTTTCATAGCAACATGAATATTCAAAAGATATGATTACCATCCTTTTCAGACACAATGGTAACATCCTGCTTGACCCTGGGGGTCATATCATCCAAAGTATTTGCATATTAATAGGTTTTGCATTGTAAATATGAATATTCATGAGTTACCATCCTTTTTAGGCAATGGTAACATCATGCTTGACCCTAAAGGTCAAATCATCCACAGTAGTTGTATATTAATAGTGTTCTTGCATAGCAATATGAATATTCATGAGATATGATTACCATCTTTTTTCAGACACAATGGTAACATCCTGCTTGACCCTGAAGGTCATATCATCCACATAGACTTCGGTTTCATCTTATCCTCATCGCCAAGGAACCTGGGCTTTGAAGCATCACACTTCAAGTTGACTGCAGAATTTGTAGAGGTACCCTTTGACATATTCCTGTGACTTTTTATTTTTATATGTATGGTAAAGGACTATTAAAGGAGCACTAGACTGAAAAGTGAGGGTATATTTTTAGTGGGTCCCCACAAAAATCAAATGCTTATCTAGCATGCAACGATATAACAATTTTCTGGTTAATATGAATATTCAAGTGATCTTTGCCTCACGTTGCATGTGTGCTATGGAGGCAAAAAGTTTATCAATCTGTTGTGGATAATATATCTGTGACATTCGCAAAAACAAGCGCCCTCACTTTTCAGTCTAATGCTCCTTTAAAGAAACCAATTGGTGGAAGAACCATGTTGATAGGAGTTATCACATTTTAAAAATTTCACCAATGTGTTGAAAAGTGACTGGTGTGGTATACAGTGTGATGTCATGCTCGCAGATCCAAGACAATTTTGATCTACTTCTCTGAAATTTAATTGCCTCTTTATTGAGATGAGGGTATAGCATGCAATTTACAAGAACATGCATTGCCCAGCTGCTCATGTACCTTCTAAACAAAAGATGAACAATTATAGAGTAATTGGAATTTGAGGGATCTAGTTTATCAGTTTGACAATCTATGCAGGCAAATTCTTAATAGGCGGCCGCGGGCAAAATCTGGCCCGCCAGACAATCCAATCTGGCCTGCGAAGAATAGTCATTGTATAATGCAATACAGTGCATTGCATGTAAGAGTGATCCGAGTGAGATTGGTACAAATCGTAAAACACTAGTTTAATTGGGATTTTTTCTTGGCAGATCAGCTCACTAAAAATCGCGGCTTTTAAAAAAAAGTGTTATCTTTAGTTTTGCTATAAATTGGGCTCACGGCTCGTCAAAGAAAGGTGGATAAGAGAACCGTTGACATCTGGCATACATCATTCTAATCACGCACGTTCTCAACTTGTTTGTATTCAGGGATTTTTTGACGGATTTTGTTTGTCATATGACACTGGTTTTGCCATGTGATTGGCCCACGGCCTAAAGCTGTTGTGAAATGATGGCCCTTGAAAAAATTAATTAAGAACCCTTGCTTTATATTAGGTTTTATATACTAAAGCTATAGCAATTTAGTCAGGGAATCACCCGTCCTTCACTACAATGAAAACTTAATATATTTAATGTTGTGTACTTGGAAGAGAAAATACGGACAGTCTTTTAAGAGCAATTTATACCTGTAAATATCCAAACAAACTTTATATCTACAGATGGATTTAAAAAGATTATAACCTGTTATTGTCTGATGGTAACCTGTTTTTGTCTGATGGTAACCTGTTATTGTCTGATGGCAACCTGTTATTGTCTGATGGCAACCTGTTATTGTCTGATGGCAACCAGTTATTGTCTGATGGTAACCTGTTATTGTCTGATGGTAACCTGTAATTGTCTGATGGTAACCTGTTATTGTCTGATGGTAACCTGTTATTGTCTGATGGTAACCTGTTATTGTCTGATGGTAACCTGTTATTGTCCGATGGCAACCTGTTATTGTCTGATGGTAACCTGTTATTGTCCGATGGTAACCTGTTATTGTCCGATGGCAACCTGTTATTGTCTGATGGTAACCTGTTATTGTCTGATGGTAACCTGTTATTGTCTGATGGTAACCTGTTATTGTCTGATGGTAGCCTGGTATTGTCTGATGGTAACCTGTTATTGTCTGATAGTAACCTGTTATTGTCTGATGGTAATCTGTTAATGTCTGATGGTAACCTGTTATTGTCTGATGGTAACCTGTTATTGTCCGATGGCAACCTGTTATTGTCCGATGGCAACCTGTTATTGTCTGATGGCAACCAGTTATTGTCTGATGGTAACCAGTTATTGTCTGATGGTAACTTGTTATTGTCTGATGGTAACCTGTTAATGTCTGATGGTAACCTGTTGTTGTCTGATGGCAACCTGTTATTGTCTGAATGGTAACCTGTTATTTTCTGATGGTAACCTGTTATTGTCTGATAGTAACCTGTTATTGTCTGATGGTAACCTGTTAGTTTCTGATTATAAGCTGTTCTTGTCTGATGATAACCTGTTATTTTGTCTCCATTTAGGTGATGGGTGGGCTTGGAAGTGACATGTTTGAGTATTACAAGATTCTGATGTTACAAGGTTTGATTGCCTCCAGGAAGCACATGGACAAACTTGTGCTACTCATAGAAGTCATGCAAACAGGTAAAATGCTCTAATTTCATTTCCTCATTACGCTTCTGCTTGCTTTAAAACCTGACCATGAAACACCCCAGCTCATGTGGGGGAGGTGGGGTATTACATGCTTGGTCAATTTTCATTATTGCAGACTAAGTCAGTCACTGTTGCAGCAAACCAGCAAGCTAATTAAGAATTTGACACCTGATCGCCTCAAGCACAGTAGCCCATTGTTAGTACAGCCATAAGCAGTGCATCAATTGAAGATCGTTTACATTGGACACTGTTATTAAAGTGAGATAGTTAATTAGAAAATTTGATGAAGCAGTATGATGTGAATTAAGAAAAAGTGATTTTTAAAGCAGAGCATTGCATCATGTCGAGAAATTTTCCTGAGGAGAGTTGAGTGACTCTCTGTTTTTCAGAGGTGCAACAAGGATCTTTGTGCTCATGGAGAATTTTACATTCAAAATTTTATATTATCTTTATCTATATCTATATATATATATATTTATTGTGGGAAAATTTTCAACACCTTTATTCAGAACCATGCGGAATTTTATTATTAAATCCAAGTCTGCCTCTATATAACCTTAGCTGCTGCCCTCTATATAACCTTAGCTGCTGCCCTCTATATAACCTTAGCTGTTGAAAAAGGGATGTAAAATACCCAATCTACTTTACCTACTTTTTTCCAACAAACGAAAAAAAAGTCAATGATTCTTCTTGATTATTCTTCCGCATTTATTCCAAATTAAAACATCCTCACTTTTTGCCAGAGTATTAAATATGCAGAAAATGAGTGATTGCTCACCTATGTTGTTAAAACGAGTAATTGCTCACCTCTGTTGTTAAAATGAGTGATTGCTCACCTATGTAGTCAAATTAAGTGATTGCTCACCTATGTTGGTAAATTTAGTGATTGCTCACCTATGTTGTTAAAATGAGTGATTGCTCACCTATGTTGTTAAAATAAGTGATTGCTCACCTATGTTGGTAAATTTAGTGATTGCTCACCTATGTTGTTAAAATGAGTGATTGCTCACCTATGTTGTTAAAATAAGTGATTGCTCACCTATGTTGTTAAAATAAGTGATTGCTCACCTATGTCCTTAAAATGAGGGATTGCTCACCTATGTTGTTAAAATCAGTGATTGCTCACCTATGTTATTGAAATGAGAGATTGCTTGCCTATGTTGTTCAAATGAGGGATTGCTCACCTATGTTGTTAAAATCAGTGATTGCTCATCTATGTTATTGAAATGAGAGATTGCTTGCCTATGTTGTTCAAATGAGGGATTGCTCGCCTATGTTGTTCAAATGAGGGATTGCTCACCTATGTTGTTAAAATCAGTGATTGCTCGCCTATGTTATTGAAATGAGAGATTGCTTGCCTATGTTGTTCAAATGAGGGATTGCTCGCCTATGTTGTTAATATTATGGATTGCTTATATATGTTGTTAAAGTTAGGGTTATTATGGATTGCTTATCTATGTTGTTAAAGTTAGGGATTGCTCACCCATGTTGTTAAAATGAGGGATTGCTCACCCATGTTGTTAAAATGGAACACTTTTACTTAATACTAAATAAATATTTATATTTATTAATTCTTCCTTTGAGCTGTTCACTTACGTTTTGAGCCTGGTAACCTGTTATTTTTTAATTATAACCTGATCTTTTGTGATGGTAACCTGCTATTTACCGATTATAACCTGTTATTTTCTAATGGTAACCTGTTATTTTCGATTGACTGATGGTAACCTGTTATATACTGATTATAACCTGTTATTTTCCGATTGTAACCTGTTATTTTCCGATTATATGTTGATAAAATGAGGGCTTGCTCACCTATGTTGTTTTTTGCTTGACAAATTCGCAGGTTCGCAGTTGCAGTGTTTCCGACAGGGGGTGAGCACCATCAAAGCCATCAGAGATCGATTCCACATGAACTTAACGGAGGAACAGCTACAGCTGTGGGTTCAAAACATGGTAGAGTCAAGTATGCATTCCCTCACCACCAAACTTTATGATGGCTTCCAGTACCTCACCAATGGAATTTTTATATGAGTGAGCATCAATATTCATGATTGGACATGAATATTCATAAGGACTGTCATATACAGCCAATCAGAGCTATTTTCCTGTGTGGGATGACAAGAGGTGTTTTGTGAAGTTCGAAGAATGAAATGAGATTTTGATGATGAATTAAGACTCTGCGGAATAAATCCAAGGAGTTAAGATTGATAACTGATTAATTAAATTAAGCTATCTAATTTATATTTTTACAAATGTGTGCTTACATGCAAGTAAAGAACAGTGAAGAAAGGAGGCCGAGAATTGGCCTTAAAATGTGACTAATGATTCTTAGTATTCCATTATTTTAAATAGAATTAATGTGCATTATTCAAAACTTAAAGTTGATGAACTGTTTAAAAGTAGAAATTATATTTTCTTTTTCTTTCAATAAATGTTTACACTAGGTTGAACAATTTATCAGTCTGAAAGCAAATCAGCCACATAGTCATAGTATGCATAGATTGATACAGGCCTTTTCAAATCTATCTGGAAAAGTTATTTATGTCAAGTGGCTGAAATTCACATCTATAATTTACCAATGGGGGAATCTTATTGACAAATCAATAAGGTGGGAATTATGGCCATCTGCACAATTTACGCATAATGTGGGACTAAGTGTATGAAAACCTGTTATCATAAGTATTTATCAGATGTAACATGTTATACATAAAGGTAATATGCGCATACATTGCTGCTTACAACTTTTCCTGCAAAAAGTGCAGCTGATTGGTTGGGTAACAAAAGGGAAAATTGCCTCAGCAGTTGATTGGTCAAAGTAATCATAAACAGCTAGTGTCAGTTTGAAAAGATCTGTATAGCGCTATGTGCTATAACCTCAAAGCATTGTAACAACCTCAGAACAACGCAAGAAGAAAAATCAAGTGATGATTAGAAGGGTTTTTAAGAGACGTTGAAATGAATTTGAAGATGATGCTGCGAATTGAAGACTGAAGATTATTTCACAGAGAGTAGAGATGAAGGGTTGCTCACCATAACAGTTTGTGTTTGGATGATGACTTACAGCCAGAAACTGAAGATTATTCCACAGAGAGTAGAGATGAAGACCGGCTCACCATAACAGTTTGTGTTTGGATGATGACTTACAGCCAGAAACTGAAGATTATTCCACAGAGAGTAGAGATGAAGACTGGCTCACCATAACAGTTTGTGTTTGGATGATGACTTACAGCCAGAAACTGAAGATTATTCCACAGAGAGTAGAGATGAAGACCGGCTCACCATAACAGTTTGTGTTTGGATGATGACTTACAGCCAGAAACTGAAGATTATTCCACAGAGAGTAGAGATGAAGACTGGCTCACCATAACAGTTTGTGTTCGGATGATGACTTACAGCCAGAAACTGAAGATCATTCCACAGAGAGTAGAGATGAAGACCGGCTCACCATAACAGTTTGTGTTTGGATGATGACTTACAGCCAGAAGATATTTTGAAGAGGAGAGAATCTTTTGCTGAGGATGGCGTGGTGCTGGTCTCTGCATTTACACATGAAGGTAATCAAGTAATTGGTCCAGAATGTGCCACTCAGGCTCTCACTTTGATGATCCATGGTCATGGTTGGCTGAATTACCAATCATGTGCCTTACGATGAACGTAATAGTCTCGCGATTATATCGTCTGCTAGATCTGCAAATCATTTTTTCTTGCGTTCATCATATGGAGTAAATTGTAACTTCATGATTATATAACGTTAGTGATATTAACACTTAGGGTCATGAGTTAGTTTACTTAAAAAGTATCGCGATATACGATATATCGCGATATACGATATATCGCGATATACGATATATCGCGATATACGATATATCACGATATTTTTCTTCACGTTAATTGATACGTAATACAGCCATGTTGTGACAGCACGAGTATGAACAAGAATACACCTGAAATGCTTTTGGATTTTCACATTTCTTCCCTTGATTTCAGACCATGAAATATTCAGAATGCTTTCTCCAGCTTGAGGTTGGGAGGGGGTGTGGTAGAGATCAATTCCTTCTCATTAGAAATATCTTCAATATTTCAAAGAGAAATGGCAGAGGGTTAAAAGATTATCGATTTACATAAGAAAATAGAGACTCGTGTTCATACATCACAAGACAATAGTTTGCATATTTGTACAAGTTTTCAGATAGCTGTAAAATGGCCAATTTTAGCTGTAAAATGGCCAATTTTAGCTGTAAAATGGCCAATTTTAGCTGTAAAATGGCCAATTTTAGCTGTAAAATGGCCAATTTTAGCTGTAAAATGGCCAAATTTAGCTGTAAAATGGCCAAATTTAGCTGTAAAATGGCCAAATTTAGCTGTAAAATGGCCAATTATTAACCGATTTTGATTAGCTTTTTATGCTTCATGTTTGTTTGTTTGATTTACCTAATGTTGCATCTCTGTCCATATATCCTAATTTTTTTTAAAAACACGTAATATGCTAATTCGTTTTGCCGTCCCATTCATACATCACAAATGTTGCATACTGTATATCAAAAAAAAACGTAACTTGAAAATTAAATATTTAATTTCAAAACTTAAAGACTGTTCCCAGGAATTTGGATCGCTTTCTGATTGTAAATGAAATTCTAGGTAAAATTCTTCACCTGTTCATGAAGTTGAAAAGAAAAGTAAAACAATTTTCTAAATTGCGTAGACGTAAAGTTTACCATGTAGGAAATCAATCTACTGTGTTCTAGATGACAAAAGGACCCCAAGACCTCTGTGGCATAGGAGACATAGCTTGGCAAGCTGGTGGTCCTTGGTTCAATTCCTGGAGGTGGGGAAGGGGGTCTTCATTCACCAATTGATGGTTTATCAAATTGTTGTATCTCTAAATAACCTTAGCTGTTGAGAAAGGGATGTAACGTACCCAACCTACCTACCAACCAAAGAATAGGTACATGTACAGTTTGATGGTCGTAATCTTTATGAACAAATTATAGGGAGCTTTGGGTGTGAAGTGTGAGTGTAATATTTGAGATGTGATGTATATTCGGATGAGGATAGAACAATAGTGCATTACTAATGCCCTTACATTGGATGAAATATGAGTGCTTAACAATTGTGTAATTTTTGCTTGAGTAACAGCTTCAATACTAAATCATTTTCTTCCTTTTATTGTGAAGAATTTTTGTTTGTTTTTTGATTGGCGTCTAGATAACCTAACTCTCCTACTGTTAGATATGTTTTTTAATTGGCATCTAGATAACCTAACTCTCCTACTGTTAGATATGTTTTTTAATTGGCATCTAGATAACCTAACTCTCCTACTGTTAGATATGTTTTTTAATTGGCTTCTAGATAACCTAACTCTCTTACTGTTAGATATGTTTTTAATTGGCTTCTAGATAACCTAACTCTCATACTGTTAGATATGTTTTTTAATTGGCATCTAGATAACCTAACTCTCATACTGTTAGATATGTTTTTAATTGGCATCTAGATAACCTAGCTCTCATACTGTTAGATATGTTTTTAATTGGCATCTAGATAACCTAACTCTCCTACTGTTAGATATGTTTTTTAATTGGCATCTAGATAACCTAACTCTCATACTGTTAGATATGTTTTTTAATTGGCATCTTGATAACCTAACTCTCATACTGTTAGATATGTTTTTTAATTGGCATCTAGATAACCTAACTCTCCTACTGTTAGATATGTTTTTTAATTGGCATCTAGATAACCTAACTCTCATACTGTTAGATATGTTTTTTAATTGGCATCTAGATAACCTAACTCTCCTACTGTTAGATATGTTTTTTAATTGGCTTCTAGATAACCTAACTCTCATAATGTTAGATATGTTTTTTAATTGGCATCTAGATAACCTAACTCTCCTACTGTTAGATATGTTTTTTTAATTGGCATCTAGATAACCTAACTCTCCTACTGTTAGATATGTTTTTTAATTGGCATCTAGATAACCTAACTCTCATAATGTTAGATATGTTTTTTAATTGGCATCTAGATAACCTAACTCACCTACTGCTAGATATGTTTTTTAATTGGCATCTAGATAACCTAACTCACCTACTGCTAGATATGTTTTTTAATTGGCATCTAGATAACCTAACTCTCATACTGTTAGATATGTTTTTTAATTGGCATCTACATAACCTAACTCTCCTACTGTTAGATATGTTTTTTAATTGGCATCTAGATAACCTAACTCTCATAATGTTAGATATGTTTTTTAATTGGCATCTAGATAACCTAACTCACCTACTGCTAGATATGTTTTTTAATTGGCATCTAGATAACCTAACTCTCATACTGTTAGATATGTTTTTTAATTGGCATCTAGATAACCTAACTCTCCTACTGTTAGATATGTTTTTTAATTGGCATCTAGATAACCTAACTCACCTACTGCTAGATATGTTTTTTAATTGGCATCTAGATAACCTAACTCTCCTACTGTTAGATATGTTTTTTAATTGGCATCTAGATAACCTAACTCACCTACTGCTAGATATGTTTTTTAATTGGCATCTAGATAACCTAAGTATTCTGTGTAGCATTTCAAAGATGTGACCAGAGTGTACATTATGATGTCACCAGAGTGTACATTATGATGTCACCAGAGTGTACATTATGATGTCATAAAGGCAGATCCAAGACAATTTGTATGTATTTCTTTGAAAAGCTATTCCTGTACCTATTTCAACATTATTGTATGCATTGTGTTTTATAATTATTTAGATAAGGTACAACATGCACTTTACAAGAACATGCTTTGCCCATCTGCTCATATACCTACTATTCAAGTAAAAAAAAAACACATTGCATATTATATATATGCCTAATATGCTTAACCCTTATTCTACCACACGGTGATACTATCGCCATTTTGGGTGCCCCATTTTTGACCCGGCCTCCCAAGTGCATTTTCAAAAATGTGCCGGTAAATTAAGGGTTTATATATATGTTTGCTTAATAGATATATGCTTAGTATATATATTTGCTTAATAGATAGATATATATGCTTAATAGATATATATATATATATGCGGAATAGATATATGCTCGATATATATATGTATATTTAGATATATATGAAAAAAATGTCATGGATTTGCCTTTATGACATCACACTCTACACTGAAGTGTCACTTTCCAACAAACTGCTGATTTTTTTTTATAATTGCCATAACTCCAAAACGGAATAAGATATCGGCATGATTTTGACACCAATTTGTTTCTTCAATAGTCCTCTATATATTATATCTATATATATATCTATATCTATCTATCCATATCTATATATATCTATATAACTATGTATATATATATATGTATATATATATATATATATATATATATATATATATATATATATATATATATATATATATATATATATATATATATATATATATATATATATGTATATATATATATATACACATATAAATATATATATATATATGAATATTCACAGGAATATTCCTTTGATATTGGGAAAAAGCTTCAAATGTATAAGTGGTTTTTGTTGTTAGTGTGAGGTGTAATGGAGTCATTAAGTATATTTAAGATTTAAAAGGTATTTGTTTCAGTTCTGTTAACCCTTGTCAGATCAGACTTTGAAACAGAACCTGCGCTTCATTCAATTTCAGTCCGACAATGATGTAATAGTAACTCTTGTCGGACCACACCCGGAATGGGGGCCTGCGGCAAAGACAAATAATAACCTTTGTTGAACCACACCCGGAAAGGGGGCCTGCGGCAAGGACAAATAATAACCTTTGTTGAACCACACCCGGAAAGGGGGCCTGCGGCAAGGACAAATAATAACCTTTGTTGAACCACACCCGGAAAGGGGCCTGCGGCAAGGACAAATAATAACCTTTGTTGAACCACACTTGGAAAGGGGGCCTGCCGCAAGGACAAATAATAACCTTTGTTGAACCACACCCGGAAAGGGGGCCTGCAGCAAGGACAAATAATAACCTTTGTTGAACCACACCCGAAAAAGGGGCCTGCGGCAAGGATAAATAATAACCTTTGTTGAACCACACCCGGAAAGGGGGCCTGCAGCAAGGACAAATAATAACCTTTGTTGAACCACACCCAGAAAGGGTGCCTGCAGCAAGGACAAATAATAACCTTTGTTGAACCACACCTGGAAAAGGTGCCTGCAGCAAGGACAAATAATAACCTTCGTTGAACCACACCCGGAAAGGGTGCCTGCAGCAAGGACAAATAATAACCTTTGTTGAACCACACCCGGAAAGGGGGCCTGCCGCAAGGACAAATAATAACCTTTGTTGAACCACACCCGGAAAGGGGGCCTGCCGCAAGGACAAATAATAACCTTTGTTGAACCACACCCGGAAAGGGGGCCTGCAGCAAAGACAAATAATAACCTTTGTTGAACCACACCCAGAAAGGGGGCCTGCAGCATGCACAAATAATAACCTTGGTTGAACCACACCTGGAAAGGGGACCTGCGCTTCACCCAAGGGTTAAGAAATGGAGGTTGTATATTTCTGCATCTTACACTCAAAGGTCAATTCTTTCTTCCTCTCCTCTCTGGTGCTGAATGACCTTTCAAAATGTCTTGTAATTTGTTGGTATTCCTAGACTCCATGGTTTGCCAAAGTGTAATAGCTCATTGCCTGGGCATTAACACAGTGTATTATATTAGGAAACTGTACATACTTAAATAAGATTAGGCTAAATGGAGATTCTTTAAAAGACATTTTACTATTGTGCCTTGTGCAATATTGATAAGTGTGATAGCTGACACACTTAAGACCTTGTGTCAATAACTGAAGAAATTGACATGATATTTTTGTTCTCCAATAATGTGCTTGTACTGCATACAAACTTCTTAATTATAATTGAATGGAAAGTGAGCCAAAAATTGTTAACCAGATTTTAGTGGGAAATACTGACCCAGTCTTAGTTTCCATCATGCCATTAAGGCCAGGGTATATGCAAGAAACTTTTATTTATATAGTATGTTAAGATATTGAAATGATATTTTTGTTCTCATAATTTAGTTGTGCTGCATAAAAAACATTTCGTAAGTATAATTTAATAGGAAGTGTGTCTAAAATTATTAATCAGAGTTTAGAAGAAATACTGACCCAGTCTAAGTTGCCATTATGTCATCCAGGTTATACGCAAATAAAAAATGTTTATGAAGTGAAGTATGTTAATTAGGCAATTAATATCTTTTGGTATTCTTTTGGTTGTACTGCATAAAAAATGTCCTATTATTGTTTGATGAAAAATGAGTTACAAATTGTCAAGCTGATTTTAGGGAGGAATACTAACGTCGGTCTTTAAGTTTCCATTCAGGGTATATGTAAGAAAAAAATGTAGTTGTTGAAGTGTGTATATAGTATGTAGTTGTATCGAGTACTAAATGTAGATGGGAGAATTGAATAATATTTTTTGACTATTGTCCGTTGAATAATTTGATGAATCTAAAATTTTGAACTTTATGGATTGGTCATACATCGTCTCTTTAGCCAGCTGTACTTGACTTATAAAGAGAAGGCGTAACAACATATTTGTGGAAAAGACATTAAGATTTGTGAAAAACTCACATTTGTATTTTCTCAATTAAATTAAAAAAGGCGATATCTCTTAAAACAAATAACAATGATGGCAGTAAGTACATGGCATGCACTTACACACGTCACCAACATATTAGTAAGTACACGGCATGTACTTACACATGTCACCAACATATTAGTAAGTACACGGCATGCACTTACACATGTAACCAACATATAAGTAAGTACATGGCATGCACTTCCACACGTAACCAACATATTAGTAAGTACACGGCATGTACTTACACACGTCACCAATATATTAGTAGGTACATGGCATGTACTTACACACGTAACCAACATATTAGTAAGTACATGGCATGTACTTACACACGCCACCAATATATTAGTAAGTACATGGCATGTACTTACACACGTAACCAACATATTAGTAAGTACACGGCATGTACTTACACACGTCACCAATATATTAGTAAGTACATGGCATGCACTTACACACGCCACCAACATATTAGTAAGTATACGGCATGTACTTACACACGTCACCAATATATTAGTAAGTACATGGCATGCACTTACACACGTAACCAACATATTAGTAAGTACACGGCATGTACTTACACATGCCACCAACATATTAGTAAGTACACGGCATGTACTTACACACGTCACCAATATATTAGCAAGTACATGGCATGTACTTACACACGTAACCAACATATTAGTAAGTACACGGCATGTACTTACACACGTCACCAATATATTAGTAAGTACATGGCATGTACTTACACACGTCAACATATTAGTAAGTGCACAGCATGCACTTACACACGTCATTAACATTTTAGCAAGTACACGGCATGTACTTACACGTCACCAACATATTAGTAAGTACACGGCATGTACTTACACACGTCACCAACATATTACAATCATTCAGACATCCAGAGAAGTGTACATTATAGGCCTATGCATTGTGTGTATGAAGATTAGGTACATGCACATATGGAGTATGTCTGTGGTAAAATGACACCCGTGGCAGAGTTGACCAGAGCTGTACAAATTCGTTGTTAGTTTAATTATGGAGCTATCAACTGAAATTTACTCCCTTAATAGCTCCATGTTTTAATTCAAACGGGGGAAAAGACAGAAAAAGTGTTGCCTTGACGAGATTCAAACTTGTTACCTAGTCACGTTTGGCGCAAAAGCAGCTCGTCTGAAACTTGTCGCCATATCCTTTCGGCCACAGCATCTCTCAGTCGAAAAGTGTGGTTTTATTATTGTAGTGCAACATATAATGGAAAGAGGCATGTATAGTAATTGATTGAAATATCAACCAATCAAAAATTAGAACTGAATGCTGATATCGCACCTTTATTTTAAATGTGAAAAAATTCAATTTAATATGTTTTGTACGTAAATAATGTTATTTCTATTTTAATGCTGTATTGATGGTTGCAAACAGGAATGTTTTGATTAACCTAGCAAGACTCTTTGCACTGGTAAGTGAAATCCTAGACTTGACATACTTTACTAAGGCAGATATGTAGTTGATGTCAGCCTTTTCTGGAATATTTTTCAGGGTGGGAGATGGGAGCAGGTGTCTAATTTCGATTGTGTTCTTTCAATTTTCATGTACATGCCCAAGTATCAATAACCCTGATGTAGTGATAAATGTGCTTGTTGAAAATGTGGTTTTACTAAAACAATAATCCCAACAAATGTTGGATTTACATTGTTAAAAATAGCGCTTTGTGTGATGGAAAAGAGAGTGCATGTATTTGTCAAGCCTGATCAGTGATTTTCAAGTAACTTGGAGGATATGTGCATAAATAGAAAGGTGGTAGCTTTGTGTGTGTGTGTGTGTGTATGGATGGAAAGGGGGTAGCTCTGTGTGTGTATGGATTGTAGTGGGGTAACTATTTGTAAAGACCGTCAAATGAGGACCCCACCTGACAAAACACCTAAACAAGGACACCCCGCCAAACGAGGACACCCTTCAAACAAGAACACCCTCCAAATGAGTACACCCCTTTAAAATGAGGACCCCTCCAAACAAAGACCCCTCCAAACAAGGACACCCACCAAATGAGTACACCCTTACCTCATTAGGTACCCCAATTTCTCCTCCCTCTTTGATAGGACTAAAACCCTATCGCCCCCCTTCAGCTTACGCATTAAATCAGACCTCTTTCAACTTGGCATCAACCCCGCCACTCTCGGCACCTATTCCTGGCCCACTTTTCCGCCTTGGGCCACCCCCCTTCCTTCTGTCCACCTAGACCTCTCCACTTATAACAAAACTCAAACTCACCCTAATCTCTTCATCAATCTCCACAACCAAATCAAAGACCAACTCTCAAATTACACCTCTATCTATACTGATGGCTCCAAGGAAGGCAACAAGACAGCTGCTGCTGCCATCATCCAAGACATCACCCTCAGTAGCAGACTTCCTGACCACTCATCCATCTTTCCAGCCGAGGCTAAGGCCATTCTCCTCGCCCTCAACTTTATTGAGTACTCTCCTCTTAGTCACTTTGCCATTTTCTCTGACTCTAAGGCTGTTCTTACTTCATTACTCAATCTTAAATGGGATAACCTCACCTGCCACCTCCTCCTCCGAAACTCTTTTCTCCCACCCTCTGCAGGAAAAGTGTTCTTTTCTTCTGGATACCCAGCCATGTTGGCATCCCTGGCAATGACAGGGCTGATACAGCCGCTAAGCTTGCCCTTAACCTCCTCCCTTCCCCTTTTCCCAAAACCCTCTCTGACATCAAACCGCTTATCGCTTCTCTTGTTCGTGACCGCTGGCAAACCTTATGGAACTTCCAAATTGATAACAAACTCCATGTTATCCAGCCCACAATCCCGATCAAATCCACCATCAACAACCTTTCTCGTATCGACAACGTTCATATTACCCGTCTTAGAATTGGTCACACCCACCTCACTCACTCCCACCTCCTTATTGGTTCCCCCAACCCCTCTGTAACAATTGCCACTGCATCCTTACAATCCAACACGTTCTCCTTGCTTGCCCCTGTACAACCTTCCCAGAGCTTCTCTCGCTCCCCACAACTCAATTGCTGAGTTCTTCCAAAAAAATCCTCCAGATAAAATAGTCTCCTTCCTTCAGCATGCATCCCTCTACAACCATATTGAATCCTCCTCTTCCACCCCCTCTCTACTCTGTTTTTAGTTTTTCCCATGCACCTCCTCTCTCGATCACAGCTTTCTGGCTTTTGTTCTTGAATTTCTCTCATTCTTCCCCTGGTCTCTTTCCTTACTACCTCTAAAATGATCTGACCTCTCAGGCACAATTTGACCTTCGTTGTCGTGGTGCCGTTAAGACCTCATCAAACAAACAAACATTAAACAAGGACACCCCGCCAAATAAGGACACCCTCCAAACGAGGACACCCTCCAAATGAATACACCCCTCCAAATGAATACACCCCTCCAAAATAAGGACCCCTCTAAACGAGGACGAAACGAAAATGGAAAGTGGATGAACTGGGTTAACAACCTGCTCTTTTCGAGAAGTGTTCAGAGAACCAGGCAGGAGGTGATTCTCCTGTTTGGAAGTATGTCCTTGGTAAGAAGGCAAGTTCTCAGGTGCCGGTCCTCATTACACACGAGGTCCACCTTTGTATAGTAAAAATCTGTAGTCCTCCTTTGACAGTATTTACAAGTCTGCATGTGTGTACGGATGGGGGTGGGGGAGGGGGAGTCAGAAAATGAGAATTCATTCAAATGAAAAAGATTGCTGTTGTTGAGCAGAAAACATCATAACTGCCAATGTTTGTAAACCTCTGCACTTATGTGAAGAAAATTTTTGATAAACTGTCACTCTGCTTTACAATAGTTAAACATTTGCTTTTGGTGGGAATGGATTTAAGGACATAATATCAAAATAATTTAATGCAGATGTCGAAAAGCACAAATAGTTTTATTTGCAGAAGGGACCAGGTTTGCTTCCTAATATGCTATTGTTTATAAATCTTAAATAACTGCTTGATATAATTATTGGTGTTAGAGAAGTTTCGTAGCAATTCATGTGGATCAAAAAACTCTGCTGAATATCGTAGTCTCTCTCCAATAAAGTGTGCCCTTACATTTTGGACTAAGTAGTGCCCCTTTCCTGAATCAAAATTCTTATCTCCAATACGAGGACAATTTTAATTGAATGGGAAATGTTGGGAGCATTTTTGTTAAATTTCTATGCAAATGTAAATGTATCTTTATACTGTTCAAATATTTATATGTGTATAAGTATTAATTATTTTTAGGATTTGTCTATATTCTCCCCTCTGAAACATGTCTATTTGCGAATTAAGCCAATTTTTTTTGTATTTAAGCAATTTATATAAGTTGTGTATTTGAATTAGAGTACAGTTCTGAAATATCTAAGATTTCATTTGGGAAAGAACTAATGGTATTCTTTCAATATAAAACCAATTTTGGTCATTATACATAACATTAAAGAGTATTTCAAGTATTAATTTTATTCCTGATTCTCATTTCTGGTGAATTAAGTTCAAGTAAATTTAGAATGTACTCCATATTTCAGAATTTGTGCAGTAAAATGATATAAAAGTTCCTTCATGATCAATGAAATAATCTTGTTCCTTCATGCCATTGGAGGGGTGGGGAGGGGTTGGTCTGATGCCATGGGGGGGGGGGGGTGGGGGGGAGTGATCTGGTTTCCTCCACTTTTCCAAATACAGGGTCCCCCATGTCTTCCTTTTGTCTTTAGTTAAATTTTGTCTCCGTACAATGTGAATAGGCTGCCATTTTAACATATTATAAGTCATCAGCATTTTTCTCTCTCTTGGACCCCTTAATCCCAAAGGCTTGAAGAATTACCCCAATGTGCACCTCTGGTTCATGAAATCTCAAAAAGTTTTCCAAATAAATTCAATCTTTTTATCATGTAATTTGATTGGTTTTTCATTGTAAAAATCTTCAAAACCATGATTGTGGTGAAAGCTTGAATTATTACCAAAATTGTTGTGCAAAATGAAATAAATTAACAGTATTTGAAAGAAAATATGGAAACTAATATTCATTAAAATTGTTGAGAGAAGATATTTTGTGGAAAAATACATTCATTGTGACTGGAATTTCGATAATCCATTTTCCATGTATTAATTACCAATACTTTAGTGAGGAAGTGAGTAAGGAAGCAAGTGAGGTAGAGAGTAAGGGAGGGAGTGAGGGGGAGAGTGAGTGAGGGAGAGAGTGAGTGACGGAGAGTGGGGGAAAGAATGAGTGAGTGAGGGAGAGAGTAAGTGCGGGAGAGAGTGACGGAGAGCGAGGGAAAGAGTGAGGGAGAGAGTAAGTGCGGGAAAGAGTGAGTGAGTGAGGGAGAGAGTAAGTGCGGGAGACAGTGAGTGAGATAGAGTGGGTGAGGGAGGGAGAGAGTGAGGGAGAGAGTGAGTGAGGGAGGGAGAGAGTGAGTGAGGGAGAGTGAGTGAGGGAGAGTGAGGGAGAGAGTGAGTGAGGAAGAGAGTTGAGTGAGGGAGAGTGAGGAGTGAGTGAGGGAGGGAGAGAGTGAGTGAGGGAGGAAGAGAGTGAGTGAGGGAGAGTGAGAAAGAGAGTGAGTGAGGAAGAGTGAGCGAGGGAGAGTGAGTGAGAGAGGAGAGTGAGGAAGAGAGTGAGGAAGAGAGAGTGAGGAGAGAGAATGAGGGAGAAAGCAAGGGAGAGAGTGAGTGAGGAAGTGAAGTTTTTTTTTGTTTTTCTACATATTCATCATTGTTTGTTGCTGTTAAACCAAAAAATATTTTTCTGTTGTAAATTCTCATGTATGTAAAGCTTGTTTGTTAAGAAAGAAATATGGTATATTTTGTTACTTTCTGACACATACTGTCTTTGAAGACAAATTTGTCAAGTTTTCTTAGTTAAGTTTCCATGTCTAGGTAATAACTATTTCAGTGAATGTTCGAATCAAAATATTAATATCATGCAATCACCCCAGTGTAAAAAATAGCGCAAAAAATGTAGCACGCTTTTCATAAAGATATTATATGAACAGTGAAAAAAGAATCAATTAAAAAAATAAATAAAAATCAGTTCATTTATAAAACCTGTTTGTTTCCTTTTTGTATTTCTATAATCTTACAATCATAATTTCTTGTCATTTTCCATAATATTATACAAAGGAATATCGAAGAATCAAATCAAGCTCTTTGGTCAAGCTTACTGGCCAAGCTTACTGGCCAAGCGGCACTGGCCAAACTCACTGGCCAAGCGGCACTGGCCAAACGCACTGGCCAAACTCACTGGCCAAGCGGCACTGGCCAAGCTGCACTGGCCAAGCTGCACTGGCCAAGCTCACTGGCCAAGCTCACTGGCCAAGCGCACTGGCCAAGCGCACTGGCCAAGCGCACTAGCCAAGTGCACTGGCCAAGCGCACTGGCCAAGCGGCACTGGCCAAGCGCAAATAGTTGTAAGCAACCATGCATGTGCGTATTACATTATCTTCATGTATAACACGTGTATAATATGTGCATTTGAAAAGAGCTTGATTTATCTCCTTAACGGAATAAGATTTTGAAGTAGTTTCTCGTCTTTATTTTGATTATTTTAAAGTTCACTTTTACATAAGATGTACATGCGTGACCACTGCACTAGTCCTTTAATGACGTCATTAGGTTGTTTGGAAATGACTGATATGCAAATTCTACTGTAGTAGAGTGGAATCTCACTCTTCTAAAACAATTGCCAAGTCAATATTATTGAAATATTAACTACTTAAGCCTTTAAGAATATTTTTTGAAACTTCTTCCACTGGTTAATTTGAATTACTCTATTAGTTGTTGACTAAACCAATGGTTGTACAGTAATTCTACCTCATCATCAGACTTCACTACAGAACTACATGGGAATGCATAAATGATTAGCTTTAGCGTACATCTCGAGGAGAGAAGATGTAAATTGCGTTCTTGATCTCTCCTCCTTTCAGAGCTATTGGCGTCAGGTGTTTTTCAATAAAACGTTGCATGCTGCAGTAATTCTGTGCTTCAACCAGTCCGGTTCATACCCCGATCAGTAGAACAGTTTTGTTTTCCCAATCGAGGGATCCTTTACAGAAGTATCCCACAATGCATATATGCAAATTCAAAGTTTGTATAGGAATAACATAGGAATCAGACACATTTCGAGGGGGAGCTCAACCACTGCGAAGGGTTCTAATTTTTCTTCACGATTTGAAATAATGCCATATGAATTATCTTTTCACTGTGGGCTTTTAAAATTCACTGTGCTGTTTTCGAGAAATTTGAAGAATAGTGATGAAATCTTATTATGTGTTATCGTTAGGCAGTCGCGCTTTCACAAGGTTTTCTGAAATTATGAGAAATAACTAGGGGATTTGTGAAAGTATTTATCAATAAGTGCATGATAGTAACGAGTTGTTTTACTTTCGTGAAATTGAACATGAACAAAGCAAACTTTGTTACAAACCTTCCATGAAACGACTGATAAGCATCTACTTTACAATTAAAATGGCGGCTTCCATACATCATAAGCTCAGTGCGCATGCTTGAGTCTCCCGATCGGGGGGACTTATTAAGAACCCAGATCTGGGGACTTATTGAGTCCCCCCCCCCCCCTTCTCCCTGATCAGCAGTACAAACCGAACTGTCAACATACCGTGGCTACTATACTTTGTGACATGTACTACCTATGATACACGTGTCATTTAATGGTTCTTTGTTCTGCACAATTCCACTCAATAAAACAACCAATCTTTAATTTTGTGAATGGATGAATCCCAATCAAACTTGAAGTTTGGATAGGATCCCAATCAAACTTGAAGTTTGGGTAGGATCCTAATTAAACTTGAAGTTTGGGTAGGATCCCAATTAAACTTAAAGTTTGGGTAGGATCCCAATCAAACTTGGAAGTTTGGGTAGGATTCTAATTAAACTTGAAGTTTGGGTAGGATCCTAATTAATCTTGAAGTTTGGGTTGGATTCTAATTAATCTTGAAGTTTGGGTAGGATCCCAATCAAACTTGGAAGTTTGGGTAGGATCCTAATTAAACTTGAAGTTTGGGTAGGATCCTAATTAATCTTGAAGTTTGGGTTGGATCCTAATTAATCTTGAAGTTTGGGTAGGATCCTAATTAAACTTGAAGTTTGGGTAGGATCCCAATCAAACTTAAAGTTTGGGTAGGATTCCAATCAAACTTGAAGTTTGGGTAGGATCCCAATCAAACTCCAACCTAGGGTCTCACTTAATATTAGGAGTACAAAATTTAGAGAACAAATTTTTTCAAATAATATTTACAAAAACTCTTGAGAATGATAGGCTGTGATTTCAAGTATAGTCTCTAATCAGTCATTTGAACTAAAGTCTGATAAACTTCTCTAAATTTGATTATCTCCAATAAGGTTTTGGAATACTTTCTTCAACATTGTTTAGTTTGATGAACAAGCTTGACCCGTGGTATCCCTCAATATACAAAACACATAATATAGTATTTACATCCCAACATTGAGGTCCTCAGTAAGGGGGTCCACCTCAGAAAATGTACAGTCGTCGACGAATACGGCTCCACGATGACTATTTTATACAAATATGAAGAAATCAGAAACGCTTTGACCTTTTGTAGATGAGGCATCATTGTCAGATGATAAATGCTTTTACCTCCCCCCCCCCCCCTCCCTTCCTTTTAAATTATGCCACGGCAGAATAATGGGACCCACTAAAGTGAATATCCCTTCGGCCTGAACAAAATCACACTTCTCAAAATGTTTCCTGTGTCATCCAAAAGACTTCACAACATACTAAATCATGTGTTGCAGGCAAAATCAACATCGTTAAAATCATTTCATGAATGATTTTCTTAAATATCACTTGTCGTTCGGTGTCAATCATTTAGCATGGCCTAGCATAGCTAGGTTAACGCCCTGAAAGCATCCAGTGCTGTACATTATATCAAGACGGCCAAGGCCTTTGATAACCACTTGTGAAGTCACTGCTTGCAGACCCACCAGGATACGAACCCGCCTTTGATAACCAGTTGTAAACTCACTGGTTGCAGACCCACCGGGATACGAACCCGCCTTTGATAACCAGTTGTGAACTCACTGGTTGCAAACCCACCGGGATACGAACCCGCCTTTGATAACCAGTTGTGAACTCACTGGTTGCAGACCCAGCGGGATACGAACCTGCCTTTGATAACCAGTTGTGAACTCACTGGTTACACACCCACCGGGATACGAACCTGCCTTTGATACCCAGTTGTAAACTCACTGGTTGCAGACCCACCGGGATACGAACCTGCCTTTGATACCCAGTTGTAAACTCACTCGTTGCAGACCCACCGGGATACAAACCCGCCTTTGGTAACCAGTTGTGAACTCACTGGTTGCAGACCCACCAGGATACGAACCCGCTTTTAATACCCAGTTGTAAACTCACTGGTTGCAGACCCACCAGGATACGAACCCGCCTTTGATAACCAGTTGTGAACTCACTGGTTGCAGACCCACCGGGATATGAACCCGCCTTTGATAACCAGTTGTGATCTCACTGGTTGCAGACCCACCAGGATACAACTTGCCTTTGATAACCAGTTGTGAACTCACTGGTTGCAGACCTACCGGGATACGAACCCACCTTTGGTAACCAGTTGTGAACTCACTGGTTGCAGACCCACTGGGATATGAACCCGGGACGTGCGGGTGAGAGGACAAAGCACTAACCACTACACCACAGAGGTCAGTAACATTTCTTTTCATAATCTATTTAAGAAGCTAAGCCCTCATGTAATCTTTAAGGCATGCCTTAATTGTTTCCTTTCTGTTGATTAAATATTATTCTATTTCACTTCCGATAGAAAACAAATTGTTCGAATCAACTTTGTTTCAAGTTTGCCCTCTGGTTCACAAACCTTTACATAGGTTCCAACATGCAAATTCAAATTGGTGCAGCTAACCATTAAGTATGTCCTTGACTTTCAAAAGTGAAAGAATATGAACACCACATAAATAACCAAGGGGTATCGTGTCCTCTGTTCATAGTCTCATGTAAATTAATGCACTGCCCCATTATACAAATCCTTCACATTTCAATTAAAGAAAGGATTATTCTTATCCTCATCATCGACCATGTCTTCTTCAAACGGATTCCCTCCTTCCTCCGTCTCGAAAGGATTCGGTGGAGAAGCAGATCTCCCTCCTCCAAGAAATGGATTTTTGGAATCGTAATCATCAACCGTAGACTTCTTTAGCGGAGCAATCTTACCAGCTTCGTTAATAAAGGGGTTGTATAAATCTTTATCTGCCGCCTGGGTAGTCACCCCCCCTCGACCAGATGGAACACCAGGGGCTGTAAAAGGATTGTATTCAGTAGCAAGGGGTGCTGTAACTTTAGGGGAGGGGGCGGGGGATATTTTGGGTGGTTGAGGTGGTACCACCCATCCTTGAGGTGTATTTCTCCCTGATGTCTGGGGCGTGCTTCTCCCTGAAGAAGTGGGTGTTCTTTGGGCAGATGAAGATGGACTTGACTGTGGTTCCGAGCTGATCGTTCGGCTTGGTTGAATCAAGGGCTGTATTTTGATGGGAGGGGCTTGCGAAGGGAATGGTTGCAATTGTGGCACTTTTGCGGGCATTGGCTTCCTGGCAGGAGATGTCTTCAATGTATCCACCAAAGTAACCTGCAACAAAGATGAATAAATGAATACTCTTATGAATTCTCAGTATCATATATAAGATAGAGGTCTATCAAAGAAACAAAATGGTTTCTTTGTTTGTTTGATGAGGGTTTAACGGCACCACGACAGGGAGGGTTAAACTGTGCCTGAGAGGTTAAATCATTCCAGAGGTAGGAAGGAAAAAAAATAGGAGTCTGAGAGAAGTATGAGGGCTAAGAGCAAGAAAGCTGGGATTGAGAGAGGAAGTGCAGGGGTGAAAAAGCAAAGTAGAGAGAGGGGGGTGGGAGAGGAGGACTAAATATGGTTGTAGAGGGAAGCATGATGAAGGAAGGAGATAATTCTATCCGGAGGGTTTTCTGGAAGAGCTTGGCTATTGAGTTGTGGGGAGCGAGGGACGCTCTGGGAAGGTTGTACAGGGGCCAATCAAGGAGGATGTGATGGACTGTGAGGGTGCAATAGCAATTGTTGTAGAGGGGTGCCTGGGGGAGCCAATAAGGAGGTGGGAGTGAGTTAGGTTGGTGTGTCCTATTCTAAGGTGGGTAATGTGAACGTTGTTGACACGAGAGAGATTGTGGATGGTGGGTTTGACCAACAAATTGGTGAAATATTACAATGATATCTTATTCTGTTTTGGAGTTATTGCATTTCAAATATTTTATCAGTGTGTTGAAAAATGACCTTGCAGTGTACGGTGAAATCCAGATCACAGATCCAAGACAATATTTATGTATCTCTTTTAATAATTGCCTGTTGCTAAAGTATTTTTTAAATTTGATTATTGATATGGGTAGACGATGCAGCAAACAATGCAGAGGAAGCTACAGAGGTGACATGAGCAGCTAGTTCAAGATTACAAAGAAGTTGTGCTAAAAGGAAGAAAGAAAAGTACTGATATAAGAAGCGAAGATGGAAATTTAATGACAGGAGAGGATGAGATAAGAGATGGATGGAAGAATCATTTCAAATTCATGTTAAATCAATTAGTAATGAAGGCAAAAATGAAATGCTGAGTGACTTATTGAAACCATGTGTAGAGGGATTACAGATAGAAGAAAGTGAAACCACAGCCAAAGACGTGAGAACAGTGTTAGAAATGTGGGAAAGCAGCTGGAATTGATGGCATAAATGTGGAGAGGTAGCAGAGAGGCTTCAGAAGAATTGCTAATAGGGTTATTTAATAAGATAATGGAGGAAGGAAAGGTTCCTGAAACATGGAAGCATAATTGTGGTAGTGCTCAAGAACAGTGATCTAACAAGATGCGACAGTTGTAGAGGGATCTAACTACCCCCAACTGAAAGCAAAGTTTTTGGAAGATTAATCATTGATAGAATGAAAGATGCAGTCGGTGACACCCTGGGAATTGAACAAGCAGGTTTCAAAGGCGGGAGGGGAACAACAGAGCAGTTATTCACTTTAAGAAACACATAATTGAGCAAAGCAGAGCAAAGAATGGAGAGCATCAGTGTCCCCTGAACTTTGTTGATTTCACAAAGGCTTTGTTAACAGAAGTATTTTATGGAAAATAATGAAAAGATACAGAATCCAACAAAAATACTTCAACATAATACATGGTTGGTATGAAGGTAGTGCAAGCACTGTAGGTTTTGACAGTAAATTATCTGACTGGTTCAATATCACTGAGATATTAAAGAGATATTCAAGTTTAAAGTTTGGTATCATTTCTGTAGAAACGACTGAAATGAGACTAGTTGTGATATCACAGCCTCAGATTCCTCAGTTTTGATGTATTTTAAAGAAAGTTTATTTAATGTTTTCAATATTTAAATTATTTGTCCTCAAACTCTCTTCAGGTGGTGTATTATAAATACCCTTCCAAGATTCAATTTTACTATTTTTTTTGACATATCCCATGGTTTTTAAACCACAGAATCGCAGGACAAAATGTGATAGAATACATAAAGGCTTTGGGGAATCTGAGGCTATGGCATCACAACTAGTCTGATTTCAGTCGTTTTTACACAAATGATACCAAACTTTAAACTTGATTATCTCCTAAACGGAATAAGATTTTTGAATGCTTTCTTCACCATTTTGTTTCTTTTGAAGTCTTCTTTCATATAAGATAAACTTGCTTGACCACTGAATTAATAATCTTTTAATGAAAGAACAATAATTATCTTATAGAGATACACAGCTGATTTTTTGTACCATACACCCTTCAGGTCTTTGTTCTGATGTATAATGCATAACGTGAGCAGAATGGCATTAGAAATCTTATTATAAGACCTGCCACCCACAAAACAACATTCTGATATCAAAAAGATTCTGATTTTGACTCTGCTATATTGCTTACCTTGTTAAAGACTCCACGACCAAAGTAATCTGCGACCACTGAGAATCCATCTTGGGCTTTTTCCAGCTGAAGAAAGAAAAACAGCGTGTCATCAAAATGCTACAAGACAAAAGGAATAATCAGCATCTTCTATGCAGAACGTTTTGTGTAAAAGAAGATCTGTTTCCTACATTATACTAAGGTATATACTATGTTGTCCAAATATTCCTCCAAATTTTACGGCGATAAGCAGTCCTTAAATTTTGCAAAAATGAGCTCTGACTTTGATCTAAAAACACTTGATTTCTTTGTTCCTCCACTTACAAGATAGACATTATATACAGCTTGAAGGAATTGGGGAAGGGAGGAGAAGGGGTAGGGGGGGGGGTACCTAATTAGATTAAGAAACTGAAAAGGTCCTGACAAAATATCCAAATCAAAATAGACTAAAACTCTGAAATAATTTCAATGTCTTTATTCTAAAAGGAGACATAAAGTCAAATATTCTAGCTTAATATATAAGAAAGAATTCAAACATAAACCAACTACCAAAAACCCTAATATAAAATCTTTTCCCATTCTCAGTTTTCCAAGTTTGAAGTTGTAACATGCACGCTGCCATTTTGTCTAATTTTGAGTTGAAATCATGCCAATGATGACATAATCTGCCCTATGTGCAAGCACACATCATGTATTTCTTTAGAATTCTCTTTGAAAGTTTTTATCAAAATGCTGTGACATGAAGTTCTAAGGGCTTGAATCATTAATATCATACACAAATACAAATTTTTAGACCCATTCTAGGGCTGCAATTAATTGCTAAACGATCGCATGTTAAATAAACGTTTAAAAAGCAGCTACTTGCGATTAAGCATTTTTGTTGTTCAGCATTGCCATTGAAAAACAATACCATTAACACAACACACAAACACGGCACACAAAATTCCAATCAACTTTTACAAAATTTTAAACAGGATTAGAATAGAACAATCCTTATAATGTTTGTTTGCTTGATGAGGGCTTAACGGCACCATGGCAACGAGGGTCAGGTCAGATCATTCTAGAGGTAGGAAGCAAAGAAAACAGGGGTAAATTGAGAGATATATGAGAACTTAGTCAGAAAGCTGGGATTGAGAGAGGAAGTGCATGGGTGAAAAAAAACAAAGTAGAGAGAGGGGGTGGGAGTGGAGAATTAAATATGTTTGTAGAGGGAAGCATTATAAAAAAAGGAGATAATTTCATCTGGAGGGTTTTTCTGGAAGAAGTCCGCAATCCTTGTAAATGCAAGAAGCAGGAATTAGCAGTAATCACTTGTGAATGGGGATATTTCATGCTTTGATTTCACCGAAAAGTTTGCGATATGCACCGGGAATGTACAATAAACAGTGTAACAATAACATTGGGCTTCAATCTCTCGAGATTAAAATCCCGTTTTAAAATCTGTAAAACTAACACAAACATACACTGTCAAAACAGCTTCCATTGTTGTGCTCACTAAATACGAATGTAAATATATTTGATGAGTCAAATAAATTGTACAAAAATAACAAAATGTTAAAAAAAAAAAAAAGAGGGTTTAAACAGGGCCGAGTTGCAGCACGCTCCGCTGAGAAAGCAGCCATCTTGGGAGAGGATCAGAATAAATTTGATGCAAAGGAAAAAGTATTTCTTATAAGTTAGAAAATACAAAATAGATTATAAAGAAGTACATTAATATTCTAATCTGTTCTGGGTGTGTGACATTATTTTTTAGAGGGTGTATGAACAAACTGGCCGCTCACATGTAAGTTTATAGTGAGAGGAATTGTATTATTTCTAACATATTAAAATAAGAAAACCCAGACTTTATGTCCGCTTTAAGCGAAATGATGTTTTCTTTATTCTGTTTGATTCTTTAATCTCCTAAAATATGATTTTTCTCATTCACTTTTAATATTACCAGCCATTTCAGGTAATCAAGTTTGTGACATGAGCAAGACACCAATGCTCCTTCCCCTCTCCCTGCCCTCTCTTCCACCCATCTCACTGACCTGTCTATAAAACTCCTCATCTAAGTCCATGTTTGTGACATGAGCAAGACACCAATGCTCCTTCCCCTCTCCCTACCCTCTCTTCCACCCATCTCACTGACCTGTCTATAAAACTCCTCATCTAAGTCCATGTTTGTGACATGAGCAAGACACCAATGCTCCTTCCCCTCTCCCTACCCTCTCTTCCACCCATCTCACTGACCTGTCTATAAAACTCCTCATCTAAGTCCATGTTTGTGACATGAGCAAGACACCAATGCTCCTTCCCCTCTCCCTACCCTCTCTTCCACCCATCTCACTGACCTGTCTATAAAACTCCTCATCTAAGTCCAAGTTTGTGACATGAGCAAGACACCAATGCTCCTTCCCCTCTCCCCTACCCTCTCTTCCACCCATCTCACTGACCTGTCTATAAAACTCCTCATCTAAGTCCATGTTTGTGACATGAGCAAGACACCAATGCTCCTTCCCCTCTCCCTACCCTCTCTTCCACCCATCTCACTGACCAGACTATAAAACTCCTCATCTAAGTCTATGTTTGTGACATGAGCAAGACACCAATGCTCCTTCCCCTCTCCCTACCCTCTCTTCCACCCATCTCACCAACCAGTCTATGAAACTCCTCATCTAAGTCCAAGTTAGTGACATGAGCAAGACACCAATGCTCCTTCCCCTCTCCCTACCCTCTCTTCCACCCATCTCACTGACCTGTCTATAAAACTCCTCATCTAAGTCCATGTTTGTGATATGAGCAAGACACCAATGCTCCTTCCCCTCTCCCTACCCTCTCTTCCACCCATCTCACCAACCAGTCTATGAAACTCCTCATCTAAGTCCAAGTTAGTGACATGAGCAAGACACCAATGCTCCTTCCCCTCTCCCTACCCTCTCTTCCACCCATCTCACTGACCTGTCTATAAAACTCCTCATCTAAGTCCATGTTTGTGACATGAGCAAGACACCAATGCTCCTTCCCCTCTCTTCCACCCATCTCACTGACCTGTCTATAAAACTCCTCATCTAAGTCCATGTTTGTGATATGAGCAAGACACCAATGCTCCTTCCCCTCTCCCTACCCTCTCTTCCACCCATCTCACTGACCTGTCTATAAAACTCCTCATCTAAGTCCAAGTTTGTGACATGAGCAAGACACCAATGCTCCTTCCCCTCTCCCTACCCTCTCTTCCACCCATCTCACTGACCTGTCTATAAAACTCCTCATCTAAGTCCATGTTTGTGATATGAGCAAGACACCAATGCTCCTTCCCCTCTCCCTACCCTCTCTTCCACCCATCTCACCAACCAGTCTATGAAACTCCTCATCTAAGGCTATGTTTGTGACATGAGCAAGACACCAATGTTCCTTCCCCTCTCCCTACCCTCTCTTCCACCCATCTCACCAACCAGTCTATGAAACTCCTCATCTAAGTCCAAGTTAGTGACATGAGCAAGACACCAATGCTCCTTCCCCTCTCCCTACCCTCTCTTCCACCCATCTCACCAACCAGTCTATGAAACTCCTCATCTAAGTCCAAGTTAGTGATATGAGCAAGACACCAATGTTCCTTCCCCTCTCCCTACCCTCTCTTCCACCCATCTCACCAACCAGTCTATGAAACTCCTCATCTAAGTCTATGTTTGTGACATGAGCAAGACACCAATGCTCCTTCCCCTCTCCCTACCCCTCTCTTCCACCCATCTCACCAACCAGTCTATGAAACTCCTCATCTAAGGCTATGTTTGTGACATGAGCAAGACACCAATGTTCCTTCCCCTCTCCCTACCCTCTCTTCCACCCATCTCACCAACCAGTCTATGAAACTCCTCATCTAAGTCCAAGTTAGTGACATGAGCAAGACACCAATGCTCCTTCCCCTCTCCCTACCCTCTCTTCCACCCATCTCACTGACCTGTCTATGAAACTCCTCATCTAAGTCCAAGTTTGTGACATGAGCAAGACACCAATGCTCCTTCCCCTCTCCCTACCCTCTCTTCCACCCATCTCACTGACCAGACTATAAAACTCCTCATGTAAGTCCAAGTTTGTGACATGAGCAAGACACCAATGCTCCTTCCCCTCTCCCTACCCTCTCTTCCACCCATCTCACTGACCTGTCTATGAAACTCCTCATCTAAGTCCAAGTTTGTGACATGAGCAAGACACCAATGTTCCTTCCCCTCTCCCTACCCTCTCTTCCACCCAACTCACCAACCAGTCTATGAAACTCCTCATCTAAGGCCATGTTTGTGACATGAGCAAGATACCAATGCTCCTTCCCCTCTCCCTACCCTCTCTTCCACCCATCTCACTGACCAGTCTATAAAACTCCTCATGTAAGTCCAAGTTTGTGACATGAGCAAGACACCAATGCTCCTTCCCCTCTCCCTACCCTCTCTTCCACCCATCTCACTGACCTGTCTATGAAACTCCTCATCTAAGTCCAAGTTTGTGACATGAGCAAGACACCAATGTTCCTTCCCCTCTCCCTACCCTCTCTTCCACCCATCTCACTGACCAGTCTATAAAACTCCTCATGTAAGTCCAAGTTTGTGACATGAGCAAGACACCAATGCTCCTTCCCCTCTCCCTACCCTCTCTTCCACCCATCTCACTGACCTGTCTATGAAACTCCTCATCTAAGTCCAAGTTTGTGACATGAGCAAGACACCAATGCTCCTTCCCCTCTCCCTACCCTCTCTTCCACCCATCTCACTGACCAGTCTATAAAACTCCTCATCTAAGTCCAAGTTTGTGACATGAGCAAGACACCAATGCTCCTTCCCCTCTCCCTACCCTCTCTTCCACCCATCTCACTGACCAGTCTATGAAACTCCTCATCTAAGTCCAAGTTTGTGACATGAGCAAGACACCAATGCTCCTTCCCCTCTCCCTACCCTCTCTTCCACCCATCTCACCGACCAGTCTATGAAACTCCTCATCTAAGTCCAAGTTTGTGACATGAGCAAGACACCAATGCTCCTTCCCCTCTCCCTACCCTCTCTTCCACCCATCTCACCAACCAGTCTATGAAACTCCTCATCTAAGGCCATGTTTGTGACATGAGCAAGACACCAATGCTCCTTCCCCTCTCCCTACCCTCTCTTCCACCCATCTCACTGACCTGTCTATAAAACTCCTCATCTAAGTCCAAGTTTGTGACATGAGCAAGACACCAATGCTCCTTCCCCTCTCCCTACCCTCTCTTCCACCCATCTCACTGACCTGTCTATAAAACTCCTCATCTAAGTCCAAGTTTGTGACATGAGCAAGACACCAATGCTCCTTCCCCTCTCCCTACCCTCTCTTCCACCCATCTCACTGACCTGTCTATAAAACTCCTCATCTAAGTCCAAGTTTGTGACATGAGCAAGACACCAATGCTCCTTCCCCTCTCCCTACCCCCTCTTCCACCCATCTCACTGACCTGTCTATAAAACTCCTCATCTAAGTCCAAGTTTGTGACATGAGCAAGACACCAATGCTCCTTCCCCTCTCCCTGCCCTCTCTTCCACCCATCTCACTGACCTGTCTATGAAACTCCTCATCTAAGTCCAAGTTTGTGACATGAGCAAGACACCAATGCTCCTTCCCCTCTCCCTACCCTCTCTTCCACCCATCTCACTGACCTGTCTATAAAACTCCTCATCTAAGTCCAAGTTTGTGACATGAGCAAGACACCAATGCTCCTTCCCCTCTCCCTACCCTCTCTTCCACCCATCTCACTGACCTGTCTATGAAACTCCTCATCTAAGTCCAAGTTTGTGACATGAGCAAGACACCAATGCTCCTTCCCCTCTCCCTACCCTCTCTTCCACCCATCTCACTGACCTGTCTATGAAACTCCTCATCTAAGTCCAAGTTTGTGACATGAGCAAGACACCAATGCTCCTTCCCCTCTCCCTACCCTCTCTTCCACCCATCTCACTGACCAGTCTATGAAACTCCTCATGTAAGTCCAAGTTTGTGACATGAGCAAGACACCAATGCTCCTTCCCCTCTCCCTACCCTCTCTTCCACCCATCTCACTGACCTGTCTATAAAACTCCTCATCTAAGTCCAAGTTTGTGACATGAGCAAGACACCAATGCTCCTTCCCCTCTCCCTACCCTCTCTTCCACCCATCTCACTGACCTGTCTATAAAACTCCTCATCTAAGTCCAAGTTTGTGACATGAGCAAGACACCAATGTTCCTTCCCCTCTCCCTACCCTCTCTTCCACCCATCTCACTGACCTGTCTATAAAACTCCTCATCTAAGTCCAAGTTTGTGACATGAGCAAGACACCAATGCTCCTTCCCCTCTCCCTACCCTCTCTTCCACCCATCTCACTGACCTGTCTATAAAACTCCTCATCTAAGTCCAAGTTTGTGACATGAGCAAGACACCAATGCTCCTTCCCCTCTCCCTACCCCTCTCTTCCACCCAACTCACCAACCAGTCTATGAAACTCCTCATCTAAGGCCATGTTTGTGACATGAGCAAGATACCAATGCTCCTTCCCCTCTCCCTACCCTCTCTTCCACCCATCTCACTGACCTGTCTATGAAACTCCTCATCTAAGTCCTTGTTCTGCTCCTGTGCCTTGATGATATCCAGCACTTTTCTGTTCTCCGGCAAGCAAGCAGGGCACTCCTGATCACTTTCTGAATAACTCTCGAAGCAACTGAACATCAGAGAAAAAAAAAGGAAAAAAACAAAACGTACAATGATAGTCGTGAAATAATGTAGAAAGTTGGCTCCCTCATCCCCAATTTCTCATCAATTGATGACATATTTTGCCGAAAAGAAATTGAACTTATCAAATTTTGTTCTTTAATATTTATTCTTAAATTTCCTTTACCGAATCCTGCATAAATGACTACATTCCTGTCATATCCATTGGTTTTTAAGCCACAAAATCAGGAAATCTCAGACTTTTCAGGAAATCTTATTTCAGTTGGTTCTACATAAATGAAACAGAAATTAAACACTCTACTATCTCCTCAAAGGAATACGACATTGAAGTAATTGCATCTCTATTTTGTTTGTTTGTTTGATGAGGGCTTAATGGCACCACGACAACGAGGGTCAAATTGTGCCAGAGAGCTTAAATCATTCCAGAGGTAGGGAGAAATAAAAACAGGGGGAGATTGAGAGAAACACGGGAACTAAAAGCCAGAAAGCTGGGATCGAGAGAGGAAGTGCATGGGTGAAAAAACAAACAAAGTAGACCAATTTGTTTATTTTAAAGCACTCTTTTATTTTAAGATAAACTTGCTTGACCAATGAAACAATCGTTTAAATTTGCATACTCCATTTATGCTTTCTAAGAGCTTGAAGATGAAAAGACTTACTGCTGATGGTAGGAATGCTGACACAGGAAGTGAACTGACGGTAGCTCCAAGGGGTGCGTGCATATACTACACTTGGACACCTGGAAGATCTTTGCACTGAAATTTAAAAGAAGAAATAATGTGTGAGAGTCGCGTCGCACAGCTAAGTGAATCAATCCTGTATTCCGCGCAATAAACACCCAGGGCGATTAAGTTTGAAATTAGTTTTGCAGCACATCTTCTGATAAGCTGACAATAAATAATTTAGAGGATTCAGAAGTATTCATCAAAGTACAATCCAGCTTATTACAATCAAAAATCTACACACACCAAAACTGAAATTTGGTTACGAGGGACTATACTGGGTCAGCAGTTAGAAGCGCGGAAAAATCGGAAATTCACAGATAATTTGTAATTTTTTTTTTTTTGAGTAAGCAACAGTATATGTGGTAAATATGTGCTCTAAAAACGTCCCCCATGTAATTGTGCGATGAATAGTACATTAAATTGCCAAAGAGGGAATTTATTCACTACATTAATATCATTTCTGTCAAGATATTTCGTGAAAAGATTTTCGACGCCTTTATTCAGAACTGTGGGAATACTTTATAATTAATCCCGACTCTGGAGCAGCAGATGTCATGTTTAATGTCTTTGGTATGATCCAACCCAGGATCAAATCCAGGCTTCAGGAATGAATGTAAATGATCTTCAAATGAACCAATGCATGCACCATGCCATTGAATTAAACGAAGAGTAAACGATTACTTTACCTGGACTTCATCTCCTCTATTTCTCTTCTCTTGGTCTCTGTCTCCTCGCGGTATTGCTGGATGAGTCGTTCATCCTCCGTGATCTGATCATTCTCCTGCTGGAGTCTCCTCACAATGTAGTCCTGATGAGAACAAATGAAAAGACAAGTTGTTGGCAAACTGATTGTCATATCAAACTCCGCCCCCTTAAATCTAATCCACAAGACATGATCTGTATGCCACTTGCAGGTAGAGTGCCATCCAAAGTAATTAATTTCACTGCAAAGTAATCATTTTAAACTCCCATTAAGGTCAGCCATTTAGAAAAAAAGATAAAACTTAACGAAGACCGCCGGTCAGTGTATCGCCTCATCCTTCATACTATGTATTAAGTACTGTAGGCCGCAAAAATAGGAATGGAGTTGTGATTAAAGAGCAGATTTTGAAATGTTTGTTTATGATGATCCTCTAAAAATTGGGAACTCAGCAAGAACCTCATATTGGGTTAACAACGCCATGCTTTAAGGTCCTTATCTGATGGATGATGAGCGCCATCCCGCCATTGGTCACTTTCAAAAGACTGGGTGGAGAAAAGTTGGGATGACCAAATGGACATCTCATTAGGTGTTGGATGTTTTCAATGATAATTTCTTTCCTAATTATCATAGGAAAATCATTTCCTACTAGGATTTAATCAGGGTATGGAAAGAATTTGCTTTAGCACTTTAATTACATCACAAAACTACATTAACATTTGCAAATTGATGCCTGAGTTTTCAAAACTCTCTACAAAGGTTATTCTACTCAGGATTTCATTTTCTTATTAATGATACATGAAAGCTTTAACACACTATCCATGACTATTTTCCATAGAAATAAGACAGAGGGAAGGCTGAGCTGGAACAACGAATCAAGCTAAATTACACGTAATTCTGAAAGCCACCAAAATTATTACTTTCCCTGTTGAATCATATGTAAAGGAATTATAGCTAAATTACACGTCGTTCGGAAAGTCACCAAAATCATGACTTTCTCTATTGACTCATATGTAAAGGAATCATAAAAGTCACTTTATCTAAAAAAACTATCACTTTTTGTTGGCCAAAGTTATCTTACTTTTTGTATTCTATGTCATAGACATCAGCAAAAAGCAATGTCACCCTCATTAAGTCTAAACCTTCCAAAACATTGTGTCTTAATCCCCGACAAAATCTCAAATCTGTCGGGTCTATATTGTTCACAACAAAAATCACAATCCAGCACAAACAATTAGCAATTACACCATAGATTTCCACACACTTCACCTTCCATGGTCATAATCTGACATTGATAGTAAACAAATTTCACTGCAGCTGCACTGACTTTCACACTCACCACAAGGAACAAAAGTATTCCCCTGTGGTCAATGTGTCTGGTTTGAAGTAATAATTTACAAATAGGGTGGTATTCAACAGTGAAGGTTTTGTTTGTTTATTGATGAGTGATTTTAAGTGATGATTTTGGTCAACTTTGTAGGCTTTGAGGATTTTGGACTGAAAATCTATTGCAACAGATTTTCATTATGCAATACCAGGAGTGAATGATGAATTTGATTACTTCCATGAAATACATGTTAGCTTATCTCGCAATCACAGCAACAGCGAATGGGAGCTTAGCATTTCCCCTTTTTACATTTCTACGCTATTTTCATTTTACTACAAAGTGTGATTCTAATCTTGTTCATTCGTTGTAAAGCAAAAATACACAAAAATTGACACGTACCTTAACAACGGATAAAGTCGCTGTTGAATTAAGGGCCAGAGTCTGAATGACCAACATGGGTGGCATGAGGTTGCGTCTGTCAATTTGTGAAAGCACCTCACCAATGTACGACTTGCAGTCCTTTTCGTTTGTGGCAAAATACGACAGCGCTTGCACCCAAAGGTTGGGATCCTGAGATCTGTGGTTAAGGAAATGAAGGTTAGAACATGGATATGTAGTTAAGAATATAAGGGTTAGCACATTAATGGGTAGAATTAGTTATTGTAACTTATTGTAAAAGTCGCCCAAAAATAATGCTATGTAAAAAAAATTGTGCAAATAGTACATGGAAAAAGTATTGACTTTCATGTTCAAGTCACACCATGAATTTTCGATGTACATTGATTATCGACACCTTTCTCGAGACCATGAGTCTTGTGCCCTTTTCGTAACCCTACCCAATAAAACAATTTCCTTAGCAACCAATCCTACGTAAATCACCCCACAAGTACACAATATAAAGCCCCACACCGTGTACAATAAGCTCAGTACGGTTTTGTCAAAGGAAATAAATGACTGTTTGAGTTCCTCGAATGATGGTTTTTTTCCGAACCGCTTACAGACTAAAGACACATCTACTATGATTGTGGCCAAAAGCTTTAAAGGTCATTTCCCCCATCCTCCCCCACCCCCCTTTTTAATGTTGAGCACTTTTAAAAAATACTTTGGAATGTGACTTTCAACATTTGATGGAGGGGGTAAGGGGATTTGTCTCAACAACTTTTGGCCAGTAGTTGCAGACGTAACAATGCCAAGTTAATTGATCTCACCCGTATTTCTTGCAGGCGTCTATGATCTGGTCATATTTGTCGTGGTCCATGTGGTAATGCAAGATCTGCTGGTATCTATGCAGAGAAAAATGAAAATCTCTCAGGTAATAATAAAAGAATTGCATAGAAAATACAAATGTTTAAAAATGGGATTTATGCAGAAATCAAATTAAATTAAAGCAAAGCAAATCAGTGAGGCTGCATTAAGGCTTATTTGGATAAATTACAATGCGTTTCTTGGTCGATATTGTAACTAAGTCTCAGGACTTCATAGTATTTCCCAACATTGGAAACAAAAGCATTTATTGATTTAATTACTGTTTAAACAACAAAGTTGTTGCTGTAAGCAAGGGGATTTTCCACTTTAAAATTAGACCAAAAATATCAACAAAACATCATGAGATACTTACAGCTTTGCTTTTTCATAGAGGTATAAGATGCCCTTGCTGAAGTTGTGGACTTGGCATAGAATAAGTGCATGATCTATGTCACAGTACGACTGTAAATGCAATTAACAACAAAAATGATTAGAAATTTAATATTAGATTGACTTGAAAATGAGTATAGCCATGCCTTTGTGGAAGATGGGTGGAGGGGGAGGGGAAGGGGAGCGAGGAATTTTCAAAATAGCAATCTATTTATTACTAGTACTGTCATGACATTGCTCTATTAAGTATCGATTATCGTGGGGAAAAATATCGTGATATATCGTAGTATTGGAATACTTTTCAAGAAAACTGACTCAAGACACAAATTGTTAACATCACTAACATTATATGATCATGGAGCTACAATTTTCTCCATGATATGATGAACGCAAGAACAAATTATTTGCAAATCTAGCAGACGACATGATCGTGTGACTATTACGTTCATCACGCATCTCATATGAAAAAGGATTTAAAAAGAAAGAAAATGGTGAAGGATTCAAAAATTTTCTTACTTTAAGGAAATATTCAAATTTAAGGTTTGGTATCATTTGTGTAAGAACAACTGAAATCAGACTAGTTGTGATATCATAGACTCAGATTCCTTTAAATCCTAAAGCATTCTATCATATTTTGTCCTGCGATTTTGTGGCTTAACTACCATTGGAAATGTAAGGAAAGTAGTAAAACAAGAATTTAGTAAGGTTAATTATAATCTACCACCTGAAGAACATTAAAGAAAAAATAATTAAAATAGTAATAGTACAAAAATATGATTAATTTTCTTTAAAATACATGAACAATTGTTAACAATATGAAGATGAGGTCGCCAACCTTCCATAAAACACTTACTACACCCGTCATTTCTACACAGATAAGACAGAGCTTTAAACTTGAATATTTTCTAAATGGAATCAGATTTTTGAATGTTTTCTTCACCATTTTGTTTCTTTTAAAGTCCTCTTTCATATAAGATGGACATGCTTGACCACTGAACTAATCCTTTAATGGAATAAGATTTTTGAATGCTTTCTTAACCATTTTTGTTTGTTTTTTGAAGTCCTCTTTTATATAAGATGGACATGCTTGACCCCTGAACTAATCCTTTAATGATATCAGATTTTTGAATGTTTTCTTCGCCATTTTCTTTTTTTTAAAGTCCGATTTCATATAAGATGGACATGCTTGACCAATGAACTAATCCTTTAATTCTCTTCTGTCAAAAAGTAGTCCCTATCAGTCTGTGGAAAATTCTCCAAATTATTTCCTAAACTTTGTATTATTATCATTATGATTATTGTTGTTGACTCATTATCAAGCCGGATGCTGAATTTGGTCTATTTGTATTCATCTTGTCATGTTATTGATGTCAAGAAAGGGCAATTTTGGCATTGAGTATTTACCTCTCTCACAAGAAAGTGTGTATTCATGCATGACCACAGATCTTTAAGGCTGGTGGAGCAGAGAGGAGACAGGAATCTTGTGTTAGGAGATTAGTAATTTTCATGGAGTAGGACCGAGTGCATTTAAAATAGTTTTTCTTTAATAATGTACAGCTGACCAGACTAGGGATGGGTGCATAATACCTATTTTACTGTGAGATGCCACCAATGAAGAAAAATGACCCAAGTGCTGGCAACCAATAGCTGGTGTTTGTTCAAACTCCTCCTCTACATGGGCGGGTCTCTATAGAGTGTACAATTTTATTCTGGAGAGGGAATAAATCAATTTCCTGGTCAAATGTGTGTCCTGTGTTTTATTTCTGTATTGACTGACAATCTTATTCTAATCTGTAAGTCGGTTTGTCATCCCATGATGTATCCTTAAACTCCTCCGCCACAAACTTAACGGGTTTGTGTGACACCATCACAACTCTTTTGTATTTGTTTCATTATTTGAATGTTGTGATATAACAAATAAATGAACTAAATACAAAAATGTTGGGTGCTTTTGCTTAAAACTAGTAAGGTCTAGACAACCAAAAATGGGTTTAGGTGCCCCTAACTGATGACTCTCCCCAAACTGGGAGATGACACTTTCCCCACCACCACATCTTTTCGTTGATTGGTGGGGTCAAGATGTGCCAAATCAGATTAAATCAGAAAAAGCACTTGGGTAGTAGTGGTGAGACATAGAAGCAGATGGACAATGCTGAAGACATAGCATTGATCAATTTGTGACAGAGACGTTTAAATTAGATCAAAACTAACTGAATAGTTTAGATGTGAAAGTTTGGTGGAGCTGTGGCTAACAAGTGTGGTGGGGTTGAGTTGTGGGGTTGCCACCGCTCCCTCTTCTCTTATGTCAGATCTTTTGGTTGGTTGGTGGGGTATTATAGCATATATCAAATTGTGACAGAGACGTTGAAATTAGATCAAAATTAACTGAAATAGTTTAGATGTGAATGTTCGGTGGAGCTGTGGCTAACGAGGGTGGTGGAGTTGAGTTGTCGGGTTTACTTCCCCACACCTCCCCCTTTCCTATACTAAATCTGTTCGTTGGTTGGTGGGGTATAATACCATTGGTCAAATTGTGCTAAAGGTATTTAGATTAAATCAAAACTAATTAAAATAAAATGAAATATGTTGATGGAATTGTTTCTTAGGATGGTAAGGTTTGATCAGTGGGGGGTGGGGGATGTGTAAAAAGATGACCGACATACCTCCCCTGATTGGCCAGTCTGCAGTAGATCCATGGCTTTCCTCTCTAGCTCCAGCTTGGGCATCTTCTCCAGGGTGTGGCTCATCTCATTCAGGTGCAGCTCAAGTAAGGTATTGTAGATGAGACTGGAGGAATCTGGCTGTACCTGAAGGAAGACAAAGATATGCAGTGTGAGTACATACCAGTACATATACAAAACAATGACTAAGGAGGGTGGGGTGAGCTGTGGGGTGGGGGTGTGGCTCATCTCATTCAGGTGCAGCTCAAGTAAGGTATTGTAGATGAGACTGGAGGAATCTGGCTGTACCTGAAGGGAGACAAAGATATGCAGTGTGAGTACATAACAGTACATGTACAAAACAATGACTAAGGAGGGTGGGGTGAGCTGTGGGGTGGGGGTGTGGCTCATCTCATTCAGGTGCAGCTCAAGCAAGGTGTTGTAGATGAGACTGGAGGAATCTGGCTGTACCTGAAGGGAGACAAAGATATGCAGTGTGAGTACATAACAGTACATGTACAAAACAATGACTAAGGAGGGTGGGGTGAGCTGTGGGGTGGGGGTGTGGCTCATCTCATTCAGGTGCAGCTCAAGCAAGGTGTTGTAGATGAGGCTGGAGGAATCTGGCTGTACCTGAAGGGAGACAAAGATATGCAGTGTGAGTACATATCAGTACATGTACAAAGCAATGACTAAGGAGGGTGGGGTGAGCTGTGGGGTGGGGGTGTGGCTCATCTCATTCAGGTGCAGCTCAAGCAAGGTGTTGTAGATGAGGCTGGAGGAATCTGGCTGTACCTGAAGGGAGACAAAGATATGCAGTGTGAGTACATATCAGTACATGTACAAAGCAATGACTAAGGAGGGTGGGGTGAGCTGTGGGGTGGGGGTGTGGCTCATCTCATTCAGGTGCAGCTCAAGCAAGGTGTTGTTGATGAGGCTGGAGGAATCTGGCTGTACCTGAAGGGAGACAAAGGTATGCAGTGTGAGTACATACTAGTACATGCACAAAACAATGACCAATGAGGGTGGGGTGAGCTGTGGGGTGGGAGTGTGGCTCATCTCATTCAGGTGCAGCTCAAGTAAGGTATTGTAGATAAAGCTAAAGGTATCTGGCTGTACCTGAAGGAAAACACAGACTTGGACAGAATGAGATAATGAAGTAATTATATCACCATTTTGTTTGTCCTAAATTTCTCTTTCGTTTAAGATGAACTTCCTGGACCACTGAACTAATCAAACATTTCAAACTGATTTAGCTGAGTGTGATTTGAATGGTTTGTAGACCAATCAACATATGAGGGGATTTTTCTCTTTGTCAGCTAACCAATCAGCTGCCAATGCTGGAGGAAATGTTGTAAGCAACAATGTGTGTGCGAATGACCTTCATGTTTAACACACATATTTTTTCATACGCTAGACCGGATACCTTCCATAAATTGTGGAGACGCCCAAGAATCCCCCAGTATTTAATTAGACAATGAGATTCCAGCAGTACACTATTAGTCCAATATGGATGCATAAATGTTGGCCATGTGACATTATCTAAATCAATTTTTGGAAAAAGCTGATTCAGATTCTAATTTTCTGTAACTCACATGTACCATGTGTTCCAAGAACTCGGTGAGCCGTGACGAATTGTTGACAAAAATATGGATAAATTCTTCCGCGTTGGCTCTCTGCACCGGCGGCGGTCCGCTTTCACCGCTCAACATGGCAGCATCAACCAACAGCTCTACAAATATTTTAAATGGTGGAGGAATTTAAGAAAAGGATTATACATTGTAGCAATAACTTACAATAATAATATGCAAATGACTGCTGGCAATACTCATGAGGCTGTGTTGGATATCTTCCCTCACATAAATGTTAAATGTACATAGATACGTAACAAATCTCAATTATTTGAAAATTAAGTGAAAACCCAGAGAGCAAAATCTTAAATTTTGAAGCTTTTTGAAATTTGAAGCCTTTGAAATTTTGAAGCCATTTGAATTTTGTAGCCGTTTGAATTTTGAAGCCGTGTGAATTTTGAAGCCGTTTGAATTTTGAAGCCGTTTGAATTTTGAAGCCGTTTAAATTTTGAAGCCGTTTGAATTTTGAAGCTGTTTGGATTTTGAAGCCGTTTAAATTTTGAAGCCGTTTGAATTTTGAAGCCGTTTGAGTTTTAAAGCCGTTTGAATTTTGAAGCCATTTGAATTTTGAAGCCGTTTGATTTTTGAAGCCGTTTGAATTTTAGAGCCTTTTAAAATTTGAAGCCATTTGAATTATGAAGCCGTTTGAATTTTGAAGCCATTTGAATTTTGAAGCCGTTTGAATTTTGTAGCCGTTTGAATTTTGAAACAGTTTGAATTTTGAAGCTGTTTGAATTTTGAAGCCGTTTGAATTTTGAAGCCGTTTGAATTTTGAAGCCGTTTGAATTTTGAAGCCGTTTGAATTTTGTAGCCGTTTGAATTTTGAAACAGTTTGAATTTTGAAGCAGTTTGAATTTTGAAGCCGTTTGAATTTTGAAGCCGTTTAAATTTTGAAGCCGTTTGAATTTTGAAGCCTTTTGAATTTTGAAGCCTTTTGAATTTTGAAGCCTTTTGAATTTTGAAGCCATGTGAATTTTGAAGCCGTTTAAATTTTGAAGCCGTTTGAATTTTGAAGCCATTTGAATTTTAAAGCCGTCTGAATTTAAAGCCATTTGAATTTTAAAGCCATTTGAACTATGAAGCCATTTGAATTTTGAAGCCTTTTGAATTTTGAAGCCGTTTGAATTTTAAAGCCATTTGAATTAGAAGGGTATTGTTAACTTATTTACATAGTATTCGATATACTGTATCTTATATGAATTTAGCATACAGTATGTTTTTTTCTATTTGTCCAATTAACTTTATAGACATCAATAGTTTTAATTTGTCAGAAAACCTATTTAGAAGTCTTTTAGATTCAACAAATGAGTCATATATAATCTTTCTGATAACAAAATGAGTATTTTTCAAGGAAGTTAGCAATCATGTTATTTTAAACACAAACCTGGGACTTTGTGGACCACTGAATCAAAGAAATAGTCCTGTGATCATGATGTACAAACCATGTTCGTATCTTATTTGGTTATGGAGTTATTACATTTTAAAGATTAATCAGCGTCACCTCACACTGTAAAATGTGATGTCGTATAAAACGCAGATCCAAGGCAATTCTTATGTATTTCTATAAAACAAAATAATAAGTTTTTCTTTTACAAAGAGTGTAACGCTCATGAGTAAATGGGAGAAGCACATTCTTATAAAGTGCATGCTATACACCATCTCAATAATTCAATAAAAAATGCTACCAGTGATTTATAAACATGTGAGTCATGATTTATAAAAGTAGCTGAAATTGATCAATTTTCTATCAAAATAGCTAAGTATTGTCAGTTATGCAGAAAATAGGTGAAATTAGCTTGGAAAATAGCTGCAATTAGCTAAATAGCTAGTCTCACATGCCTGAATTTACAAAAAGGCAATTAATTTTCAAAGAAATGCAAAATAATTGTCTTAGATATGCTTTTATAAAATCACACTGTACATTGTGAGGTCACTTTTCAACACACTCACGCAATCATTGAAATGCAATAAGTCCTAAACGGAAAACGATATCAAAATAATTTTTGCACTGAAATGTTCCTTGTATAGTTATAATATTTATATATATATATATATATATATATATATATATATATATATATATATATATATATATATATATATATATATATATATATATATATATATATATATATATATATATATATATATATATATATATATATATATATATATATATATATATATATATATATATATATATATATATATATATATATATATATATATATATATATATATATATATATATATATATATATATATATATATATATATATATAATTGAAAATGAAAAACCATGGGAATATTGTTTTAATGTTATAAAACTAAAACGAGTGCAATATCCTTGTCATACACTCATTTTGCTCAAATACAATTCAAAATCCTCTTATTACAAATCCATCCACCACCTGTCTAACACTAGCTGTGTTTCGTACCTCACTTACTCCCTTCACCTCCGATGCAGTCTTCCACCTGTACAACCTCCCAACCAAAAGCAACCGCTAACGAATATTCCCCGTTACTTCCCACTGCAACCAATCACCATTCTGTCCCGCTCACCATTCTGTCCCGCTCACCATTCTGTCCCGCTCACCATTCTGTCCCGCTCACCATTCTGTCCCGCTCACCATTCTGTCCCGCTCACCATTCTGTCCCGCTCACCATTCTGTCCCGCTCACCATTCTGTCCCGCTCACCATTCTGTCCCGCTCACCATTCTGTCCCGCTCACCATTCTGTCCCGCTCACCATTCTGTCCCGCTCACCATTCTGTCCCGCTCACCATTCTGTCCCAATCACCATTCTGTCCCGCTCACCATTCTGTCCCGCTCACCATTCTGTCCCGCTCACCATTCTGTCCCGCTCACCATTCTGTCCCGCTCACCATTCTGTCCCGCTCACCATTCTGTCCCGCTCACCATTCTGTCCCGCTCACCATTCTGTCCCGCTCACCATTCTGTCCCGCTCACCATTCTGTCCCGCTCACCATTCTGTCCCGCTCACCATTCTGTCCCGCTCACCATTCTGTCCCGCTCACCATTCTGTCCCGCTCACCATTCTGTCCCGCTCACCATTCTGTCCCGCTCACCATTCTGTCCCGCTCACCATTCTGTCCCGCTCACCATTCTGTCCCGCTCACCATTCTGTCCCGCTCACCATTCTGTCCCAATCACCATTCTGTCCCGCTCACCATTCTGTCCCAATCACCATTCTGTCCCAATCACCATTCTGTCCCAATCACCATTCTGTCCCGCTCACCATTCTGTCCCGCTCACCATTCTGTCCCGCTCACCATTCTGTCCCGCTCACCATTCTGTCCCGCTCACCATTCTGTCCCGCTCACCATTCTGTCCCGCTCACCATTCTGTCCCAATCACCATTCTGTCCCACTCACCATTCTGTCCCACTCACCATTCTGTCCCACTCACCATTCTCAACACCATCCCTTCTGCTAAATTACCACCCCACTCAATCACTATTCTGTTGGGAGTGGGATAGAAAGGAGAGAAAAAACAAAACAAAAAGAAAGGCATCTCATTAACCATCACTCCTGGAAAAACTGGACGCAGACATTACAACAAATTAAAATGCTGGAATTTTCAAGCTCCCTTCTGTCACTTTTAATATAAACAACATCACCATCGGCAACAGGCACAAACTAACAAACTACAACATACAAATGTACCAAAATACAAATGTACAGAGTAACGTAGCATATGAAATAATCCTAACTAAAAACCATGCATGCATGCATGTATATATAAATATATATATATATATATAAATATATATATATATTATATATATATATATATATATATATATATATATATATATATATATATATATATATATATATATATATATATATATATATATATATATATATATATATATATATATATATATATATATATATATATATATATATAGTACAATCAAGTAAACATGCCTATAAAGTGACGGGTATATTATTTGTATATTATTTTCTAAACAAAACAAAGCTCATTTTGTGATATACAACAGCGCCATAACAAATGATACATCAGTCACTGCTTATGCTCCATGTAACTGCTCTAAAGGGGTCTGCCATTCCAATATGCATCATTCCCACCATCATAACAGTGTTGGCACTAAGATTTTAGTGTGTGTATGTGTGCGTGTGTGTGTGTGTGGAGGGGGGAGGGGGTGATCCCTCCTAAGATTTTTTTTTTGGGGAGGGGTAAGAAAAATGGTGGGACTTTGGAAAAACTTGAATCCTTTGGTACTATATGCACACTTACTTTCTTTGCCAGAATTTTCCTCCCAAAATATTTGTGGAGAAAAGGGGAGGGAAGGGGAGGGGAATAGGAAGGGGGGAACAGGGGAGGGAAGGATGGAAGGGGGAGAGAAAAGTGGAAGAGGGGAAAAGGAAGGGAAGGAAGAGGGGAAGGAAGAGGGGAAGGGAAGGGGAAATGAAGGGAAAGGGAAGGGGGAAATGAAGGGAAAGGGGAAAGGAAGGGAAGGGAAAGGGGAAAGGAAGGGAAAGGGGATTTTAATTTTAAGAATCGCTTCATCCTGCATCCTAATGCGAACACTGCAAACTTTATAGTACACCTGCAATTAATCAATCTTCAAAGTTATTTATTATACATAGAAAACTTCTTCCCAACAAAAATTTGTGCATAAACCAAAACATAGAGGTACAGCATTACTTACCACAAATTTGGTATAAGGAGGCTGACACCCCTACAAGTTACAGACAGGAAGATTCTTTATTTTGACTACAAATGTTTGTACATAATTCTCTATTTCTTTCACACTCCAAAAATGACTTGTAAATTTGTGTCAGAAATTGCTGGCTTAGCCTTTTATACAACACAAATTGTGCACTGAAGCTTTAGGTCGAGGCTTCAGATAATTAGTCAGAAATTCAATACAAATCAATTATCACTTAAAGAATGAAAGGGCCATTACCCAGCCATTACCCAACCACTGCCCAGCCATTACCCAACCACTGCCCAGCCATTATGTATGTAACAGCTTGCAGAATGGCCCTGGTAGATCCGCGGGAGATCCCAGGGGTTTGCCGTTCTTCAAACACTTTCATTTTTGACAGACTGCAGAATGGCAACATACTACGTTGATGCAATCAACCTACAAATCATCTGCACTCTTGATTAATCTATTAATTTATTTCTTAATTCGTCCTCTAATATTTCAAATATTCACGTGAGCCCACATAATCGTTCCTCTCCTATACAATATGGATAAAAAGAACCTTTGTGCATTAAAGGGTTAATTATATTAATAAATTTAAATAATAATAAATAAATCTGATTAACACTTTCCTAGCTGTTCCAGGTTTTAATGATAGTTTAGTACTTTTTTCATGATTGAACTTTTGTGCAATATTATCTCCGACAACAATCAAAATACAAATTTAGTTATTCCTTCACCACTGTTACGTGACCTGTGACCTATGGACAACTGGAGCTTAATTGCAAGACAATAAGCTACTGTACAAACAATGAAAACATCAAACAGATTTTATCCACATGCTTTAAAAATTGTACACTTTTTGAGGCCTAGATGAGTTTTGTGAAAAAAACTTAGAAACTCAGAAACAACAGGTGCTTTTGACGTAATTTAAAGGATCACATCAGGAGTCTTGCAAGCCCATCTTATATGAAAGAGGACTTCAAAGAAACAAAATAGTGAAGAAAACATTCGAAAGCCTAAAGGATCAGTTCAGAGGTCAAGCATGTTTATTTAATATGACAAAGGACTTCGAAAGAAACAAAATGGTGAAGAAAGCATTCGAAAACCTTATTCCGTTAAAGGATTAGATCAGTGGTCAAGCAAGTCCATCTAATATAAAAAAAAAAAACCTTGAGAGAAACAAAATGGTGAAGAAAGCATACAAAAAAACCTTATTCCGTTAAAGAGTTTCAAGCTGTCTTATCTGTGTATAAATGATTGGTGTAGTAAGTCTACTATGGAAATTGGCAAAAGTTAATTCATTTTAAAGAAAGTTTATTTAAAGTTTTTACTCTTTAGATTATTTTTCCTCAAACTTTCTTCAGGTGGTATATTATAAATACCCTTCCTAGATTCAGTTTTACTACTTTTTTGACATATCCCATGGTTTTTAAGCCACAAAATCGCAGGACAAAATATGATAAAATACATCAAGCAAGACTTTGAGGAATCTGAGGCTTTGACATCACAACTAGTCTGATTTCAGTCGTTTCTACACAAATGATACCAAACTTTAAACTTCAATATCTTCTTAACGGAATAATATTTATAAATGCTTTATTCACTATTTTGTTTCTTTTGAAGTCTTTTGGTTCGGTTTGTTGATGTTTAACGGCACCGCGACAGTCAAGAGTTAAATGGGCCAAGAGGGTGTTTAAAACTTAGGTGCATGAGTTAGGACAGAGAGGAAAGAGGGGTGGGGTAGAGGGAAAGAGGGAGAGAAGGTGGTGGATACTTGCTTGACCCCTGAACTAATCCTTAAATACTATTTTCTTCATGCTCTTTATGATGCATACATAGTCTCTACCTGTCCAAACATTTCCCTGTCATTCATACCAAGTATTCAATATCATCTGGCAAATACATTTTAAGAGCTTTAAGAGCTATTCTATAGAGAATGGAGAGAATCTGATAATTTGATCAAATGATAAAGGCATAATAGTGTCACTTCCAGCATATTGGAAAAGAACAAACAGTTTATTAAACCGAGAAAGATACGAACAGAATACTTACTTCAGACAGAAAAAATTATCTACGAGAAAATTTGTATTTTTGTATTTCTTTTAATTTTTTGATTTTTGTTTTAATTTGTTTATCTAAAATTTTAAAAAATATTGTAATGTTTTTATTTGTGTTTATGAAGTCAGTTTTTGGTGACATCGATGAAGTAAATCATCATTTACTTCATCGATGAAACATACTTCATATAAAAACATAAGTTGTGTTTCATAAATAAAAAGAATCACTAAGAGCATGCAGGGGTATCTGAAATGGGTGAAGATGGAGCGTGCATAATTTCAAAGCCATCAAGCTTTTTAACAAACAAGATATTATATGGGAGTAAAGCTTTCTTTAAAAAATAAATCAACGTAAAATGTCAAAATTATCAGAGGTACAAAGGCACTGAAAATCACATTGGTAAACCGTGTGCCAGGTCACTGCAAGGTTTGACACATGATATCAAAGACAGAGCACATACAAAAGAGAATCCTAGTGTAGCGGTAAATAGTGTTTAATGAAGTATGTTTATCATGTGTTTCATAGATTATCACTTTTCATAAAAAAAAAATTCATTCTTTGAGTAAAATTTCAATAAAGTATATATATCAAGAATATTTTCAGTTACAATTATTTAAAAAGCAAATTTAGAAAATCATAAAATATTTACTAAAATATTACTTCTTGTAATAATGGAATCAAGTTGTATTACAAGAAACACATTTTTCCAAAGCTGTGCCGCTATACAAGAATTTTACCTTAAAAGGTAATGCAGGTTTAGTGGAGCATATACGGTACCTGTGCCAAGCCAAGACTCAGAACCTGACCAAGAGAATTCACTCCTTAGAATCTTGTAATTTTTTTGTAAAATCATCATATCAAATGCCCACTCATATAGCTCAGGCCAAGAAAAGTACTGTATTCGACATATTAAGTGCTCCTTCTCTAATAAGCTCCCACCTAATATTTTTTGACTGATAACATATTTTGTTTGATTAATTTGAAGACTTCAAATAAGTTTTGTGACATCATTTGCTTATTTTGCGTCTGACGTTCATGATGTTTTTGTGGTGGCTATTGTGGGGGTGGTTTGTTCGTTTGTTTGTTTGATGAGGGCATAACAGCGAGGGTAAAATTGTGCCTGAGAGGTTAGATCATTCCAGAGGTAGGAAGGAAAGAAAATACAGGGAGATTGAGAGAAATACAAGAACTAAAAGCCAGAAAGCTGGGATCGAGAAAGGTGTATGGGTGAAAAAATAATGTAGAGAGAGAGGCTGGGGAAGGAGGACTAAATATGGTTGTAGAGGGAAGCATGATGAAGGAAGGAGATAATTCTATCTAGAGGGTTTTTCTGGAAGAGCTCGGCTATTGAGTTGTAGGGAGCTGGTATAAAACCAGTTCACACAATGTGATTTGAATAGCATACTATACGCGGCCTGGGTGTTTATTAGGAAGGAACTTTGGGCCTAAATTGTGGTGCAATTCTATCATTGTAAGCGCCCTGGATGTCGAATACAGTATAACCCTTTTAAAACATTTTCTTTTTAATAAAGCAACTTCAGTCCACACAAATAATCATGACTCATTCACCACAGCTTTATATTCAGTGTTGAGATTAGTCACTTTACACCTAGCATCTCTAGAGCTCTACGTGCTAATGTAGAAAATTAAATGAACTTGTGCTTGGCAGGAAGATATTGTGTGGTAATATACTAGTAGAACCAAAAGTCAGGAACAATTTTCAGTTTCCTCTTAAAATGGCTATTTTATAGGAAGTCTAGAACCAGTTTCTGATAAAGCAACAACAAAAAATTGTGAGGTGTATTTATCTTTCATCTTTTTAAACAGGCAGACAGACAGACATACGACAGACATACAGCAGACAGACAGACAAACAAACAATCAATTGTCACCAAATTTAATCATTTATTCTTTGGGCACTGCTGATGCCATGTACCAAATTATCATTAAAACCATTAAAAACCTTTTGGGAATTGTTCAATCAAACTGACAGACAAATAAACTGACATACGGAGACAAGAATGTATTTACGTACAAATTAATTGATGGAAAGTGCTTTCAGGATAAAAAAGTCAATATTGTATTCAAACACAAACAAACTTAAACACCAGAAGTTTAAAAGAAATCAGTAAATCATTCAGTAGAAAAGTGGTTAAAAATATGCAAATGAATAGGGGAAAAGAATAAATAATCATGAGGTGGTAGGATAATGAATATTCACATCATTTGAACTCAAAGAGTGCATTAACAGGGTAAAAACTAAGGTTCGTCGGTATTAAGGAGAAATTTTCATTATTGATAAATTGCTCAGTCTATATTGATACATACAGTATTGGTATAACGAAATTGGTGCCAAAGTTAATCAGGTTCCATACTATCTGCATTGATATCAGGTTTCATACTATCTGCATTGATATCAGATCCCATACTATCTGCATTGATACGGGGAATTAGAGCCATTCCACAATCTTGGACAAACTCTGCCTCAAATGTTGGGAGTCGAAGAGGATCATGCCAAGACATTTAGATTTCAAGCAACATTGAAATGGAGTAGCAGGGTAAAAAAGGGGTAGAAGGGGAAAGGAGGTAGAAGGGGAAAAGAGATAGAAGGAGAAAAGAGGTAGAAGTAAAAAAGAGGTAGAAGGGGAAAAGAGATAAGAAGGGGAAAAGAGATAGAAGGGAAACAGAGATAGAAGGGGAAAAGAGATAGAAGGGAAACAGAGATAGAAGGGGAAAAGAGATAGAAGGGAAACAGAGATAGAAGGGGAAAAGAGATAGAAGGGGAAAAGTGCAAAAATAATTTTGTCCAAGATTGGAGCATCTTTTTTGAAGAAAAAATAGCCTGCACCTCTGAATTAAGTCAGAAGTATATGGTTATGCATGTGACAATTATTCACATGTTCTAATAAAGATATCAGATAATAAATGTCATAATATTACAAAAAAAACAGTACAACAAGTTGTATGAATTTGTTTCAAGCAGTTGCTCTTTATATCAATCAAATTTTGATATCGCTGATATGGGCAAGAATCGATTTAGGCCGTTATACCCAATTACCGACGAACCATAGAAAAAAAAAACATTCAAGTTTTACCAGGTGGTGCCTCATCAGGATGGATGGTAACAGCTGAAGCGAAGAATGAAATATATGATTTGACTTAAAGCTCTACAAAAAGCCTACTTACATTTTCTGTTTTATTAGCCAGTAATAGGAGTAACAATATTCTGAATTAAGGAGTCTTTACATAGGTTCAGTAGTCAAGTACTGTTAGTTCAGCTAATATGAATGAGGACTTTGAGAGAAACAAAATGCAGAAACAAGAACTGTTGGAAGGACAGTATGCTCGACTATTTAAAGCTAGTATAGAGAATGGGCTTATAGAGTGAAGTATATACAGAAATAGGGTAGCATGAGCATATGATTTCAAATTACTTAAGCTTTGAATGATGCACTTACATTTTCATTTGCTTTGTTAATTTTCACATTTTACTTCAAGCTTCAAAATATCTTTGAGTTTTCCCAGATATTTTAAGACAAAAAGAAAAAGTTCAAAGCTACCTCATTCAGTAACTCAGAGAACATGTAAAAGCTAGCAGTCTTTATAACTACAACACCTCTTTTAGTTCTATCAATTGAATAACAAAGAAAGGAGAGGCCCTGACTTGCCAGTGTCAATGAAAGAATGCCATCCAACCCCCTTTCCAACCTGTACCCTTCCAAACCCTACACATTCACAGAACTACATCTTGGATTGATATACAACTTCCAATTTCAGAAAATATGTGTGTCAAGCAAAGTCAAGCAGCATGAAAAATGTACAATAACATTAAAGCAAAATCATGGGAAACAATATTGCTTAACGTATGACAAACTAGACACTAGAAATGATACAAATCCCCTCACTGCTAATAATGCATATTCCAGACTGTTCCACATTCCATCCCAACCTGTCCCAAATGTCATCCCATGCCTATACTCCATGAAATCACACCTGGAAACCATATAATGTATGTCATTCCACCACTTGTATGACCCACATGTCATCATGACTGAATTCCAGATGACACCACACCACATGCCATTCCGCCCTGTTCCAGATGTCGACCCACCCTGTTCCAGATGTCGACCCACCCTGTCACACATGCCAACCCACCCTGTTCCACATGCCAACTCACCCTGTTCTACATGCCAACCCATGCTGTTCCACATGTCAACCCACCTTGTTCTACATGCCAATTCACCTTGTCTAACATACCCACACATCTTGAGCATAATCCCACCCCACCTTGTCCTACATACAGTTCCACCCTGTTCCACATGACCTCATCCTAATTCCATCAGCTAATTTATCATCATGTCATCTTCTACCCCACATTCTGCTTATTGTATATATTTCCCAAACCCTAATTTAACATTCTTTAGAAGGGAGGAAACTTTTATTTGCTTCTTCATTAATGGCAAGACAAACATTTTGATTGCTATTCATGTCAGGATTGTCAATATCATAACAAAACTAGAAATGTGAAGTAAGTCGTAAGTCATATATTTTTGATCTCAGGTCAAACATTGTGCCGCAAAGTCTATTGTTATGCAAATCACCGAATTGATATGCACACTATACTTCACCATTAAGTGTGAACAATGCTCTTCACATATACTGTATGATCATTTGTTCAAGCAAAATCATCATATCCACTTTAATTCAAGAAATACCGCATATACAAATATTCTTATTGTTATGCAAATAAGCTAATTAGTATGCACACACATCCCCCAATCATGCTCATTTGGACAATACCCATGTTCTCTACCCCTATGCCAAGTTACATGAATGTACACCATTTATAAGTTAAGTAATACAAACTTTGACCAAAAACTCTAACCAAAACATTTAACCAAAACTTTACAAAACTTTAACCGGACGCCGACGCCGGGGCAGTAGAATAGCTCTACTATTCTTCGATTAGTTGAGCTAAAACCTACTTCAATGTCTTATGCTATTACTAATGTTGACAAAACTGGTGTTGTAAGTCTACTGTAGAAGGTTGTCGCCCTCATCCTCACTTTATCAACAATTATAAAATGTCTTTTAAAGAAAATTATTATTATTTTTTCACTCAATGAATTTCTTCCTTCAAAATTTCAGAATGTGATATAATTACTTTGCAGGACAAAATAAATTACATAAAGATTTTTGAGAAAAGTAAGGATGTAATTGTCACAGCTAGTCTGATTTCAGTTGTTTCTACACAAAAGAGCAGAATTTAAAACTTAAATTTCTCCTTAATACAATGAGCTATTAAAGCATTTTATTCCTTTTAATGTCCTCTTCCATGCACTTTATGGCTTAATCAAGATCCTATGAGAAATTACATTTTGAAATATACTGATTATTTTACACTTTTAGCTACCACAAGCACCCAAAAATATCCTTCATCTATTTGTAATACAAAATCATCTCATTTATTACTAAAAACATTCTCATAAGCATCTTCTCATCTTTTAACTATATTACTTATATTATTAACTATATTACTTATATTATTAACTATATTACTTATATTATTAACTATATTACTTATATTATTAACTATATTACTTATATTATTAACTATATTACATATATTATTAACTATATTACTTATATCATTAACTATATTACTTATATTATTAACTATATTACTTATATTATTAACTATATTACTTATATCATTAACTATATTACTTATATCATTAACTATATTACTTACATTATTAACTATGTTACTTATATTACTAACTGTATTACTTATATTATTAACTATATTACTTATATCATTAAGTACATGTATATTACTTATATTACTAACTATATTACTTATATTATTAACTATATTACTTACATCATTAACTATATTACTTATATTATTAACTATATTACTTACATCATTAACTATATTACTTATATTATTAACTATGTTACTTATATTATTAACTATATTACTTATATCATTAACTATATTACTTATATTATTAACTATATTACTTATATTATTAACTATATTACTTATATGATTAACTATGTTACTTATATTACTAACTTTATTACTTATATTATTAACTATATTACTTATATCATTAAGTACATGTATATTACTTATATTACTAACTATATTACTTATATTATTAACTATATTACTTACATCATTAGCTATATTACCTATATTATTAACTATATTACTTATATTATTAACTATATTACTTATATCATTAAGTACATGTATATTACTTATATTACTAACTATATTACTTATATTATTAACTATATTACTTATATTATTAACTATATTACTTATATTATTAACTATATTACTTATATTATTAACTATATTACATATATTATTAACTATATTACTTATATCATTAACTATATTACTTATATTATTAACTATATTACTTATATTATTAACTATATTACTTATATCATTAACTATATTACTTATATCATTAACTATATTACTTACATTATTAACTATGTTACTTATATTACTAACTGTATTACTTATATTATTAACTATATTACTTATATCATTAAGTACATGTATATTACTTATATTACTAACTATATTACTTATATTATTAACTATATTACTTACATCATTAACTATATTACTTATATTATTAACTATATTACTTACATCATTAACTATATTACTTATATTATTAACTATGTTACTTATATTATTAACTATATTACTTATATCATTAACTATATTACTTATATTATTAACTATATTACTTATATTATTAACTATATTACTTATATGATTAACTATGTTACTTATATTACAAACTTTATTACTTATATTATTAACTATATTACTTATATCATTAAGTACATGTATATTACTTATATTACTAACTATATTACTTATATTATTAACTATATTACTTACATCATTAGCTATATTACCTATATTATTAACTATATTACTTATATTATTAACTATATTACTTATATTATAAGCAGTCAGTGTGACATGCTTAGTTCTCTTTATTCATACCCTCTACTTTTACCTTCCAAGCATTGTAAAAGTCATCCATCAGAAGCCAAAAAGGGTATTTACAAGAGATATCCCAATCTTGCATGCTATGAAGTTGCTCACTCCAACTTGAGTATTATACCATATATTACATGTTATAAATATGCATTCGTCTCCCAAGACCAGCACAGGGGCGGAAGAGCATTTATAAATATTGGGGGTGCTAATGAGATCCGGTAACGTGATGACGCAAGTTCACCTAAGATTATTGGAGGGGCTAATAAGGTCGAGTAATGTGATAACACACATTCACCTCAAATTGAGGGATGGATACAACAGCCCCCCCCCCCCTTTCCCAGCTCCATGCACCACCCCTGCAGCACACTGTAGCTGTACAACCTTACATAAAGTAAAAAAATGGGGAAATGTCCCCACCCGTGGGCCTAAGTACCCCCGAGCTATGTTTCAACATCCTTGTTATCTAGCTACGTGGAGGCAATATTGCATATTCATAGTCCGGGAGGTGGGTTGTAATTAAAAATAAATGATAAGTTTAGGAGCATTTTAGCAACTCACGATCCCTTGGCTTGTAGTCCGTGCAGAGGGTCTTTAGCAGTTCTGTTGTCTTTTGTGGTTTCTGACCCATTAGCATCTTTCCATACTTCTTCATGTTGTCCATGGCCTGGAAAAAATCAATCAAAAACTTTACTAAACTGGAATATTAGCACTCTCTATGAGTGTATACCTCCGCCTGTTGCAATTCCAACATGCTTAGAATAATTTTAGGGTTCATTTGATCCCCATTCCCAATATAATCTACCTGAGAAATCCTCGGCCCACCAAGATTCATCCCCAAGTTTTGATCTATAATGATCATTTGCTATCTGAACACTTGAAGATTATCTTCTGACTGGATTTCCTTCAAGGCCATAGCAATGTTTTCAGTTTAATTCAAGTGAAGGATCATTGTTGGAGCTCAAACAAACAAATTTACAGAGGTGAAAACATAACCTACATCCAACTTCGTTGGCAAAGGTAATACAAATAAATCTCTGTTGAAAAGTTAGGATAATTGAAATAAAATTAAAATATATGTCTCATTTTCAATGTTTGTGTTGTTGAATTTACAGTTATACTAAATAAAATAAATCTCTGTTGAAAAGTTACATATTGCTCAGTTATGGATATATGAAATCAAACAGAGGCTGTGTCGTTGAAACATAAATTAAATGCTCGTAGAAATGATTTGATTTGAACATTTATATCAGTGGCTAATACTACCAACATATGTATCAAAAGTGTACTGTCCCCTATTTATGTAAACTAGTTAGTATCCATGGGTAGGGGTGGGGTGGTAGGGTGGGATGGAATGGGTAGAGGTGGGGTGGAATGGGTAGGGGTGGGCATCATGGTATGGGTTTTCGTTGTTGTTATTTTGTTTTTTCTCTATTATTGTGTAGAGACAGTTATGTATGTATGTATGTATATACCTCAAGTAAAGTCAGATTATATTGATATCAAGAGGGAGTGCTATACTCGTTAAGCTGTGAAAGTTTGTAACAGCACTTCCTTTCACGAGTCTTCATATTTTTGTTATATGTGTGTGCTTATTATTATTATTGTTGGAATATTGTGATGAAGCAAATAAATAAATGAAATGAATATGAAGTATTTGAATACTCCACAGACACCAGAATAAAACACTGCTACATTTCGAAAAAGTTTTTGCTGTGGGAGAGATCAGTGGTGTAGCCAGCATTAAAAAAGTGAGGGGGTCTACGAAGGCTCTAGACCCCCCTTCCATGATAAGGTGTTCCAATTTAGCCCACTTCTGGGGGCAATTTGGAGTTTTTTGGGCATAAAAAGATATAAAGAGCAAAGCTTATCCCAATGTTTAAACGTTTCCCATGTTTTTAAAGAAGTATTCCCATCTTTTTATAGGAGTATTCCCATGCTTTTAAAGGAGTATTTCCATGTCTTTAAGGGAGTATTCCCATGTTTATAAAGGAATATTCCCATGTTTACAAAGGAATACTCCCATGTTTATAAAGGAGTATTCCCATGTTTTTAAAGGAGTGTCCCCATGTTTTTAAAGAAATATTCCCCATGTTTTTAAAGGAATATTCCCATGTTTCTAAAGGAATATTCCCATGTTTTTAAAGGAATATTCCCATGTTTTTAAAGGAGTATTCCCATGTTTTTAAAGGAGTATTCCCATGTTTTTAAAGAAGTATTCCTCGTTTTAAAGTATTCCCATGTTTTTAAAGGAGTATTTCCATGTTTTTAAAGGAGTATTCCCATGTTTTCAAAGGAGTATTCCAAAGTTTTTAAAGAAGTATTCCCATGTTTCTAAAGGAGTATTCCCATGTTTCTAAAGAAATATTCCTGTTTTTAAAGAAATATTCCCATGTTTTTAAAGGAGTATTCCCATGTTTTTAAAGAAGTATTACCATGTTTTTAAAGTATTCCCATGTTTTTAAAGAAGAATTCCCATGTTTTAAAGGAATATTCCCAAGTTTTTAAAGGAATATTCCTGTGTGTTTTTTTGTAAACTTTCATAAAGAGAAAAGTTTTAGAAACAATTTAGTACAAAAGTCATGATGATATGTTATTCCTACCAAAAGATATTCAAATTCTAAGGTTCACAAAAAATGCCAAAAAATGAATAGGAAAAGGCTCAGTATGACATCACAGCAACACATTCTCCCACAAAGTTTATGTATTTCATTCAAATCTATCATCCTTTCTTATTAGTAAAACCTGCTAGAAAAATAAATGGATGAAAGTTAGGTATTCATATACATTGCCAAATTACCCTACTTCAATAACTTTTGGAAAATTGTTTCTAATCATAAAGAAACAACTAATTAACGTTCAAAGAAATACTTAAACATTTGCAATGGAATTGTCTCTATGATATCATCAAACACGAGTTCATCATACTGTACAAATACATTAAGAATGCATTTGAGAAATTCTTTAAAATCAATATCTCCTAAATGGAATATGATATCAAGCTAATTTGTGTACCAAATTGGCTCTAGAAGTGGCACTCTTTCAAATAAACTTTTACAAAAAGCAAGAGAATATTCCTTTGAAGCTTTTACTGGTGGTTAGTGGCTCGTTCTACCTGTCCATCATCCAAAATTTATTGGTCTATTGTTCGCATTTGTCAAGCTTGTGATACCGCACTCACAAAAAGTCCTGTACTACTTAGTTTGTTTGACGAGGGCTTCACGGCACCAGGACAGCGAGGCTCAAATTGTGCATGAGAGGTTAGAACATTCCAGAGGTAGGAAGGAGAGAAAAGAGGGGGAAATTGAGAGAAACACGGGAACTAAAAGCCAGAAAGCTGGGATCCAGAGAGGTGTATGGGTGAAGAAAAACAATGTAGAGAGAGAGGGGGTGGGGAAAGAGGACTTAATATGGTTGTAGAGGGAAGCATGATGAAGAAAGGAGATAATTTTATTTAGAGAGTTTTTCTGGACGAGCTCGGCTATTGAGTTGTGGGGAGCAAAGGAAGCTCTGTATTACATAGAGAATTAATCTATAGGTTTATGGGCATGTAGCAATGTCTTTATTGATATTAAAGTCTGAACAAATTATCATTTTTAATTAAGTTTTAAAAGAAAAAATCATATGGCTTTTGAGTTAGGGCTGATAAATGTTGGATCAGTTTTTAATTCATGCAAAATATATGCTTTATGCAAATTATATGGTTTATGATTGGGTGGACAGCTCAAAATATTTCTGTGATTCTTTGAATTTCTTTCCCAAATCTTAGTCACCTAAAATGATGGAAAAGTCTGTTTCTGTTAAAATTTTACCGGAAGCAAAGACTCAAAAGCGTTTGGCCATAATTTGCTTCGCCCCTTCAAAGAATTATGCAAGATATTAGAAAAACAAACGATTTAAAAAAAAAAATATGACCTATAAAGCATCAACAAATTTGCATAAATGCAAATTGTGCCAAGGATTGAAAAAATGCTGGAAAATGTTCAACAATTTTGATGAATTGTTTTGCTACTATGATGGCTTTTGTTTGTTTGTTTGATGAGGGCTTAACGTCACCACGACAACGAGGGTCAAATTGTGCCTGCGAGGTCAGATCATTCTAGAGGTAGTAAGGAAAGGAAACAGGGGGAGAATGAGAGAAATTCAAGAACAAAAGATGGTTTTTAATCAATTTTAAAGCAAGTTGGCTACTGTTTATTCTCTACACATCCATATACCTTCAATTTACCTCATAGAACTCCAGCTTTGAGATGTAGGTGAGCGCCTTCTCGTAATCTTTGATATCCTCTAGCTGAATGCGTAGATACCAGTCATGCTGCTCATGTTTCTCGGCCAAGAAGAGGGCGTGCTTAAAGTAACCTGCTTGTCGGCACACCTAAAGGAAACAATCAAGTTTTCACAGTGTAAACAAAAATATCTGCCTTAGAGGTTACATTTCTCTTAAAGCGTTAGATCAGGGGTCAAGCATGCCCATCTTATATGAAAGAGGACTTCAAAAGAAACAAAATGGTGCAGAAAGCATTCAAAAATCTTATTTATTTAGTTAAGGAGATATTTCAGTTTAAAGTTGCGTATCATTTGTGTATAAATGTCTGAAATCAGGCTAGTTGTGATGTCATACAGTAGCCTCAGATTCCTATAAGTCTTGTATTCTATCATATTTTGTCCTGCGATTTTGTGGCTTATAAACCATGTGCAATATACAAATTTACTTTATGTAGTAACTATAGACCGCTTCAAGTCTGAATCGATATTTTCTGGAAAACTAATTTATTTAATGTCACAGGGCCAAAATTCATGTGTCCAAAATGATGTAAGGGAATCTTATTGACCAATCACATACTGGGAAATATATGAGTAATATGTGTGCCTATTGCTGCTTACAATTTTGTAAAGTAAGGAAAACTTCCCTCAGCAGTTGATTGGTTGAATTACTAAAAAAAATCATGTTCCGTTTAAAACTCGTTGAATTCTTTTTTTTTATGGCACTTTTGCAATTGCGTAGGTGTGACTCACCATGATAGCTCAGGTTAGATACCAAGTGTTTAAATCCAGGAGTGTTTCAATCCAGTTAAGTTAGAACAAAGAAGTTCATAATTATTTATTGATTAATGATAATTATTTATTCATTTTATCAGTAACAGTTAGGTTTAGGTTCAGTTAGGCTATACTTGGACCGAAACACTTGGGATTTAAAAACAAGCCTCACCTTAATAGCAGTCTCAACATCAAAATTAACTTCCTTGTCTTTCGTCTGATGGAGGGAGAGAAAAGAAAGGAGAAAAAAAACTTTACAAATGAACGATACAAAATAGAGAATGGTTCAGAGAAATAAGGATTGATTGAGTCGCGAACCCATAGGATATATCTTCGAAATGTTACATATCTGACAGTCTAGCGATGCCTTTTTACATAGTTAGCAAATTTGAGTTTTACAACACTGTCGGGTAAAAATTATACTTGGAAAAAGGATCGTAAATAAAACATTTTACTCGAGCAGAAGAAATAAGCACAATGAATTTCTGTAACTTTGGCTCAACCAATCATACTCTTCAAGCTACATTCCACCACTCTGTTTAACAAACTGTTAATCAAATACTTTAATTTCTCAACATTTCTCCTTCTTGTCTCGAGTCCTGACAAAAAATCTTCATCTAAAAAATATCGTCCATGTATTCAAGTGAACGGTACCAACCATGTACGATACGCATAATAAACAATATATGCTTTTTACATTGCTAAAAACAGTCATCAACGTTTCATTTGTTTAATTATTCAACTATTCATGTGTGAAAAAAATGATATGAGAAAGTCTATTTCTGCTAGAATTTGATTGGGTAATGGCAAAGACTTTAAAGTTTGTTGCACCCATACGAAAATACCTGGGGCACCCAGTCATACATTGATCACAAATTGGTATGAAAATACCTGGGGCACCCAGTCATACATTGATCACAAATTGGTATGAAAATACCTGGGGCACCCAGTCATACATTGATCACAAATTGGTATGAAAATACCTGGGGCACCCAGTCATACATTGATCACAAACTGGTATGAAAATACCTGGGGCACCCAGTCATACATTGATCACAAACTGGTATGAAAATACCTGGGGCACCCAGTCATACATTGATCACAAACTGGTATGAAAATACCTGGGGCACCCAGTCATACATTGATCACAAACTGGTATGAAAATACCTGGGGCACCCAGTCATACATTGATCACAAACTGGTATGAAAATACCTGGGGCACCCAGTCATACATTGATCACAAATTAGTATGAAAATACCTGGGGCACCCAGTCATACATTGATCACAAACTGGTATGAAAATACCTGGGGCACCCAGTCATACATTGATCACAAATTAGTATTAAAATTTGCAATGGCTGACAGTTAGAAAAGGTGTGAAATGGTTTTTATTATGTCATCGGTTTTGGGAAATGTTTTGCTACTTTTATCATTTTTCACATATTTTAAAACAATTTAGCTGATGTTTGCCTCAAGACATTCATAACCCTTCAACACACAACCATTGAAATTAACTGCTTAACAGTCTTACCATTATGAATTCCTCCAGTCTGCTGTTATCCTTGAGTTTTGTGTAGCAGTTGAGGAGGAGCGTGGTGTGGTCCTCATTAGCCAGGGACTCTTTATGTAGAGATTGCAGATATGCAGTGAGGTTGTGAATCCTTTGAGCATCCAGGAACTGAAATTTAAAGACAAAATATTAACTACATTTTTCTTTCCGAATTTTAAAACTGGCAAATGCAGTGCATAATCAAGCCTCAATCCATTGATACTTAAAATAAAAAAAAATCAAGTCTACAGGAACTACTATAATAATAATAATAATACATTTTTATATAGCGCATTATACCAAACGGTATAGACAGGTATAGTAGGTATAGACCTACTATAGCATAGACTGTATTTCAGACAGCAGTCTAGATGACCATGCTTGAGTTTTGTGTAGTAAGGGAGGAGCTTGGTGTGGTCCTCATTAGTCAGGGATTTTTAGACAACAAAAACAAATTATCAAACTCATATATTTTTCAACCAGATTTCCAAAGCTGGCAGATGTAGTAAACTACCCTTAATCCATTCCAACCTAGAATCATCCAGTCTGTGGGAACTGTTCTATACTGTGGTTCAGACAGCACATCCAGTCTGTGGGAACTATTCTATACTGTGGTTCAGACAGCACATCCAGTCTGTGGGAACTATTCTATACTGTGGTTCAGACAGCACATCCAGTCTGTGGGAACTTGGAAGTTGGTGAAGATTTTATTCTCTATCATATAAAATAATGATTGTATCAAATTTATGCCTCCTTAAAAATCAAACATCAAGTCTGAAGCTACCTAGACAGAGGCTCCAACAGCAGAGTGTCATTATGCTCAAGTTTTGTGTAGCGATTGAGGAACATGGTGAGCCAGCAACTCTTTGTGCAGAGCTTCCATGTACATGTACATTTGGTTTGTTGATGTTTAACGGCACCGCAACAGTCAAAGTCAAATGTGCAAAGATTGTTAAAAATCTAAGGTGCAAGAGTTAGGATAGTGAGGAGATGGAGGATTGAGAGGGAGAAAAGGAGGAGAAAATAGGGTGAATTTGGGAGAAAAATTAAGGTGAAAGAAAGGGTGTGCAAGCTTAGGTGTTGAAGGGAAGAGAAAGGAAGATTAGATATAATGGAAGGGATTGTTGTTGCGGAGGAAGTTGATGTTGGAGGAAGGATTTTTTTTTAATAGATCCAATCCAAGATTGAGGTGGGTGAGGAGAGAAGAGACCTGTAGTTCAGGTATAGAGGACAAGTTAAGAGGATTTGCTTGATGGAGAGTTCGGTGTTGCTGGTGGGGCAGGGGAGCCGAAAGGAGATGGGAATGGGTGAGAGAGGAGTGACCAAGGTGGATGCAGGTACGCAGTGAGGTTGTGAATCCAGGTACAAATGAGGTTGTGAATCCACGTACACAGTGAGGTTGTGAATCTGTTGGGCATCAAGGAACTGAAAATTAATCAGAATTAGCAAGCTTTGTTCATATGTCAAAGTGAAAAATAACACATGAGCATAACCAGCTGTAAGAGATATTAGTTGGAAGGGCAAACACATGATTGGGTGGCAAAGTATGAACATAATTTTTATTCTACACACAAGTCAATACAAAACAACAATGATTAGAAAATCTTTTTAGGGCAAGTTCACCCCTTGTCCTCATAGCTAGTCTGCCCATGCAAATGAGGTATGACCAGATCAAACACAGATACAGTATATCCACAAAGGCACCACGAGAGAAGACCTCCTGGGCCAATCAGAAACTTGGGAGAATAGAAAGAGTCCTCATTGTGCTGACAGAAGATGCTGATGCATAAAAGGACTTGGAAGGACTGGGCCTGTTTAGCATGAATTTCTGCAACAACACAGTCTGGGAGACTATTCCAGACTTCAGTGTGGATGAAGGTCCTACTAGTGGAATAGGTTCTTGAGACAGGTTCAGTGAGTGCATAAGCTGGCATAGACAATACTGGAGCGGGTTCTTTGTCTAAACATCTTATATGGCCAAGCAAGCATCATGTATTTAATAGGCCTGGTGGACACAAGCAATTCTAAAAGTAATTCAAAATGATATTCCTTTTTTTAAGTTCTGACCATCCTTAAAATATGAAAAGCATTTATTGAATGAGATACGACAGGCTTTATCCCTGCAGTACCACAAACATACACCCTATTAGGGAGGCATGATAGCTCAGTTGACAAAGAGCTTGACTTTCATGCTAATGGTCCTGGTTCGGAGCCCAGGATTGCAAAGACACACCTACCTAGCAGTAAAATAGGTACCTGGTATTAGCTGGGGTAGCTTACAGGTGGCGAGGAAAGGAACCAGCCACCCCAACTCATCATGCCCTGACTAAGGAATTGTGGTACCAAGTCACATCCCCGAAGCTCAGCAATGAACATGGGACATCATAACTAACAACCACAAACATTAAAAATGATATACCTTTCTTATGACGTATGAAGGCTCCAACTTTCCAATTGTGCGGATGTATTGTAAAATTGCCCCATCATGGTCCCCTTTGTTGTATAAGTGGTCACCATACTGCGTGAATATATCTATAAGACCGTCCACGTCATAATTTTGACTTTTGGCAAGCCTGAGAACAAGGGTGAAAATAAAATGTTACAAAGCCGAGTAAAAACGAATTAACAGCAGAGATTGAATATGAATATTCAAACATTTAATCTTTGTATGGTTCATTAGAAAACAAACACATAATATTTCAAATTTATCCCGCTAAACGTAGCGGGGATATTTACGAGAGTTCAGGTCATGTGACCACATTGCATATAAATAGCATGAAAGGTAAGGTATAACTAGAAGTAAATAGCTATATTTCAGAAACTAGAGAAAAATCTTACGCAGCAGCATAAAATCCATAACAGTAGTAAAAAATAATTCAAAGAAATTAAACATTGAGCTCTTTACAGTGTTTTGAGGTAGTTGAATACAGATTCTTAGACCCCAGCAAGAGAAAGATCTATCTACACAAAAGATGTATGATAGGTTTTGTATGGACAATGTGCAGGCACAGCCCTGGATAAACCTGGCACACAATTAATTTGCAAACTGATGGTAGGTCATGATGAAATTTAAATGATTATTTGGGATATTTTGTTACAAAAACATCAAGTGTTATCTGTGTTACTTTAGAAGCTTGGGCAGCAAATTAAGGGATGCGAGATGAAGTTGAGTGCATCCATGTTAGCTGTGACCAGCTTTATGGTTAATTAAGGAATCAAGGCAGTGGTGCCCAGGTCTCTACTGCTAGCTGTGACCAGCTTCATGGTTAATAAAGGAATCAAGTCAGTGGTGCCCAGGTCTCTACTGCTCATTCAAAACCAGGTATGACGTACCAGACTGGCTAACAGGCCCATGGCATTATTCTCCTCAAATACAACAATTTAAGTGACAAGATCTTTGTGCTTTATTACGATATTCTGCTAAGTTGGAAGGGTACACTAGCAGATTTTGTGTTTATTTATATGAGTAATATATTCACGTGGATGCGAATAAGTGCATGTACAATGGTACAGCTTTTATACAGTGTATCAATGTGTGTTCATGTCTTAGTCATTTTTTCTCGAAAGTCAGGAAAATAATCCCTTTCCTTGTATTGCTCCTGAAGTATGGATAATTTATTTTAACCTTGTCACACATTCTAATGATAAGAAAACCCACTGATAAGTAGTTGACTGTTTGCAGCACTGGTGAAAGTCCATCTTCAGTTGAAAATGCACAAATCTTAATCACATCAGAAATCTAAAAAAATGTGGAAAAAGCGCACAAAATTTCCTTGACCATGTCTATCTATCAAGCGCATTTAAACACAAGCATACTTTTCAGTTCACCAATCACAAGCAAGGATTTCCCCAAAGTATTTGTGAATCCATGATAATGTACGACTAAAAATACATTAACCCTGTTCATTTATATTTTGTAGTAAAAATAATTTCAAGGCTGTAGAATGAAAATATACAGGTTTTAATAATTAATTAATTTCCTTTTATTAACAAATATCACAGGATCACATCCATCAACAAATGCCACTGATACATTCACATTGCTGTGTGATGTCACGGATGAATCATGGTCAGCTGACACTTTCAACCAATCAAATTCTTCTATACTTACAACATATAAATGAATCAAAACTCACTCAATGGCCATCATATAGAGGTTCTTCTTGAAGAGCATCTCAAGTTTTGTTTGAGTGTCCTTCTCTTGAAGCAAGTAAAGCTGAAAACAAAATCGAGGCCAAAATAAAATATATATCATTTCTCCCATAATCTGAATATAACATAACAAGATGACGGGCTAAGAAGTGTAAGTCACTCCATTAAATGCCCAAATTAACACCACAACAGCACAACAACAACAAAAATCAAAGATGCTCAGAGTTAGTAAAAAATGTATCAATGTTGACTTTGAAATTGTGAACAGAATCTGAACTAACCACCCATTCTACTCATTAACAGTTATGAAAAGCAAACACGCCAAATATCAATCCGTAATATGATTTGGTCAATTTCAAACTGTTACCACATGTCACATGAGGATTAACTGAAACATGCAAAAAATTACAGGAAGTCAAACCATCACGACCAGATAAGATTGGAATTTAAAAACCTGAATCATATCACCAATCATAACTCAAGCATGGTCAAACCAAGAATTCGCAACCTAGATTCATTAACCCAGATTCCTACTTGCGGAATAAGTCTAGTGGCTCTTCCGCTTTGAACCTACTCCAAAATGAACTTATCCCTCAATTAAGAATTTTTGGCCCTAGACCCCTAATCAACACCCATATCGCCAACCCTCAAAATCAGGGTAATCCAGCATATTCAACCCGAGACTGTTCACACTTCATTGACTAGCATCCAGCTATTGTTACACCATGCCTGGAAGACAGGGTAATCTATACCTTCTTATCTAATGATCTAATGACATCTTCATAGTCCATTCACAGTTCACTTGTTAGCAACCAGCTACTGTTAGACTGTACACAATAGGTCATTCATTTAAAAGTGCTGGTAGAGTAACTGCTGTTCAGTTAAGAGAATCAGATTAGTCCTTGGCGGAAAATAAAAATATACATTATATGGCTTGGAAGGACTTTGTGCAAAATCCATGAATGATTGATGGACTATTCCTCAAAGGATGAACTTATCCTTCTCTATCAAAAAAGGACTCCAAGCCTGAATAGCATACTCAAGGTGAGGCCTGACTAACTGCTTATACAAGACAAGAACAGCCTCTCTACCAAGAAAATAAAAAGTTCTTCTAATCAAACCAAGCATCTTATACCTCTTCTACTTCTTCACCATTTGAAGAAGTAATTCTTAAACTACATCAGCAATTCTTACTTGGAGGTCGGTGGGCCAAATCTGGCCCACCAGACAATCCAATCTGGCCCGCGAATAATAATCATTATATAATGCAATACAGTGCATTGCATGTAAGATCAACCTGAATGAGATCAATTAAAATCGCACAATACTCGTTTCAGCTCACTAAAACATCTTGGCTTGTCATACAAAATGTCATCTTTAGTTCTGCTATAAACTGGGCACGTGGCTTGTCAAAGGAAGGTGGATAAGAGAACCACCATCATCCTTCTAATTGCACACTCTCTCAACTTGTTTGTATTCATGGATTGTTTTGACAGATTTTGTTTGTCACATGATGCTGGTTTTTCCACACGATTGGCCCACAGCCCGAAGCTGTTGTGAAATAATGGCCCTTCAAAAATCTAATTAAGAACACTTGAACTACAGCATTATATCTTTCAAACAGATAACATTTGAAAATACATTATTTTGATAGAAGCTCCAGCCTACATGACATTTCAAGTTCAATATTTATTTTTGTCATATCTGCCGGCAGTTCATGCATTCCTTTGGAATAAACTGCCTGCTCCTGTTTGTTCCATTAACAGTCTAAATTTTTGTGTTAAGCTAAAAAAAAAAATATTGCACGTCTTTTCATTTTATTGTGAAGCGAATTTTGATGCACTGTAGATTTTTGCGCTATTTTAAATGTATTATTAATCAAATTTACTTACTTTTCTGTCTCCTCCAAGAATATAGAGGGAGCCCCATTCAACGATGACATCGATGACCTCAGGAACAGGGGCTGAATAGGCTGTGAGTAAAGCATGCAAACAAAACTGAAATAATTAGGCACTCAAAAGTCAGGTCGTCTTCCTTGATAATTTATGTGAGTTTTGACAGAGCACAGGTCTAATTTCTAGGTTTTGTGTCCTTTTAAATGAATTCAAGGGGCACTAGACCGAAAAGGAAGGGAACCATTTTCCAGACTCACAAATATTCCGCAAAAGTATTTTGACCTTCCAGGAGAATTACAAAACTTCTTAACACTAATATTTATAAAAGTAGTTTTTTAAGATAAACAATAACATTATCACTTTGGGAGGCAAAATAGGTCAATGAATATTTGAAAAATGCACCAAAAATGTTCTCAGCAATGGGTCCAGTCCACTGTTTAGTATTCATAATAAATGACTATAGTTGATTTGAACACTCATATCAGAAGTTGCAAGTAACCCACCATGTCAAAGTGTATTTGACAATTCTAGGGACCCACAATAATAAATCCCCACATTTTGGTGGAGTTCTCCTTTAACAAGATAATCACAATGTGATTGCACGTGTACTAATTGAGAACAAATTAATAAATTTCATATAAATTCACAGATTTCAATTAAATCTTAGGTTAATAATGATAATGTGACTTATATTGCACACATACCATTCAAATTAATGTTCATGGCGCAATAAACAATTAGAAAATAACATTACATAACAAGATGATGGGCTAAGAGGGGTTAGTCACCCCATAAAACCCCAAATGAGACGGCCTACAAATAAAACAATTAATGAAATAGAAAACTTAAAGGTACAAAATTAAAAGCTTTTGTTATTATATGGATTTTAGGTTCTTTGTAAATCTAGAGAGAGGAGCTGCTTGTCTGACATTTAAGAGTTGGTTCCCAAGGCGATGGGCAGAAACAATGAAGGACCTATCCCCCAAGAATGTTTGGACTTATTTTCAGATAATAAAAGCTGGGAGCTGGACCTTAGATTACGAGAGGGGACATAATTGCAAAATAAGTCGGAAATATACTTTGGACTCTGTCCATTTAGTGATTTATAAACAATAAAGAGAATTTTATATATCATACAATGATGTACAGAGAAGCCAGTGTAAGTTTTTTTAAGACAGGGTGCTATGAGAATGAGTTACAATACGTGCAGCCGAGTTGTGGATTAATTGGAGTCTATGAGTCTGTTCTTGTGGAAGACTGAGAAGTATGAGAATGAGTTACAATATGTGCAGCCGAGTCGGGATTAATTGGAGTCTGTGAATCTGTTCTTGTGGAAGACCGAGAAGTATGGAATTGCCCATATTCAACCATGAAGTGATGAAAGAATGTACAATTTGTTCAGTTGCCCTATCATTTAAATATTGATGTAATTTGTAGATACCTCTCAAATGAATATAGCAGAACTTATTTCAAAAACGTGGTGTTTCATTGACATATTGGAATCAAAAATTACACCAAGGTTACGTAAACGGTATCTGAAAATTAGAGATGTGTTCTGGTAACAGAACCTTTGTGCTTAGTTCTATACATCCAATCTCTAGTTTTACATCGTATAACATCTTAAAATACTTACCAATAAATTTGTTGTGAATATCGTAAACTGTGACAATGTCCATTGTTCTTGCGATGCCCTCCCTGTCGAAACAAAAATATTGAAGAATTCTTATAAATATTATAGAGTAAAATCTGTTCTGTAATGACACACTTCTACTGCAATGATGGAAGGTGCTTTTTATTGGAAATGCAATTTAATTGAGCTTGTTTGTGAAATAATAACCATTGTTGCTTTTTCTGGAAATGTTTGTAATGATTGATCAATTTTCAATTCAATGCTGGCAAGAAGAAAGAAATAAAAGACTTCCCCCAATGTTCCTTCTTCAAAGAAAATAGACATAAATAGTGAAAATTCAGCAAAGATTATTAGTCATAAGAAAGTTTTATAAAGATGGGTTTTAAGAGAATGTATAAAACCGAAAAATTGTTAATATTGCGGATGTTGGGAGGCAAGTTATTCCAAAGGCGTCGAGCAGATTATTTAGCATTGCAAGGTTTAACGTCCCCCAAGCATCCATAGCTGGACATTATATCAAGACAGCCACGGCCTTTAATAACCAGTTGTAAACTCACTGGTTGTAGACCCACCGGGATATGAACCTGGGACGTGGGGGTGAGAGGACAAAGCACCAACCACTACACCACGGAGGTCTAAAAACTTCTACCACCAGACTTATTTGTAAAACCACTACTTTTCTATGGGCTTTCAAATACATATCAGGGGTGCTGTTGGGATTTAACCCAGGGAGGGGAGGAAGGGGGGATGGCTAGCATGAGGCAAAGGGGGTGGGGGTGGCTGTAGACCACACTGGCACCACCCTGTGTCAAAACACAATTCAACTTGAAAATTACCCGAATATTACGCTCTGAAGAGATTTCCTATCTTTTGTGATGACAACCAAGTAGCTTCTAAACCACTGTAAACGTTTTTTGTATGGGGGGAGGCTGTTGACCCCCATTCCCCCTGCTCTAAGCCTTGCAGCAAAAACACAACTTAACTTAAAACTTACCCGCCTATTGGCCTTGGTAGGGATTTACTATCTTTTGTGATGACAACCAGGTAGCTTCTAAACCACTGTAATCGCGTTTTGTGTCCTTCAAAGGCTAAGCATGGCCCTCGGCTTGTTGGTAGGTAAAAATAAACAGCCTATCAAGAGCAAGTAAATCAAAAATAAGTTAATCAAACAGTTGGTGTAAACAGAAACACATATAAACAGTATGGAAGGATTAGTGTAGTAGATTCTGTGAGCAAACTTAAAATTATGAACCAAAAGGTAAAGGTAAGTAACTTCAGGGCACATGGACGTCTGTTACATCATTAATATTGAAGGAGCGTTGAATTAGGACTGCTAGTAGTCTGACATGTCTGAGTTCCTCAAATTAGGACTGCTAGTGGTCCCACATGTCTGAGTTCCTCAAATTAGGACTGCTAGTAGTCCGACATGTCTGAGTTCCTCAAATTAGGACTAGTAGTGGTCCGACATGTCCGAGTTCCTCAAATTAGGACTGCTAGTGGTCCGACATGTCAGAGTTCCTCAAATTAGGACTGCTAGTGGTCCCACATGTCTGAGTTCCTCAAATTAGGACTGCTAGTAGTCCGACATGTCTGAGTTCCTCAAATTAGGACTAGTAGTGGTCCGACATGTCCGAGTTCCTCAAATTAGGACTGCTAGTGGTCCGACATGTCCGAGTTCCTCAAATTAGGACTGGTAGTGAGTTCCTCAAATTAGGACTGCTAGTGGTCCGACATGTCTGAGTTCATCAAATTAGAACGGCTAGTGGTCCGACATGTCTGAGTTCCTCAAATTAGGACTGCTAGTGGTCCGACATAACTGAGTTCCTCAAATTAGGACTGGTAGTGGTCCGACATGTCTGAGTTCCTCAAATTAGGACTGCTAGTGGTCCGACATGTCTGAGTTCCTCAAATTAGGACTGCTAGTGGTCCGACATGTCTGAGTTCCTCAAATTAGGACTGCTAGTGGTCCGACATGTCCGAGTTCCTCAAATTAGGACTGGTAGTGGTCCGACAAGTCTGAGTTCCTCAAATTAGGACGGCTAGTGGTCTGACATGTCTGAGTTCCTCAAATTAGGACTGGTAGTGGTCCGACATGTCTGAGTTCCTCAAATTAGGACGGCTAGTGGTCTGACATGTCTGAGTTCCTCAGATTAGGACGGCTAGTAGTCCGACATGTCCGAGTTCCTCAAATTAGGACGGCTAGTGGTCTGACATGTCTGAGTTCCTCAAATTAGGACTGCTAGTGGTCTGACATGTCTGAGTTCCTCAAATTAGGACTGGTAGTGGTCTGACATGTCTGAGTTCCTCAAATTAGGACTGCTAGTGGTCCGACATGTCTGAGTTCCTCAAATTAGGATGGCTAGTGGTCTGACATGTCTGAATTCCTCAAATTAGGACGGCTAGTGGTCTGACATGTCTGAGTTCCTCAAATTAGGACTGCTGGTGGTCCGACATGTCTGAGTTCCTCAAATTTGGGGCCTGACATGTCTGAGTTCCTCAAATTAGGCTGCTAGTGGTCTGACATGTCTGAGTTTCTCAAATTAGGACTGCTAGTGGTCAGACATGTCTGAGTTCCTCAAATTAGGAAGGCTAGTGGTCTGACATGTCTGAGTTCCTCAAATTAGGACTGCTAGTGGTCCGACATGTCTGAGTTCCTCAAATTAGGACTGCTAGTGGTCCGACATGTCTGAGTTCCTCAAATTAGGACTGCTAGTGGTCCGACATGTCTGAGTTCCTCAAATTAGGACTGGTAGTGGTTCCTCAAATTAGACATGTCTGAGTTCCTCAAATTAGGGGTCTGAGTTCTCAGTGGTCTGACATGTCTAAGTTCCTCAAATTAGGACTGGTAGTGGTCTGACATGTCTGAGTTCCTCAAATTAGGACGGCTAGTGGTCCGACATGTCTGAGTTCCTCAAATTAGGACTGCTAGTGGTCTGACATGTCTGAGTTCCTCAAATTAGGATTAGTAGTGGTCTGACATGTCTGACAAACCTGAACAGAACCTTTATACAATATCTTTTTCTATTTTTCTGGGCATATCAGATAAAAAATATAACTTGAATAATTGTTATATATTTATTTCCACTTCTTTAGAACATACTACAGAAACAAGGGATATTTAATGTGGTTAAATCCATATCTCCTTAGTATCATTTTTGACAACAATGACTGACTTACTTCAGGTCGTCCAATCACAAATTGATAATCTTGAGTTGCATCGCTAAGGACGGCGCATCCAAATGGGCAGCCGTGTAGATCGAGAACCTCCTGCAGAAGGGAATGAAATAAACTCATCATGATCACGTTGCTTGCTTAAAAAACTATATCACCTATAGGCAAGAATAGCTACATTGTTTGAAATCTTACTCAAAATCATAATAAAAGCATACAAAATCCATCAAATGACCAACGTTTCACAGCTTTTTCAATTTATTGGCCTACTTAGTCAAAAAATTAATATCTGATATCGCCAAATGAATGATTTTCAATTCCTCCTGCTATTTGATTTCCTGCCACAAAAGCTTGAAGATGCGAAGCTGTATCTGACTAGCAATTGTAACATATTTTACTGGACATTAACATTCAAATTTTCATTATTAGAAAAATTAATATGATTCTTTTTGTAGGTGTAAAATAGGTAACAGCACTGGTGGGCAGCTAAGCAGTCATTGACTACCATCTGCATGCACCACAGATAAGTATTAGTCTAATGCTTTATGGCCCGGGGGAGGATTTACAGATAAGTATTAGCCTAATCCTTTATGGCCCAGGGAAAGATTTACAGATAAGTATCAGCCTAATGCTTTATGGCCCAGGGAAGGATTTACAGATAAGTATTAGCCTAATCCTTTATGGCCCAGGGAAGGATTTACAGATAAGTATTAGCCTAATCCTTTATGGCCCAGAGGAGGATTTAACCTTAATATAAATAAATGTAGGCAGGGATTCCATTTCTTCACGAATAATTAAAGTTTAATGTTGAGGCAGAATATTTATATAGGCATTGGGCAACGAACTTTGGCACAAGTAGAATAGCCTGACTTTGGGAGGCCATTCGGGCTTGTTAGATTGTTGAAAATACAAAAACGCAAATAAAAAGACTGAACAAAAAAAAAGAAAAAAAAAAGGTTCACATACATTTTGTCAATCTATAAAGAAATTCACCTGTTGTAAAAATGGAATAAACCAAAGAATCAAGGTAGCGCATTACCAGGATTTAATGCACTGGTCAAGACAATGCAAATACTCAAAGGAGATTTTTAAATAAGAATAACAACTTTGTTGCAAGAGAATCCATTTGGAAATAAGATGAATGATTAACTTCAAGCATGGATTTGTGGTACATGCTCTGTAGATCTACACCAAGAAGTTTCTGCAACTGCTAAAACTGAAAAACCAAATGGGACTTGTACTCTGAAAATATATGATGAAGCCAATGACAGGAATTTGCTGTGGTTATGTTTGGTTTGGTTTGTTGATTTTTAATGGCACCGCACAGTCAGAGTCAAATGTGCCAAGCGGGTGTTAATAAATAATGGTGTAAGATTAGGATAGTGAGGAGATGGAAGGTTTGTAAGGGAGATAAGAGGAAAAAGCAGAAGGGAAAAAAAAAAAAAAAAACTTTTGGTAAATAGAGAGGGGTATGTAAGGTTAGGTGTACAAAGAAAGGGGAGTTAAATGTGGTGGAAGAGGTTGTTGTTGCGGAAGAAGTTGATGATGTTTGAGGAAGAATTGTTTTCAAAAAGTTCCAAGATTGAGGATTGTGAGGAGAAAGAGATCTGGTATAGGGGACAGGTTACGAAGATATGCTTGATGGAGAGATCGGTGTTACAAGTGGGGCAGAGAGGGGTAGAGGAAGCCAGATAAGAGATGGGAGTGTGAGAAAAGAGTGGCCGAGGCGGATGTGTGTGACAACGATGTCTTCCCTGCGGCTGCGACTGTGCAGAGGGGTGTTGGTCCCAACTTTGGGTTTGATGGTGTGGAGTTTGTTAACGGTTTCTAATTCCAGGAGTTTTGCCAGGTTTTTTTTTTATGTAGTTGGATATGGAGAGATGGAGGTCTGAGTGTAGAATAAGAAAAGATTCACTATGTAAACCAAAAGAACTTCACAATGCCCTTACCCTGCTAGTTTCCTTGTTTGTGATGTTGAACGCTATGACTGACACTTCTGTTGAGGCGAAGAGAACAGTGCCCTCTCTGCTCTGTTTGAAAGCTAAACCCGTCACGGCTTTCTTGTCTTGGTGAATCAGCCTTGACTTGCTGTGCCTGAATAATATCAAATTATAATTGTATGTTTGGACTTCATAAAAAAAAAAACATAAAAAAATAACTTGATGAAAATTGCTGACAAAACAGACAGCAAATGTCATGACGTGTCCTTCTGCTTAAAAATGTTGTTCCAGCAAATCAGAACTGCAAACTTACTGTAGCAAATAATGAGATCACTTATCTTAATTGAAATAACCACGCAAGAAGGACTTCATCCATTACTAATTTGATACTCAACACCAACTTCCACAATAACTAAGGACCAACAGGAGAATGAATACAATGGAACATTGATAAAGGAAATTTGATCTTAATTACTTGTTTTTCAGAATGAAGAAAATAAAGTGGAAAATTCTGACCAGACTTGCTTATATATCAGGTAGGTTGGGTGGGTGGGAGCATGACTTATAATGTATTGAGGTGCTACATGCCCAACAAATAGATACAAGTACAAGAGTTGTCTTCAAGATCTATTTTACAGATGGCACTTTTTTTTTCTGTAATCAAAATACAAGAACACCCTTTAGAAAAGTGCTGTGGTGGCATTTAATTTTGTTAAATGGATAATGATAAAGAAAGCAGTGGCGTGTCTTAAGAAATGGTGCTTAGCCCCTAAAAAATCACAGCTCCTCCCCTAAAAAAACATTCTTCAACCTCTGCAAAATTTTCATGAATTTCAAAGAAATCTTTGTCAATTTTCAGGAAATCTTCTTCATTTTTGGGAAAATTTGTTCATTTTCATGATATCAAAGAGCTTAAAGTTCTTTGGTGAAATCTTTAATTTCTGGAAAATTTGATTCAATTTCAAGAAAATTCTTCACTTTGCAGTAAAGCAATGTCAATTTGAGAAATTCTCAGAAAGTGTTGCCAAAATTGAACAAAATTTCTAACAATTTTACATTTTCCTTCAATTTTATGTTGATATTTTTACACTTTCTCAAAATAAAGCATGCAACTGGGAAATAGAACCACTTTCTGGGAGGAAGGGGATGCAACTGGGAAATAGGGGTGGAAGAGCCAATAAGGAGGTGGGAGTGAGTGAAGTGAGTGTGACCATCGTACCAACCAACACATCACATTGCATAAAAAAAACATTATGTACCTTTCCCTAGTCACATCGCCTCTCATCAAAGAAATGCTGCCATCTTGAAACCCAATGGCCATCATATTCAGACTTTCGCTGACCGTCAACGCTGATACAAAGCTGGCCTGGTTGTTGCCCGGGAGAGCTCTGGATATCCGTGTCAAGGTCGGATTCCCAGTTTTGTCCAACTGTATTACAAGAGAATTGAAGGATCATGAGGGGTACCTCTGTTTTCAGTTTAGTATGCACTGCAACCGCCAATTTTGGCCAAAATCGACGGTTGCACATCACACGCCTCGCCAGAGCAACCTAATATGATATCATTATTTGCTTGGCCTGGCACAGCTACGATCTAATTACATTGCCAACACGCACGAGTGTAATATGATGCCTCTATCTGATGCACGTTGGGCATATTATTTTGCCCCTATGATAGCATACTGAAAGAAAAGGGCTTGCACACTTAATGTAGTTCAGTGGTCAGACATGTGTGTCCTAAAGAGACGAACAGAATTTGAAGAACTGTCATGCACTGTTCAAAAGTATGAAGATTTTATATTCAATTTATTTGTTTCTTTACATCATTAGAGCAATCAATAATAAAGCATACGTGTAACAAGATCATTGTAACAAATACAAAAATAATTAAGAAAAAAATGTACTAAATTTATAATCAAAAGGTATATGATGTGAAGAGAAATGCTCTGAAAAACTCCTTCAGGAAAGAAAAAAAAATCACAATAATATAAGTAAAGCTATATCCCACCCACACGACCCAACCATCCATGCAGGTTGCAATTTAAATTTAAAATAAAAGAAAAAATCATTAAGTTTTAATAAAATAGAAATTAAGTCCGTATCTAAATTGTTTAAGCTAGGCTGAGCTGGAAAACATCCATGATTGCAGCGTTTATAATCGCGGGAAAATCGGGAATTCGAAGAGAAAAAAAATCTTGAGTAAACAACAGTGTATGTTGAATATATGTGGTAAATATGTGCTCTAAAATGTCCCCCATGTAAACATGCAATAAAAAGTACATTAAATTGTGAGTGAAAGGGGAAGTATATAAAGATGTATTCACTACATTAGTATTATTTCTGTCGCGATTTTGTATGGGAAGATTTTCGACACCTTTATTTAGAACCATGGGAATTTTACATTTAAATTCCAACTCCGAAGCTAGGAGACTAATGTTGTAATGTTTGAAGGAATTGAGTTGCCAAGATTTCTTTAAAGATTTTGGTCAGCAATTAGTCTGGTCTATATTGTATGATAGAGCGGTCTAAATGACAAAAGGAAAGTGCAGACACTACTGTTCTGTTTAGGAGATATTGAAATTTTAAGTTGTAACAAATGATTAAAATGACTGGTGTAAAGTCTACTGTAGATGTGTGACATCACACCCTGATTTTATAAACACTGTGCATGCATTTGCATTCAAAAATATGATCACTCTTCGTAATCTGATCATTTCAAACTTTGCTGCGTTTCACAGAAGTTTTTTTTTTTCTTATTCATTTGTGCACAGTGCAGTAGGTATTTTCTAAGCCATATCCATTTTGAGAAAACACTGTTTAAGGTTTTAGTTCCAAGAGGTCAGACATGATATGGAAAAAGACAAATAGAAGTACAAAGAAGCTATTAAAGATATATGAACATATTAAGTTGGAACAGTTTTGATAAAGGACTTGTACAGAAAGTCAACTGTAAAGGGTGGCATCCCACCATTACTTTGTAAAAGCTGTTCATGCATTGGTAATGAGAAGCGATAAAACTGTTTTACTAATTTAAAATAAAATTGTCATAATTTTTTGAAGTACTAAATCAAAGTTGCTTAACTAGATAGTGTCCCAGCACATCCAATAATTGTAAAAACAGCAGAAGAAAGTAAAAGAAGCAATAAAATACAAAAGAACTTTTTGAGGAATGTGAGCAAGTGATGTCAAAACTAGTCTCATTTCAGTCGTTTCTACACAAATGAGACAAAACTTTAAACTTGAATATGTTCTGCAGCACAGAATAAGATTTGTACAATTTTTTCTCCACCATCTTGTTTTTTTAAAGGTCTACATAGACATGAATAGAAGTTTCTATATCGGTTGAAGTTAACTTAAATCCATCAGAGCCTTTAGGCTCATAGGGCCGGTGCTTATTCCTAGTTTCCATGGCGCAAGCGAATGAGAGTACATGACTCCCCTGGACGGGACACCAGTCCCTCACAGGTTAACTCCCCAGCAGTGCTGGTACTCATTTTACAGCTGAGTGGACTGAAGCAAGTAGAGTTTCTTGCTTAAGGACACAATGCAACGCTCGCGGTGGGAATCAAACATGGTACCTTTCACATACGAGCATGACTTATTCACCACTAAGCCACTGCACCCTTTTATATTGGTTGAACTTGAAAGAATGTTAAATTCCGAGCAGATCACTTTAGTCTTTGGCTGATCAAAGTTTGACCAGGTTTTTAATTCATAAAAAATTTGTGATGTATGACTGGGAAAACAACACAAAATCTTTATTTAATTCTTTCTTAAATTCTAGTCACTGAAAATAACGGGAAAGTCTTTTCCTGCTGGAATTTAATTGCTTTTGGTCAGAATTGCTGCACCACTTCTACTGATCACGATCGACATTTCAAACGTCAGGGATTCACAAAAGAAGGACGACCCGTATAATTAATCAAACAAGTTGCATAAAATATGCAAATTGATGCATGAGATTTAAATATGCTGTGAAAAGGAAAATATTAAACCAGTTTTGATTGGTTGGTTGATGTTTAACAGCACTGCGACAGTCAGAGTCAAATGTGCCAAGAGGGTGCTAATAAATAATGGTGTAAGAGTTAGGATAGTGAGATGGAAGATTGTAAGGGAGATAAAGGGGAAAGGCTGAATGTGGGAGAAAAATTTAGGTGAAAAGAAAGGGTGTGTAAGCTTAGGTGTAGAAAGGGAGGAGGGGAGGAGATTATGTGTGGTGGAAGAGGTTGTTGTTGCAGAGGAAGTTTATGATGTTTGAGGAAGAATTGTTCTTGAATAGGTCTGAGATTGAGGATAGTGAGGAGAAAAGAGATCTGGAGTTCTGGTATAAGGACAGGTTACAAAGATATGCTTGATGGAGAGATCGGTGTTTACAAGTGGGGCAGAGAGGGGTAGGGGAGCCGGATAAGAGATGGGAGTGAGTGAGAGAGGAGTGGCCGAGGCGGATGCGGGTGACAAGTTAAGAAAATATGCTTGATGGAGAAACTGTTTTTTGGTTACTATGATGGCTTTCGATAGATTTAAAAGCAATCTAGCTAATGTTGTCTCTATCTGTCCACATACCTTAAAGTTAATATTTACTAAGCCTTAACTGAGTATAGCAAAGAAATAAGTGGTATATATTCACCTTGTCCATATTCCATACTTTGATGAGGGGGTTAATACCAGGTTCATCATGCTGTAAGAGAGAAGGTTATGAATATTCATTAAGGCAATGACTTAATCGTGCATATTCAAGGTTCAACTACAAGCTTCATTTCAACTCTTTATAATGACAAACTTTGAATACTGTATGCAGAGAGTACATCAAGAATGAGGTATAGAATCCAGTTCTCTTAAAACAGTCTGATTGTAGTTACTTTCTGGGCATTTCCATCAGTTATATTGTAGTAAGTATAATCTGTGTAATGAATTAGTTTTTAAAGAGAAATTCCTCTATTAGTTTGGATCAATTTATGGTTGCCTGGCGGGCATATCAACTTGTTAATCAACTTGCCCGGACATAAATATTAGTTGCTTTGGGCGTCCGGATAGGCAATTTGTCAAACACTGAATGAAAGTGTCCTGAGGTGATCCTCTTTGGCCTCAACATTGAGACGGTACAAGGGGCTTGAGAATGTGACAACTAAGTTTGTCCAAGATTGTAGAAGTATAGTAGATCTCTTATCTCATTGTAGCCCTTAATCCAGCAATGGGTCATAAAACCAAATCTTAAAATGGGACCTGTTGGTTCCTTGTTCAGATTTATGAGACTAAAGAGTGACGGTTACTTGCAGTTGGTAACCAGTTGGTAACTGTTTGTAACTTTCATTTGCTGGTATAAATCTCCTCAGTATATAACACTGCTTTGTGACAGCTTAAATAACATATTGTATCGTAAAATGCTTTAAAAATGATCTACATTCTATAAAAGCTATATAAATATTATTAAAAAAAACAATCAGATGTAGCCAAATGGGTCGACGATGGTCATAATCATGACTCAGATGGGACATATGACATCCTCCCCCTCTCCCCCCAAACAAAAGCAAACTAAGGTAAACAGGTCTCAAAAACATTATAATGGTTGGCCTACAAATTTTGAGGCTTGTTTCACTTGTTGCTCTTGATTTACATTTAGGGCCAGCGTTCAAATATTGTTTGTTTTGAATAACCCTACCTACAGTACCGATGCGAGCAGTTTGACACCGGCGAGTTTTTTCAGCACTTTACTGTCGCTTCCTGCATTTTAATGCTGCTTTATAGCCAAGTTTGAAAGGATTTAGATCGGGAGCTATTTTGGTCACTTTCGCAAGACATCGCCACTGCAATATAATTGAGCTTTGGTATTTTAAACAAAGTGCGGTACGGCTGTACTTCTGTGTTCTATAAAAAGAATTAGTGTATGGCCATTATAAGACAACCCAAAATTGAGTGATTTTTTTAATTCATTTCATGATTGCTCACATTAATTTGTACAAAGTGCACTTGATAACGTATGGGTGAACCAGAACAAAATTAACAACATCAACTTACTGGGATCTCAGATATTATTCCAAATATTTAGTCCTATTTCGTTTTTAATTTAGTTTTTATTAATCTATTCAATTTTCATTTCATGATTTATAAAAAATGGCTGCACCTGCCCCGATAGTGGTGAAGCAAGTTGTATTGGGGCCATGGTTCCTTACTTCACAGGTTGTAATTTTTTCTCGAACTTATTGAAAATAAATAATGATTGTATATCTCTGTGGTACACTCTGCAGTGTCACTACCAATTTATTGTGGGCTGATCTGTGTCCTTTGAAAAGAAACAGGAAATGAAATACTTAATTTTGCTTAAAACAGCAATTTGCATCAGTTTAAAAGTAATATCTGAACTAAAGACATTGAGTAAAGTTTGCAGGTTCGTGCGTGTGCAGACGTTAAATATTACACACAGTAGACCGAGGACTTTCCTCGCTGAAAGAAATGAGACTCGAGATTGGAAAACAATGCCCGTAATGGTATCTTTGTATTTAGAAATAAAATCGCAAGTTGCATGAAAACTAATACCACGTTTTTGGCTTCGAAAATGTGTCTTTTTTCAGCGCTTTACCGTCGACTTAAACTGCGCTTTACCAGCTTTATTCAATTTTCATTCAATGATTTATAAAATGGCCGCCCCCGCTCTGATAGTGGCGACGCAAGTTGCATTAGGGCAATGATTCCTTACTTTTCAGATTGTAATTTTTTGTTGAACCTGTTAAAAATAAATAACAATCGTAAATCTCAGTGATACACTCTGCATTGTCGGTCTGCATTGTCGCTACCTATTTATTCCTTTGAAATGACATGGGCAATAAAATACTTGATTTTGCATCAGAAGCCAATTGCGTGAGTTTAAAATATTTTTCGAAACAGACACATTGAGAACTTTAATTATGCACAGTAAAGTATCTGCATACGTTAGCATTTAATACCCACAGTACATCAATGACTTTAACAAGGGTTGCAGTTGATATCTTTCTGTGTTTGAAACACACATTGCATGAAAAGTACTACCATGTTTTTGACTTTGTCAGTCTTTCATTTACCGGCGCTTTACTGGCGCCTTACCGACGCCTTACTGGCGCTTTGCCGCCGCCTTGCCGCCGCCTTACCGCCGCCTTACCGGTGCTTTACCGCCGTTCAATCTACCGTCGTACTTAAACTGCTTGAATGGTTCTGTACTTAAAAACTGCTACCTACTCAAATGATAGCTCTTGAAGTGTATAAAATGTAGGAAAAAGCTTGAATTTAGCCCGAGAAAATGGTGTTGCCTACTTAACGATCCACCTTTTCAGAACAAGATGGTTACTTCAAACAAACAATATCTTAAGCCTGGCGTAACCTCCAAACATGAACAGAATTTACATTTACACTCCAAACAGTAACAGAATCCTAATTTGACCAAAATCAAAACAATTTATTTAGGTCATTACAGCAACTTTTTTCCCTCGGTGACGCTCCAAACCGTAACGCTGGCTACAATCCTGTAAAATCAATATTACTTACGCCAATTGAAACAAGTATGTTGTTCTGTTTGAGTTGGTGAAGATGTGAGATCCGAAGCTCATAGGCTTTGAATCCTGACACTTCTAGATTTCTGTCCAGCCAGAAGAGCCTGCCCTCAGAGTCACCAAAGAGAATCATGCCATGGCCGCTTGCGCACGCTGTTATGTCTATGTCCTATATACACAAAACAAAAGAAAGTTAAATAATGAAATGAAAATTGGTGATATTCATAGAATCTAACCTTTCTTTTTTTTTTAAAGAAAATTCAAATTGCATGTTATCTGTTTTACCAGGTAAAGACAACAATTTAGTTTAATAATTGAAAATAATGACCATAGCAAAATTTCTTATCAAAATTAGTTAAATTACTTTTTTACATATTTACTCCATCAATATTTGTTGTCTGTGGAACAGTCCACTGTGTGCTTCCGTAATAGCTGGCTATGAGGTTACAGTTCAAAATCAGTAATGCTTCTCACATCTCCAATTAAAATTGATCTTGTCAATAACAAAAGTTTTTTTTGATGGAATATTTTAGATGTCTTGGGACTTTGGACGATAGTGGTCCAAAGATCACCTAGGATGTATTAAAGAAAGAACACTCATGGAATGATCATGGATTTGAACAGGGGAGAGGATGGAAACCTGATTTTCACCCTGGTTTATTGAGTTATAATCATAACCAAGACAGGCCATAACATCATGACCGCCTTGTAACATCCTCGTCTGGCAAACATGGTGAAACCCAACTGTTGGCAACATTATTCAAAGGTGTGGAAGGATATTCCATGAGGTCAACAACTGCCCTTTCTGTCATCCTATTGTTCAGGACATCTGAATAATAGCGGTGGAAAAATACTTGTTGAATAATAGAGAACGCTGCAAGCTCTAGAATAGGTCTCAGTCATGCATGTAACTGACTGAGTCAAATATATATACAAAATTAAATTCTGAGTTAAAGCAATGGTGTCAGAGGTGTAGGCCACACTTGCAATAGCAACCATAGGGGTCATTAGTGTTAGGCTGCATCTATAAGAAAAACCACTAATTTTGATGATTGTTGAATCATATTTAAAAACTCACGCATCTCCAGTCATGAATTTCTTTAAAATTGCAAGATACATTAAATTCCTTAACAATGAAATCCCTACAAAAAAAACTTTCCTCCTTAGGTGCAAAGTCAGAAACAATTTGAGACACTTTTGGATGACTCATGTGCCTTAAGGTTGGTTGGTTGGTTTGTTGATGTTTAACAGCACCGCGACAGTCAAATGTGCCAAGAGGGTATTAATTGATAATGGTGTAAGAGTAAGGATAGTGAGGAGAAGGAAGGTTTGTAAGGGAGATAAGGGGGAAAAGCAGAATGTGGGGAGAAAAAAAAAAGAATAACAGTTTTTGGTAAAAAGAAACAGGTGTGTAAGAGTTAGGTGTAGAAATAGAGAGGAGGGCGAGTTAAATATGGTGGAAGAGGTTGTTGATGCGGAGGAAATTGATGTTTGAGGAAGATTTGTTTTCGAAAAGGTCCGAGATTGAGCATAGTGAGGAGAGAAGAGATCTGGAGTTCTGGTATAGGGGACAGGTTACGAAGATATGCTTGATGGAGAGATCAGTGTTACAAGTGGGGCAGAGAGGGGTAGGGGAGCCGGATAAGAGATGGGAGTAAGTAAGAGAGAAGTGGCCGAGGCGGATGCGGGTGACAACGTTGTCTTCCCTGCGGTTGAGACTGTGCAGAGGGGTGTTGGTCCCGACTTTGGGTTTGATGGTCTGGAGTTTGTTACTGGTTTCGTGATTCTAAGAGTTTTGCCAGGTTTTTTTTCTTATGTAATTGGAGATGAAGAGACATAGGTCTGAGTGTGGAATAAAAAATGGAGAGACAATGTTTGACAAAGCTTTGTTGGCGACTCTGTCAGCTCTCTAGTTGCCAGGGATGGCAACATGGCTGGGAATCCAGAAAAAGATAATATTAATGGCCCTAAAAATGAAATTCCAGTCATTTTCTATTAGCAAAATCAAGTTAAATCAAACTACATTTGATCATGAACAAATCTGAAATATGGGGTAAAAATACCCTCACCAAAATATATTGACTGTTGTTTAGTCATTTATTAATAAGTTACCTCAATGAATTTGATAGAGGATACAAACAAGCAGATGTTTTAAAGTCTAATTGGCTTTCAGAATACCTTAAGGTGATCCTATACTACACTCTGGAATGGTGAAGGCTAAGTTAAGATGAAGGTAAATTACAAATGGTGAAAGCTACGTTAAGATGAAGGTAAATTACAAATGGTGAAGGCTAAGTTAAGATGAAGGTACATTACAAATGGTGAAAGCTACGTTACGATGAATGTAAATTACGAATGGTGAAGGCTAAGTTAAGATGAAGGTAAATTACGAATGGTGAAGGCTACGTTAAAATGAAGGTAAATTATGAATGGTGAAGGCTAACTTAAGATGAAGGTAAATTACAATGGTGAAGGCTAAGTTAAGATGAAGGTAAATTACGAATGGTGAAGGCTAAATTAAGATTAAGGTAAATTACCAATGGTGAAGGCTACGTTGAGATGAAGGTAAATTACGAATGGTGAAGGCTAAGTTAGGATGAAGGTAAATTAGGAATGGTGAAGGCTACGTTAAGATGAAGGTAAATTAGGGATGGTGAAGGCCAAGCTAAGATGAAGGTAAATTACGAATGGTAAAGGCTAAGTTAAGATGAAGGTAAATTACGAATTGTAAAGGCTAAATTAAGATTAAGGTAAATTACGAATGGTGAAGGCTACGTTGAGATGAAGGTAAATTAGGAATGGTGAAGGCTAAGTTTGGATGAAGGTAAATTAGGAATGGTGAAGGCTACGTTAAGATGAAGGTAAATTAGGGATGGTGAAGGCCAAGTTAAGATGAAGGTAAATAACGAATGGTGAAGGCTCAGTTAAGATGAAGGTAAATTAGGGATGGTGAAGGCTAAGTTAAGATGAAGGTAAATAACGAATGGTGAAGGCTACGTTAAGATGAAGGTAAATTAGGGATGGTGAAGGCTAAGTTAAGATGAAGGTAAATAACAAATGGTGAAGGCTCAGTTAAGATGAAGGTAAATAACGAATGGTGAAGGCTAAGTTAAGATGAAGGTAAATTACAAATCCAACAAACCTGGAAAAATGTACGGTTCTGGTGATTACAACCGAAAAACGGGAAGTGCGCAAGAAGAATTTTCATGAGGAAAATGAGAATTTTTTTTAAAGTTCCTTGAGTAAGCAAGAAGTAAATAGCCAAGGCCCTAATGGTAAATATATGCTCCAGAAACGTCCCCCATGTAAATTGTGCTATGAATAGTCGGCATACATTCAATTGCCAGAGAGGGAAGCATATGAAGATGTACTTATTGTACTAGACCTACAGGCTACAGTTCATTAACATTATTTATATCCCAATTTTTCGTGGGAAGACTTTTGACACATTTAAAGCTTTATTGAGAACTATGGGAAATTGTATAATTATTTCCAAATCCAATACTGTACCTTGAGCTTGGTAAAGATTTCATTTGTATCTGGACTCTTGACCTGCTCTCTGTCAAAGAAGCTGAATCTTCTCCACTAAGAAATGAGATAAGAAAATAAGAATGCGCTACAATTATGAAGTTTAATGCTAGCCTTCATGTACAGTACTGTCAACCGAGTCCAAGTGATACCAGGACTAGGCTTAACATGAAAAAGGAAAAGGTCACACCCACAAATTGCAGTGGTGGATCTAGGATTTGTAAAAGTGAGGTAGCCAGGAAGAGCATGAAGGGGTGATTTTAAGTTGTGAGAAGATATTGCTGCTATAGCGGCAATCCGAGCGCAAAGCGCAAGACATTCAGCGTGGGGTTCAGGGGCCAGCTAAAGGGCCCCTGGTGGGGTCGAGGAGCAAAGCCGCAGTGGGGGTCCAGGGGCAAAGCCCACGGAAGCTGCTGAAATATTTAATATTTTAGGGTTTAAATTGGCCGCAAAATGACTTAAAACATGCTTAATGTTCAAATACATTTAACTTTTAAATGGTCAAAAAGTGTAAGGTGTACACCCCCCTCCCCATTTGATCTACGCTCATGGTGGCCAAGGTATGGGGGTTTTAAGTATTGAAAGACTAAGCTCCTATCTATAACCATGTATGTTAGTTACTGCATCAAAGGTGAGGAAATATAACTTACGACGGATTTTTGATTCCCTAACTAAGCTAGCTCTTTCCTCTTTAAACTTATCATATGAAAGATGATAAAATTACTTTGTACTGATCATCATAAAATGCTCACAAAGTTGAGCAAAATTTCAAGAAAATTGACGTACTTGAAAATGATAATTTATGACATTGAGAAAAACATATCAAAATAATTGATTCCAATATCTAGTCAACTAATAGGAACCTGGACTGCTTATGGCATTCCTTTTTCTCATGGCTATCAAAAAGTTCCTTCGATTGGTTGTAGTTCGTAAACGGACTGTTTACAAAAGCACCAAACTTTTCTTTTCATGTTTGCTCAGAAATAAAACACATGGTAGATCCGTGAAATCAGGAATTATTGCTGCACTGTATGCAAGCCACCTCCGCTAAAATGCCACACATTAGTTTCTTTTAAATTTTTGACTATGAAGTGTGCAGCGCATGAACGTCAGGCTTCCAGCAATTGTTCTAAATTTCAACTTTTTCGGCATTTTACAGCTGTTCAGATGTCTGAACGACCATATAAATATTATTGGGAGACACGACAGTTTGCAGAAGATCATGTTGGCCAACACTCATATTACCACATGCAGTTGATTGCGGTACATCGTGCGTGTAAGGACATGCAGTTGATTGCGGTCCATCGTGCGTGTCTGGACATGCAGTTGATTGCGGTCCATCGTGCGTGTCTGGACATGCAGTCGATTGCGGTCCATCGTGCGTGTCTGGACATGCAGTCGATCCATCGTGCATGTCTGGACATGCAGTCGATTGCGGTCCATCGTGCGTGTCTGGACATGCAGTCGATTGCGGTCCATCGTGCGTGTCTGGACATGCAGTCGATTGCGGTCCATCGTGCGTGTCTGGACATGCAGTCGATTGCGGTCCATCGTGCGTGTCTGGACATGCAGTCGACATGCAGTCGATTACATGCAGTACTTAATATCACGCGCACATACGTGCAATCCGGGCTTGCAGTTGGGTAAGAAGAAGCACTAAAGTAATAGCACATCTATTCTACATCAATGTATTACAGTAATTTTAACCATTGGTGTTCACTCTACCAATTCACACTAAAAAATGTAATTTCAAAATTCATATTGCTCAGGGAATATTATATGTGAGGAAGCATATGGAACTATTGCCTAACTTTGTTTTTTGACCAAAAAAGGGGGGTGGCTAGCCACCCTAGTCCCACCCCATCTCCCCTCCCCTCATTTTGGTTCCGCCCCTGAAATAAGGCACTTAATACTGATGTTGTGGTTTTTCACACCTGGAGAATTCAAAGTACTTTTACTTAGTGGTACGCTAGCTATTTTGAAATTATAAGACCATCATCATCATTACTTCGACATCCATGGATACAATTTTTAGGTCTAGGGCCTACCGTGTCACTAATGAAAAGACCTCCCTATGCATTTCTATGTGTAAAGACTGCACCACTTTTTCAAAGCCGACAACATTTACTTCTATGCAAAAATTTATAGGCTTACACCTTCTTAAAATTTGAAAACATGTTCACAAGATAGGAACTCAGTTCGGGTTTGAGAAAACAACTAGCTGATTCATTTCAGTTTACAAAGCTGAGGAAATGAGTTTTTTTCCACACTTACTTTGCTACTGTATTTGGTTGTTCACGAGCTTCAGAAATGGAATGGTAGTTGTAAGTAAGCCTAAGTATCAGTGAGTATTTTGAACATGCTCGAGCGAAATCGGTACACTCTGTCGCGTGAGTGTATACACTTAAATAAGAAAGCGTTGTCAAGTAAAGTCACGAACAAATGCCCAAAGGACGCAGGACATCACGTCGTACAGTATGCTTGCATTTTGATGAGTTACTGGGTTTAAATCTATTTGAATGACACGCATCATTAAAAGGCCATTTTCTGTTTTTCAGAGAGGCCTAACGTTAGGCCTAATGCTATGTCGTTAGGCCTAGCCTAATTATTGTAACAACCCATATACACGTATGTTATCACTGGGACATTTGTTTTGTGTACCTACTGTAGCTTGTTGCAGGTACCGTGTTTCCAATTTCAAGTCACACTTAGGCAAAATGTATTTTCTAAAATGCGATAATTTCACTTCCTTTGTGCAGCCTGGAGGGATTTCATGCTCTTCAGTTAATTAACCGAAAAAATGTTCATTAGTTGCCTTTTAACAGAAGAATTTTGCAAAAGTTAAATCCACCGATAGTTTGTTGGTCCCCATGTTTCAAAACTTTTGTTGAGTGTTACGCCTGCAAATACTCAGAGCTTCTTCATTGTACTAACGGGTGGAATTTTTTTTTAATGTGCGGTATTTATGTGTCGTCTTTAAAATCCGCAAATAATTATTCAACTTATTTTCTGTTTTAGACTTCCAGCTTTTTTAACGAAAGTAAATGATAAGTAGTTGCATTAAGTTGCATAATTCAAATTCTTCTTCTACTTGTATTTTCATGATCTGACAAAAATTTAAAATGGACCCCACATAGAAATTGCAAATGCTATTGCAATTATTATCAGGCAGTAGTCACTTGACTATCGTGTTTGAACTTTGACATCTTCTGAACAAACTTAACGCTGTAGAGTGCGAAGAAGGACAGAGAAAGAGTGCCAAGAATCATCTGATTTTGCCTAGGCTGGATCATATTTTGCTGGATTTTTGTTCGCTGGAACGTAGAAAAGAAGTTTGGATTTATTTGAGTGCAAAGCTGGGCACGCAAAGAGACTTTCAGCCCAAAACACGTCGCAGAGCATCGTAACTCAGACAGAATGAAATGTATAATGTCGTTGCATTAAGTGAACATCTGCAAAAAAAAAAAGATTAGTGGGGATTTACAAGGCCTGGAACGGGGTAGGATATATGACGAATAACTAACGCTTAATGAAAGCCTAAATAAATGAAGTTTTGTTATCAAAAATAATTTTGCGACCACATCTGATCGCAAAATTTTATAGACACGTATTGAAGGCCATTGACTGTTGTGATACACAATTTTCAATGTGCATGCTTTCATGCCCTAATTGAGGTGGTCGGTTCAACGTAACCGTATACGGGCTCAGTATGGTTTTGCCAAGTTGAAGGGGAAACTTTATCATTACAGTCAATGGGATAATTTTTTATGAATATTTGTGTCGCCTCAGCCAGTCAGCGAAAATTAATGTTAATCATATATATTGGAAACTACTGTCTAATACACAACATTTGTTAAAAAAAAAATTGTCGCGTATTTTCAGCAAAGTGACAAAAACTATGTTTTTCTCCCGTTCTCCCGTTGACTGCAATGATAACTGACTGTTTCTCCCTTTGACTGAAGTTCGAGATCGTCAAAAAAGCATTGTTACGTCGCCGTGCACCACGACATTCCCGGATGTCCGACCTCCTTAATACGGAAGATTAGGTACCTACGTGATTAGAGCATGAAGATTTGTGCTAGGTCTAAGGTATCATCAGTTCGAAAACTCCCGACAAACTCTACGAGGACTGAATTTTAAATAAAATTGATTTCAAGTTTTCCTTCTATTTAAATCAAATATCATTTCTATGCCGCAATCATCTACATCAGTTATGCGATAATAAATTTATGATACCTGAAGAAATGTCATTTTTCTCTCTTTCTTGATTTTTGAGGCAGAAAATTATTCAGTAAAGCCTCTGCATGTCAGCGGAAGGACTCCGCCTACCAACTTTCATATTCAAGAATAGCACAGATAAAGGCCTAGTTCATCTTGGGGATAGCATGCCCATATTGCGCATATTATCTACGCAGAAATTTAACGCTCAGTCAGTCAGAAGTAAAATTTGAGTAAAATAATTTTTAGAACACAAGCACTATTAGCCATAGGCGGCGGAAGCTAGGGGGAGGGGAAGGGGTGGGGGATAGGGAGGTGGGCAAAAGGCCTTTGAATAATTTCAATGGGGAAATAATCATTTGTATTTTTTATTTATTTTTGGTATATTTTGTATTACCCCCGAGATTTAATTTATAATTCTCTTTACATGATAGCCTAGATCATGCAGTCCATGCATATTCTTCAGTTATACAAAACAAAAAATTCAAAGTTTAAGGAACTCATTTTCTGTAATGAATAGAATAGAAAATATCCAGTCATATGGTCATAATTACTTGTATCAAGCCTACGTCTGATCAATGACAACTCGCCTCCCTGGCCTGGTTCTAACATGTTATAAGCGAGCTTTATTAGATACTGGCACTATTGACTATTGGCCTACACCTGAAAGAGGGTATATTTATTTTCTCAACGTTTTGGAAAGTTACGCTGCTCAATTGCATCATAAAACATGGGTCAAATCATAATTGTATTAAGACCTCCAACTGTTCTTTATAAACTAAAAGCTGCCCGTTTCATTGTGTTAATTTTGCAGTAACATTTTGTTTTTATATAGGCTACATTAAACAGCAAACGTTTTGGAGAATATTATTCCAAATAGAATGTGTTTTGCAGGCCCGTAGCCAGGACTTTGAAAGGGGGTTCATTTTTCCATATAAACGGGCACTTGATTCCTGCACCTCAAAACAATTTGATGGGAACGCGACATTCTACATCAAGTTTTTTTTCTTTTTACTTCCCCAAGAGAAGGCTATAGATTCGTCAAATGGTCAAAACTGTTCCGGTACTTCAAGAAGCTTTGAATTCCAAGTGATTATTATGTATTTAGATTTGAAAAAGAGCGTTCTTCAGAGAAAAATGTGAAAATGTAAAACATTATATTAGTAATATATTAACAATTTGTTGAGTAAAATGTACTTAAATTTTACAATTCTACTAAAAAGTGGGTCTCCCATTCCCTGTCCCGTATTAACAGTACGCTTGGGTTTTCTTTGTTCTTAATTTGCATAAGCATAATCAGGCCTCACGTTGAGTATGCTATTCAGGCTTGGTGTCCCTTTTATGAGAAGGATAAGTTCATTTTGGAACAGGTTCAGCGACGAGCCAATAGACACTGTCGATTTACTTCGAATCGAAGAAATATAACTTGAAATTTAAGTACTGCAGCTTCATGAGTACACCGACAGTATATCAGAAACTATTGTAACGACCCTGTTTTTTCTTCATACCCAAGTTTTGCCCAGACTTTTCTCCCCTGGTTATTTTTTAGGTCATTCCTTGTTTATTACACAATATTACACAATTGGGTCTGCAACCAGTGAGTTCACAACTGGTTATCAAAGGCCGTGGCCGTCTTAATATAATTTCCAGCACTGGATGCTTTTTTAGGACGTTAAACCTTGCTATGCTATGCTATGCTACACAAGGCACGAAGACGACGAGTGAATACACAATTACAATTACGGGGTCGTCGCCAAACAATACTATCACGAAACGGATACGACGTACGGACAGACATAACATCGACAACCAAGTCAATGTCCACAGCCTTTGATAACCAATTGTGGTGCACTGACTTGTCTACCCAACCCAGGCTTGAACCCAGGGCCTCGTGGTCTGCAGACATGTATGATAACCGCTACACCACAGTTACACAAGGCAGCTATAGTGTTATGTTATCAAGTAAATTAGGTTTCTTATTAATGGCTCTAAGGAGCAGTAGACAATCATTGCAATTTTTTGAGCTATACAAAAGGGGATATATTTATATATATATATATATATATATATATATATATATATATATATATATATATATATATATATATATATATATATATATATATATATATATAATATATATATATATATATATATATATATATATATATATATATATATATATATATATATATATATATATATATATATATATATATATATATATATATATATATATATATATATATATATATATATATATATATATATATATATATATATATATATATATATATATATATATATATATATATATATATATATATATATATATATATATATATATATATATGTATATATCTCTCTCTCTCTCTTTTTTATTTTATATATATATATATATATATATATATATATATATATATATATATATGTGTGTGTGTGTGTGTATATATACAAAAGGGGATCTTACATGCCACGGAGGGGGCAGGGGAGGGGCGGCAGGGGGGACTTTTACACACACACACACACATATATATATATATATATATGTGTATATATATGTATATATATATATATATATATATATATATATATATATATACATATACATATGCATATATATATATATATATATATATATATATATATATATATATATATATATATATATATATATATATATATATATATATATATATATATAAATATATATATATATATAAATATATATATAAATATATATATATATATATATATATATATATATATATATATATATATATATATATATATATATATATATATATATATATATATATATATATATATATATATATATATATATATATATATATATATATATATATATATATATATATATATATATATATATAAATATGTATTTGGAGGTAAAATTGATAAATGATTAATATCAATAATTGTTTAGGTTTGTTTTTTGTATGTTGTGAATGAATTTGGCTAAAAAGAAGGAAAATGATCTGATACTGATCCAGACAAGGACGGTGAAGATACGAGTGGCACCGTATAATTAAAAGGTTCAGCATGTTGTGAAAAGTTTGTTTCTTGCATGTTTCAGCTATTCCTCATGTGAAACGGTAACAGTTTGAAGTTGACCAAAGAGCTCTTACGGTTTGATATTCGGCGTTTAAGCTTTCACAAAGAGTTGTTAATGAGTGGAATGGTTTGCCTGAGTTGGTGATTAGTTCCAATTATTTTTACAATTTTAAAGTCAACATTGATAAGTTTTTACTAACTGGGCGTTGTGGATGATATTGTGTATATTTCAAAGATCCATAAACAAGGTGCACCTACTTAAACCATGTAAGTAAACCAAACGAACGAAAATAGAAGCCAAATTGAATTTAGGTATATGATGGGTATGCTTACTCACGTGACCTTTTGTCAAGTCACCTGATTAGTAAATAAATCCGGGGATCAAACTCAAATTATCTTATCAAAAACAATTAAGATATGGCACCAGTTGATACATAAAGACAACCTTTAGACATATTACTGGGGCAAAAACCTCAATCAACATTAGGTTTGCACATGTAGTAATACCTTAATTAGTGTATCCCGTGCGTTCAATATTTAGTCAGTGATATGCAATTAATAAAGTTTTTCTGTGTAATTACGTACGAGTAAATAAAAATCGCCGAATATCTTAATATCTTTAAAACATGTTTATAGTCAGATAGTGCATCAGTACACGAAGGTTTGATTCTGCACAATAAGTACAACAATCAGAAGAAACATGACGACTCAAGTAAATTCTGAAAATGAAGAAGTCAGAGATGACCAAATAAGCTTTGTTCCTGACGAGGAAGCCGATCAAAAGAGTTTGGATTTAGGGGAGAAGGAGGTAAATGGCGTCATCGTGACACACGATTCAGATCTTTTGAGAATGACGATAAAGTACATCTGCAAGATGACGATGACAACCCACAGTGTGGATGGTTTAACATCAGACCAAAGTGGCTACAGGTATTATTGTTTATAAATCCTAATTACACCAGGGGACCGGGAAACGCCCATTACACCAGGGAACCGGGGCTAACCGTGGAGGCTAGGGGGATACCATTTTTATTTTCAACTGAGTAATTATACTATCTTTGACAGGTGCAAATTTCTCAGTGAAATTGATCTGGCTCAAGTGTGGAAAGAGGTTATGCAAATACTATATTTAATATGTAAATATTACAATAAATTATGCAAATATTATAATAAATTATGCAGATATTATAACAAACTAAGCAAATATTATAATACATTGTGCAAATATTATAACACATTATGCAAATGTTTATGTTCAGTTTTGATATCACAAAGAGAAAAAATGAAATTTAAAGTTATGTTAACTTATTGCTTTTAAATCTTTCCCCAACATTCTTTGAATGGGAGAAGCTGAATATGGGAAAAAAGACTTGAATCTCCATCAGACCACCAATGAAAATATAGCAGTAGAAAATGGTCCGAGGCTGAGATTTAGAATAGGAGTTAAAGATTTCCATACGTACACGACAAATTGTGTAGTAAAACATGTTGGGCGTATAACAAAACAATTAAGAACATTTTTAACCAAAATAAAACACACACAAAACAACAACAATCTTGCATAGAATTTGATGCATTAGAAATATTAAAAACTATCATGGTCAATTTTATTCGATTCTGAACTATTTTTTCTTTCTAGGTTTAGAGTTATAGGAAATCTCGTCTAAATTAAGATAATACACTTTAGACATTACCATTTTATTGACTGCATTAATTTTGGGATTAATTTGTTATACTTTCTGTTTCTTTTTCCAATGGAAGAAATTCAACCGCGGTGGAGGGTTCCTGTTCTTTATATTCATGTTTTGCATAGCACAAAGCACAACCGTCAATGGCCTTGTCTACGTCATAGTGACGACATTGGAAAGGAGATTCGGGCTTCCAAGCGCAAGAAGTGGATCCATATCAAGTGCCTATGATTTAAGTGTTCTGATCGTTATTCTCTTTGTCACATACTTCGGAGAGAGGGCGCACAAACCAGTTTGGGTTGGAATCGGGGCATTTATATTTGGTTGCGGATCATTCCTGTTCACGTTACCTCATTTCTTGACAGAGCCGTATGAATACGGTACGGTAAGTTAATTTAAATGATGATATAGTGCACTAGTGATTGGAAAAGTTGGCCGTTTGACAGGGAACGAGTAACTTCCATTTTTCTCAATTGTGACCTCCCCCCCCCCCTCCCTTCCCACACACACAACAAGTGTATCGTTGAAACTTGAAGATAATTATACCCCGCCCTTAATGCACCGGCGGCGCCTTGAAAGCAGTGCCGTCGGAAGGTATTAGATATTCGCATTTCTGAAAGTTTATAGTGTGTTAGCGCTATCCGAGCGCAACTTGAGCGCCAGATTTCGGGCGTGGGGTTCAGGGACCTGATTAAAGATCTCTGGTATAGGGTCTAGTATGGTCCGGTAGGGGTTCAGGGGTTATACCACCGGAAGCTGGTGCATCTCTTGTGATCTCACTTAAACCCATTTAGAGGGGTATAGTGAGACAGGCAGACGGCTTTTTTAAAGGATTTTCACTGGTAGGCCAATTGATAGGTTGGTTGAGATGAGGGGGCAGACTTGTAGAAAGTGGGGGCGACGTAGGCAGTTTCCTTCCCCGAGATGCCATTTCACTTTCCCGGTCGCATGCTTTTTGCCCGGTTGGGAGGTAAAATTTGAAAATTTGGTAAAACTTTCCGAAATTTGGCAAATTTTCCTGATAATTAAAACGAAATTTCCTGAAAATTGAAAAACTTGTTTAAAACGAAGAACATTTCCTGAAAATGGAAGAAAATGTTCTGTAAATTAAAAAAAATTGCCCGCAAATATAGAAAATTGCCCGCAAATAAAAGAAATTTCCAAAAATTGAAGATTTTTTTCCGAAAATTGGAAGAAAATGATCTAAAATTCGAAAAAATTGTCCGGAAAGGAAGAAAAGTTCCTCAAAATTAGCCAAAACATTCGTAAAATAAAAGAAAGTTCCCGATAAGAGAAGAAAATATGAATTTGAAGTAAATCAAGAAACTAAAATTTCCTGAAAAGTGAAGAAAATGGAAGGGTATTTTCAAAGAACAACTTGAACGTTGATAGAAACTAGTTCAGCAGTGCAACTTTATTTTCGCTTGTAATTGGTCTTGCCCCCTCCCCCTACCGCTCTTCCCCTGGAAAATGAACAAAAGTTCCTAAAAAGTAAAGAAAATTGACAGATTGAAGGGTATATTTCTGAAAATTGGTGTTAAAAAAAAACTGCCCGAAAATGAAATTTTCCGAAAATGGAAAATATTTACGATTTGTTTCTTATATACTAAGTTAAGATGCTTGTATTTGAAAAATTTCTTCGAAAAAGGCAGCTATACTAGACTAGAGGCAGTCTTTTAATATTTGAAAGGGCGCTTTTCAAGCATTGCAAAAAAAAAAATGATAGTCCCCGGGTTTTACCGCCTTTGGATGTTTGTGCTATTTTGTATCTCAATAGAAAATTATTTTGCTGGTTATCGTTCCAGATCCTTGTCCTGATCAAAACCAGTACTGTTTCCTTCTACTCTCTACATAGGATTTTGAATTATTTGAAACACAGAATATCCCACAATGCAATTTAATGTGAGCAGCAATGCAACCCATGTAACCCAAACGTTTCTGCGTACGTTGAATTCAGTGAATTCACGGAGCCCAGTTAACTCCCGGTCTGAAGTCCTCATAGGGCGGCGGGCGCGCAATGATCCACCAGTTTTATACTAAAAACTTACCCTACAGAACATGGGCGCGATTTGTCTACCAGAAGTGTGTGTTGAGAAAGAAAAAGGGAGGGGGGAGGGGGGGATCAATCTCGCTAAGATACAAGAAATTACTATACACAATCATTATACACTATTTCACATATACATACATATATATATATATATATATATATATATATATATATATATATATATATATATATATATATATATATATATATATATATATATTTTACATATATATATATATATATATATATATATATATATATATATATATATATATATATATATATATATATATATATATATATATATATATATATATATATATATATATATATATATATATATATATATGTATATATATATATATATATATATATATATATATATATATATATATATATATATATATATATATATATATATATATATATATATATATATATATATATATATATATATATATATATCACTATGCACAATTTTATTACAGGTCACTCTGTAAATTATTGAATGCTTCCCCCTCTCCCCTCTCCACCCCCATCCACCCGCTTTTGACGGCACTGGGCAGACGCTGGCTTTTAAAGGTGATGACCAGTAGTAAACAAAACTTCAACAGAAAATATTGCAAGAAGCATAATCACCCTCATAGGGCTGTATATGTACGGTGGCATAGCTATCGAAAAGAACCTAATCAAAAAAAACATCCATAATAAGTGTAACGGCCCTGCCTTTCTTTTACATTTTCTCCTCGGACTTGAACAAACCTGAATTCGATCTCGAAAATAAGAGAAGCAGAATCTCATCCCCATTCAATGGAAATAAGAATATGTAACTGAGTCCTCCTCGTATCGTGACGCTGATATTGTCCTGGCCTACCCACAACTAGGCCTATATACATGTTAAAGGTGTATGGACAGGTAACAACCACTTTGCATAAATTGATCCAAACTCACTTCAAACACTTTCTTACAAAATCAATCCCAAATTGTAAAATGAAATTTTCAGAATAATAAAAGGAACATATTGATAACAAAATCACATCCTGTCCATATACCTTAATGTGATGTTCAGAATATCAACAGGAACATATTGATGGCAAAATCTCTACCTGTCCAGATACCTTTAATGAAATGTTCAGAATATTAAAAGCAACACATTTATGGCAAAATCACTTCCTGTCCATATACCTTTAATGAAATGTTCACAATATCAAATGGAACATATTTATGGCAAAATCTCTACCTGTCCATATACCGTTAATAAAGTGTTCAGAATATGAAAAGGAACATATTAATTGCAAAATCACCACCTGTCCATATAGTATACCTGAATGAAATGTTCAGAATATTAAAAGCAACACATTTATGGCAAAATCACTACCTGTCCATATACCTTTAATGAAATGTTCAGAATATTAACAGGAACATATTTATGGCAAAATCTCTACCTGCCGATATAGCTTTGATGAAGTGGTCGGAATATCTAAAGGAACATTTTAATGGCAAAATAGCTACCTGTCCATATACCTTTAATGAAATGTTCAGATTATGAAAAGAAACTTTTTATAGCAAAATCTCTACCTGTTCTTATACTTTTAATGAATTGTTCAGAATATTAAAAGAAACATATTTATGGCAAAATCTCTACCTGCCCATATACTTTTAATGAAATGTTCAGAATATCAAAAGGGACATATTTATTGCAAAATCACTACCTGTCCATATACCTTTAATAAAATGTTCAGAATATTAAAAATAGCATATTTATGGCAAAATCTCTACCTGCCCATATACCTTTATTGAAACGATCAGAATATCAAAAGGAACATATTTATGGCAAAATCTCTACTTGTCCATTTACCTTTAATAAAATGTTCAGAGTATTAAAAAAACCATATGTATGGCAAAATCTCTACCTGCCCATATACCTTTATTGAAACGATCAGAATATCAAAAGGAACATATTCATGGCAAAATCTCTACTTGTCCATTTACCTTTAATAAAATGTTCAGAGTATTAAAAAAACCATATGTATGGCAAAATCTCTACCTGCCCATATACCTTCAATGAAATGTTCAGAATATTAAAAGGAACACATTTATGGCAAAATCTTTACCTGTCTGTATACAATTAATGAAATGTTCAGAATATTAAAAGGAACATATTTATGACAAAATCATTACCATGTCCATATACCTTTAATGAAATGTTCAGAATATTTAAAGGAACATATTTATTGCAAAATCTCTACCTGACAATATATCTATAATGCACATTTTGTCGCCATGGCATACAGTTTCTTCTCTATGGTTTTGTCCCCAGTCTGAAGAAGATGCGGCGTGCAATGTTAGTCGTACCCTCGACGACACCTGCAGTGCTCATTCTGGGGAAGACCTCAGTCACTATTACTGGGTCTTTGTAGCCGCACAAGTCCTTCATGGGATCGGTGCCTCGCCCCTGTACACTCTCGGGCAGACATTTATCTATGACAACACTCATCCAAAAATAGCTTCGGTATACATTGGTAAGTTTAAAGTTTTCAAACCTTGGGGCTGCGCATTCATACATTCAGACTTCGGAGTCATCCATTCCTTCTTCAATCCGGCGGTCATGTTTCCATCCTTGAACAATCTGGGAGAAACCTGAATCATAGATATTTTATTTAACCATCCATCAACACACCCATCAATACATTTATATAACACTTTTTTCATCCATGCATTCGTTCATTCATTCATTTATCCATTCATTTATCTATCCAATACCCATCAATGCATCCATCCATCCATCCATCCGTCTGTCTGTCCATCCATCCATCCATCCATCCATCAATCCATCCATATATCCATTCATCCATCCATCCATCCATCCATCCATCCATCCCATCCATCCATCCATCCATCCATCCATCCATCCATCCATCCATCCATCCATCCATCCATCCATCCATCCATCCATCCATCCATCCATCCATCCCATCCATCCATCCATCCATCCATCCATCCATCCATCCATCCATCCATATTCACCCATCCATCCATCCATCCATCCATCCATCCATCCATCCATCCATCCATCCATCCATCCATCCATCCCATACATACATCCATCCATCCATCCATCCATCAATCATCCAATCCTTTCATCCGTCCATTCACCATCCATCCATCCATCCATTCCACCCATCCATCCAACATCATCCATCCATCCATCCAATCCATCCATCCATCCATCCATCCGCATCCATCCATATCCATCCATCCATCCATCCATCCATCCATCCATCCATCCATCCATCCATCCATCCATCCATCCATACATCCATTCACCCATCCATCCAACCATCCATCTATCCATCTTTCCATCATTTTCTTCAAGAAGTCAATAAGCAGATGGTAGGTCAATATTCTAGCTTGATATATGATGGAGAATGGAAAAACAAGCCAACCACCAGAAACCAAACACCATTATAAAGCTCTTCAAGTTTGAAGTTGTAAAATGGATGCTGCCATTTTGTCTATTTTTGAAATCACACCAATGATGACGTAATTTGACCTATGTGCCTTAAAATTATTTTTAAAATTCCAAAATGCTTTGACATAAAATCTTAAGGGCTTGAATTAATTAATATCATATACAAATAAAGATTCATAGACCCATGCAAAACGTATTTCTTAGAAGTTACAAAGTTTGAAATAGATTATAAAGAAATACAATTATATTCTAATCCGTACTGGGTGTATGACATCATTTCTTAAGAGGGCGTACGAACAAACTACCCGGTCCCATGTAAATTTATTTGACATCATGAATGTGTTAATGAATTAAAAAAGACATATGTTAAATTATTTTGCACGATGTGAAATTTCTTTAGGTGACTTAAATCTATATTATACCTGTATTAAATGAAGAAAGACCAGACTTTATCACTTTATGTCTTTATCTACTGTATATCATACCTGTATCAAATGAAGAAAGGCCAGACTTTATCAGTTTATGTCTCCTTTAATATTCGTCTTCATCTTATTTTCGCAGGAATTTTTCAGATAGCAAGCAATTTTGCGCCAGCTATCGGATACATCCTTGGAGGTTACTTCCTCACAATATACACAGACATGAGGCTGAAAGATGAACAGACGTAAGAAGAATAAAACCTGAATATTTAGTTTAAGTTTAGCAACAAGAGCTAGATGATTCATACCTAAAAATCTTGCCGAGAAACCACTAATTTTATGGGTATAACGGCACCCGCAAAGGATCTATACAGGATCAGATACCCCCACCTTCCCCTCCCCATCTCGGACAAATTTGAAAGCAATAATCCGTTATATAATATGTAAATAATAATTTCAAACTGAAAAATTATCCCATCTCGGAAAAATATCTTTCCATGCTCTCACCTGATTAATAATAATAATTGATTGTGAAATTTAAACTTTCTAGTTACTTCAAATCAATCAAAATATATTATGATTTATCTGCACTCTAAAAATAAAGGAATGGTTAAATTTTGATTACAACATGGTCAACTCTGCACCGAACCAACTTTGGTCAAATTGAACAACACATTTGACATCAATATGGTCAAATTCGTTCATAATTACCGTATTATGGTTAATTTTGACCACGTTATGGTCGTTTAATTTTGACCAACTTTGGTTCGGTGCACAATTGACTATGTAATGGTCAAATCTGACCATTCTTTTTTCAGAGTGTGAAGAAAGCAAGGATCTATAAATTTAAAATGTACAATAAATTTGTTCATGTGGCAGACCCTCGCGTTAGTACTGAATGCTTGATTGCTAAGCACTGCAATTATGATTTTCCAGTCAAACAATTGATAGGATTAGGGGCTGGAACACCATTACCCCATCTTTGATATAAGATCTCAACTGCTCAATGTGTTGAAACTTTGCTCAAGGTTTATGGTGAGATTAGGATTTAGAAGCGCCACTCATGGATGCATGAGAGTTCCAGGAATTATTGTCACGGAACAAAGAATTGTTCCATTTTTGCTTAATGCTAAAATGTAATAATATGAAAGATTTCGATCTGAATTACAGAAATAAAACTGTAAAAAGCGATGATAATCAACACGCAAGACCTGAGAGGATTCATGAGACCTTCCAGTTTTATTTAAAAGAATATTTGACCCTATATCATTCAAGAATGCTGAAATTTGACTATAACGTGGTCAACTCTGAACCGCACCAACTATGGTCAAAATGGAATGACCATAACATACAGACAGTGACATTTTACCATATTATATTAATCATGGACAAATTTGACCATACCAGCATACTGTGGGGAAATTTGTTGTTTGATTTTGACCAAAGTTGCTCCGGTGCAGATTTGACCATGTTATGGTCAAAATTTGACCATTACTTATTTTAGAGTGTATACCCCTATCCCAGACAGGAGTTGATTGTCTATATACATAAGGTATATATCCAACGTATTTAAAATAAAATTGAACAAGTTAAGAATACAGAAACATAAAATGTTTTTCTGTTCTTTCTCTATATGAAGCATCACACCCTCCAGTCCATTGTGGGTAGGCAATTGGTGGCTTGGATTCATGTGCACTGGCAGTTTGGCAATACTGATGTCTATTCCTCTCATAGCGTACCCACGAAGTCTACCAGGTGAGCCAATAATTCATGCAGTTGATGTGTAATTATGCACGATTCTTACTTCCTGAACCAGGATCCAGGTGTACATTACGCCAAAGGGTGTGTGTGTGTGTGTGGGAGAGGGGGGTGGGGGGGGGGGGCTGTTGGGTAATTAGAAAAGCAACACACACACAACAAGTTTAAGGGCTCTAAAGTGAAATTGGGAATTATGGACCATTTCTCTTGTGAAAGCACATTGATGATATGTTTTCATTGACGAGCAATATCTTCTTTGATAAGAACTCGAAAGTGTTTCAAAAGTGCTTCGAATTTTCCGACATCTTAATGAAAATGTATATGATGCGGTGTCAAGATATGGTTTGGGGGCTGGGGACGTGACGATCCACATTGGAGAAAAACAAAAACGCAAATCATATCATATAGAGGCAAGTACGTAGATGGGTCAAAGTATTCTCAAAGGGCTTATGAAGTCTCCCCTACTCTTAGTGGCACCGCCAATGGTTTTGTAGAATATGTATAAAATATTATCAAATACAAATTGCGAAAGGATTATTATTTTGGAAATATGACATGATAGACCTACTTTTATCAAAGATCAAAATTGCAACATTTTTCAGGAACGAAACACCTCCACAAAAATCTCAAGAAGACAAGTCAAAAAGGCAAGGACTTCGTCCCATCTGGTAAAAGCATTGCGAGCCAAATGAAGGACTTCCCTCGCGCCATCTTCAATCTCCTAACAAACCTTCCTTACATTTGTATCTGCCTCTCAACCGCCGCCGAGTTTTTCATCATTGCTTGTCTCTCAGTCTTTGGACCTAAATTTGTCGAATCTCAGTTTTCGCTAACGGCAGCGGAGGCGGCGCTACTTGTCGGTAAGTTACTTTTAAATTTTAGAATGAAGTACGAGAGAGTATAAGACAAGGGCATAGGACGGGCCCATAAAGCCTTTCGTTGAGAGGGACACCCCAGGGGAGTCAGTTTGTGAGGGAGACATGAACCCAGAGCCTCTCATAGGGAACATGGAACCAAAACATATCCCGGTTACAACAGTTACAGTTACAATTTTATTCAATTTTCAGAAAATGCTGCCAAATGTTACAAAAAAAAATTCTTCATTTTTGCTAGAATTTTCCTACAATTTTAGCAAGATCTTAATCAAGTTTATCAAAACTTTCCTTCAAGTGAATTTTACTTTAATTATTTCCGGGTTTTATCTCTCCAATCTGAAAGAAAGCATTCAACCGGAAGGTGGAATCCTCTCAAAGCGTATATACCTCCTCCCGCCTCGTTTCTATTAACGGCTCTGGTACAAGTATGATTTGATGAATGACAAAATGATCCAAAGACGGCGAATCTGGAAGAAAAAAGGGGAGGGAGAGGGGGAAGGGGGAGGGAGACATGTCCCACAATAAAAAAAATTGGAGAACGAATATGTACCCCCCTACAAAAATGAAGCCTTATATAAAGCCTATTGGATTTTTGTCTGGGTTCCTTTCCCCGTCCCCTATGTTCAAAAGAAATCGCCGCCACATTTAATCGTCATTTTCTATCCTTTGGAATTCGTTATAACTTTCAAAGTTTAATTAATTTCAATTCATTTGATTATATTCCAGGTATTGTAATCATACCATCTGCCTTTGGAGGCGTCCTTCTTGGCGGATTCATCATCAAGTGGTTGAAGCTGGAGTTCCGAGGCCGCATCATCTTTAATATCTCTACCTTGGGGTCGTCTTGGTTCATGATGGTCATTTTCCTCTTCAGTTGTCCGAACAAACCATTTGCAGGAGTGACAGTGGACTACAACAACGTGTGAGTTTACAAAGTCCGTAAATGCACAGGAAACTCTCGTGAACTTTCATGTTCATAAATCAATATATCTATATATATATATATATATATATATATATATATATATATATATATATATATATATATATATATATATATATATATCTATATATATATATATATATATATATATATATATATATATATATATATATATATATATATATATATATATATATATATATATATATATATATATATATATATATATATATATATATATATATATATATATATATATATATATATATATATATATATATATATATATATATATATATATATATATATATATATATATATATATATATATATATATATATATATATATATATATATATATATATATATATTAAAATTCTTATTCCGTTAAGGAGATATCTAAGTTTAAAGTTTGGTATCATTTGTGTAGAAACGACTGAAATCAAACTACAGTAGTTGTGATGTTCTTGCGTCATATTTCCTAAAGTCTTGATGTATTCTATCATATTTTGTCGTGCAATTTTGTGGTCTAAAAACCATGGGATAAGTCAAAAGGTAGAAGAACTGAATCTAGGAAGGGTATTTATCATTTACAATTTGAAGAAAGTTTGAGGGAAAATGATTTAAAAAGTGAACAATTTAATAAACTTTCTTTAAAATACATTAACAATTGTTAAGAGTGTGAGCATGAAGACGCCAGCTTTTCACATTATACTTATTACACCAGTCATTTCTACACCGAGACAGAGCTTTAAACTTGAATATCTCCTTAACGGAATAAGATTTTTGAATATATCTTCATTATTATGTTTCTTTTGAAGTCCTCTTTTATAAGAGTTACTTGCCTGACCACTGAACTAAACCTGTAACGAAATAAGATTTTTGAATGCTTTCGTCACCATTTTGTTTCTTTGGAAGTCCTCTTTCATATAAGATATACTTGCTTGACCACTGAACAAACTCTTTAATGATTGACATGGGGTATAACATGCACTTTATAAGAACGTGCTTGCCCACCATTTCATAAGTATATTGTCTTAAATCTACATTTATGACATCACATTAATTGTATATTCTGTGAAGTCAAACTGGTGAAATCTTTGAAATGTAATAAATGAAAATTCCCTGAAATATTCCATTACATGGTTGGTGGCTAAGGAGTCATGGGCTCTCATCCGCTAACGCTAAGGAAACCGTTCATAAGTACCGGTCGGACGGACCTTCATGGGTCGCCAGTGCACCACAACTGGTTATCAAAGGCCGTGGACATTGACTTGGTTGTCGATGTTATGTCTGTCCGTACGTCGTACCTGTGTTCTCGTCCGGGTCGTATTAAGCGTTTCGTGATAGCATTTGTACTATCATAACCGAATACGCAGGCGACGACCCCGTCATTGTAATTGTGTGTTCAACTCTCTCTCTCTGACCTTCATGTCTGGAGCGAGTAAGTATTCAACTTGTTTTAATGGAGATGATAAAGATAATAATACCATACTCTATATTTCATCCTGAAATTCCAGAAACACACAACTTTCGGTGGGTGAATCACAACTGAACGTTTCTTGTAATTTCAACTGCCATTGTTCCAGTGACTACGATCCTGTATGCGGGTCTAACAATATACTCTATTACTCTGGATGCTACGCAGGCTGTGCTATGGTAGATGATTCTTTAGAAAACAAGGTGAGAAGCCATTTAATGCCAAACTATGAAGGTTGTGACTTGAGTTCATTTCCTAAGCAGTTAAAATGATTACATAGTGGTCAAGTATGGCAGTGCCGTAGCCTCATTTCTCTGCGGTCCTACTTGGTTGTGCTTGTATAAAAGTATGCAGAAAGTGTGGGGGCACATGACGCCCCGTCCCCAGGAATTTTGTCCGTGGGTCCTACTATTTTGGACCCATCAATGGTCCTATACTATTTCGTACTCGCATAAAACTATATGGCTGTACTATAATAGATGATTCTTCAAGAAACCAAGGTGAGAAGCCCTTTTATGCAAAACTATGAGGTTGTGATTTGTTCAGAAACCATGGTGAGAAGCCCTTTAATGCAAAACTATGAGGCTGTGATTTGTTCAGAAACCATGGTGAGAAGCCCTTTAATGCAAAACTATGAGGCTGTGATTTGTTCAGAAACCATGGTGAGAAGCCATTTAATGCAAAACCATGAGGTTGTGAAACTATGAAAACCATGGTTGTGATTTGTTCAGAAACCATGGTGAGAAGCCCTTTAATGCAAAACCATGGTGAGGAGCTATGAGGTTGTGATTTGTTCAGAAACCATGGTGAGAAGCCCTTTAATGCAAAACTATGAGGTTGTGATTTGTTCAGAAACCATGGTGAGGAGCCTTTTAATGCAAAACCATGAGGTTGTGATATGTTCAGAAACCATGGTGAGGAGCCTTTTAATGCAAAACCATGAAAAACCATGGTGAAGTCCTTTAATGCAAAACTTTGAGGTTGTGATTTGTTCAGAAACCATGGTAATGCCAAATTAATGAAAACCATGAGGTTGTGTTTGTTCAAAAACCATGGTGAGTCCACTAATGCAAAACTAAGGCAGTTAAAACCATTACATAGTGGTCAAAACCATGAGGTTGTGTGTGACTTGAGTCCACTTCTTAAGCAGTTAAAATGATTACATAGTGGTCTCATTTCTCTGCGGTCCTACTTGGTTGTGCTTGTATAAAAGTATATAGAAAGTGTGAGGGGACATGACGCCCCGTCCCATGAATTATGGCCGTGGGTCCTTCTATTTTGGACCCATCAAATGGTCCTATACTATTTCGTACTCGCATAAAACTATACGTATCAAGAATTGCATGAGAGTGATGTAATTTCACGCAGATGCGGTGTGAAGGGTTATGCGGAACCAGAGTCGGGCAGGGAGGCTTTATGGGGCCGTGCCTTTATGACTGAGAGAGCCCAGATATGCTTAAGTATCATTATTATGAAAATAGGCCCATTCGGGAAAGGGGCCTTCGGAGGATCAGAGCACGGGGCTCTTGTGTTAATGGCATACACAACAACGTAGTCAGTGTCCAAACAATATATAATATGAATGTGTGTTGTGTGTGTGGGTGGTGGGCACAGAAAGAGGGGGAGGGGGGGGGGGAGGAGGGGGTGGCTGGGGATCCAATAACATTTGATGTCAACGTTAAAATATGTGTGCAGGGGAAAGGGGGGGGATTTGTTCTGAAACGTGGGAACCCAAAATCTTGGGTCTCTGTCAAATTTTATTAAAATAGAAAGAAATGATCAATATGTTTGTCAATTTTACTTATTAGAATTTTGTCGAATTAAATTACGCTTTGTTTTCATTTCAAGAAGACTGTTTTCAATTTGTTTAATCCTAATTTGATTTTTTAAATCTCACATGACAGGAATTTAGCAGTTGCAGTTGTATACCGGGGCCAGGGATAGCAACTCAAGGAAAATGTATAATGGAAGAGAAGTGTAATCTTCAGGCGCCATTTTTCACCGTCATGTTCTTCGTTTTATTCTTAACGTTCATCATCGTAGCACCTGTCATCATGGCAACACTTGCGTAAGTTAACAGAACTATTCCTATTTATCCGTATTAAGAAATACTGCCAGGGCCTTTTTAACACACTAACTGGGGGCCATTCCCCTCCCCCACTCAGCAAAGTGGACCCCCAGTTGAGCATTTTGGCTCCACAGTTTGGTTCTTTTTGGTCCCATTAAACAAAATTAATTGTACATTTTTTTTAAGAAAAGAAATTTTTTGAAAATATAAGAAAATGTTCCTACAATCGAAGAAAATTGTCCGGAAATGAAAGAAATTGCCCTAAAATTGGCTATAAGAGTTCCGAAAATTGAGAAAAATGTTCCGAAAATAAGCAAAATGTTCCGATGATTAAACAAAATTATCCTGGATATGGAAAAAACAACCCGAAAATGAAAGACAATTTCACAAAAATGGAAGAAAACGTTCTGAAAATCGAAGAAAATTGTCCTAAAATTTCCTGAAAAGTGAAGAAAATTTTCCAAAAGAGTTTCCCCGGGGGATGTGGGTATATAACAAGTTGAAAATTGAATTTAACGAAAAGATCCCTCTTGTATATCCCCCCCCTCCCCCCTATCCAAGCCACTAAGAATTGCAAGCCACTAAGATTTTTTCTTCTTCTAAGGCAATGAATACTGCCATCTTAAATAAGGAATCTCGTCTCAAGAAAATAGCTTGACCCTGCGCCTGCCCCTCCCCCCCTCCTGGTATTTCTACTAGTAACCGCACTAGTAACGTCACTTCTCCAGCGGTTATTGATTGGCTTGTCAGTATGTGTGCACATATTTAAACCAATCCAAAACAAATTATATATCTACAAAATACTTTAAGACCACGAGGCCCCGGCTTCAATCCTGGGGTGGGTAGACACGCCAGTGCACCACAACTGGTTATCAAAGGCCGTTTGACTTGTCGATGTTATGTCTGTCCGCACGTCGTACCTTTCTCGTCCGGGTCGTATTAAGCGTTTCGTGATAGCATTTGTACTATCATAACCGAATACGCAGGCGACGACCCCGTCATTGTAATTGTGTGTTCAACTCTCTCTCTCTCTTAAATTCTATTGCATACATCTGTCGGTACTTCTATTCGCGCTAGCACGATAACTGGCATCAAAGCGCTAAGCACACCAAAAATCCAGGCATCTTTTATTGTTTTCCTCGGCGTTTTCGTATAACCCTTTTGAGAGAAAAAAATGGTGGAAAACACCAATTAATCATTTTTAGAGCCTCTGGCATTATATTGGGGGTGGGGAAGGGGAAAGGTGTGGGATGAACAACAAAGAGTAGCGTACAGGTTTTTTGGTGCAGTGGACAAATACGAATGCTTTGAAAAACACTACCTTGGATATCAACATAGGTCGTTCCGAAGCCTTTCCTGTATTTTTCATGCTTTTATAATGGAAAAAACCCCAAACATCAATGGGGGTATAGGCGTACGGAACAATTTTTTCAGGGGGGTTGAGCCATTCTTACCCCAGAAAAACCTGAAATGCCCAAGAAAAAAAAGGAGTAAATCTTTGGTACATGGTAACTTAAGGAGGTTATTCATTTGTTATGTATACCCAATTTTTTAAAAGGAGGGGAGGAAGGAGAGGAGGAGGGGAGGGGGAGGGGGTGAAACAGTTTTTCCCGAGGAAACCCGAATTGCAAAAGGAAAAAGTAAATTGACGCTGGGTTTGTCTACGACAAAATGATCAGACTTTGACAACTTCATTTTCCCTAAAAACACAACTTTTTTCTTCCTTTCTTGGGACCGAATTCCCTGACTTTTCCCAATCATTTGTCCGAGAAATTGGCTTCGCCCCAACTCCAGGGGGATACAGCCCCCTCGATCCCTGGCCCGTACGCCTATAAACGGGGTCTCAGTCAAAGAATCCCCTTTTTTGTGACTGTGCATCACTTTTAAAATTCAATATATGACCTGAAAATGTCTGTTATCGGGTTATACGCACAGTTTCAACTTGTTGTTTTATTCCATGCAGGGTGGTAGCTGAAAATCAAAGGACCCTATCGCTCGGGCTTCAGTCGATGATATACAGACTGCTTGGTAGGTATAGGCATAGTGCTTACGTTGGTGATTCTGACGCCATGTTGTATCCGCCCTGCTGTATTGACAGGCAGGGCCGTAATTCTCATCCGGAAAGTGTGTGTGTGTGGGGGTGGGGGGCATGGCCTCTTTGGAAAAAAGTGGAGGAGGGGAAAAAAGGCAAATTTCCCCTAAAATGTCCTGAATTTTTGATCTTCTGAAAGTGGCGCATATGCCCCACCAATGATTTGGTCGATCATAGTTTTTTCTTTCTTATTAAATCATCAATTTCTATTAGACTAAAGAAGCAAGATTGAATCGTAGTATGATTTTAAGTGTTCATTAAGAAAAACTAGACAAAATGGATATTTTTAAAATTGCAAGCGAATTTTGGCAAATGACTCAAGAAAGTCAACATTTGGCAGAGTCAGTGAAAACGACGTTAATCGGTTTTAGGATCTACGTCAAATTGGTTCCTCATGTCTTCCAATACATTGTCAGATTATAGAGTTACTTACTATATTAAGAGAAAACGGTTGATTGGATGTAAGTTATTCTTTGCTTTCTTTTTATTTTCTATTCCTCTTTTTCAGGCACTGTCCCTGGACCAATAGTGTTCGGCTTATTGATCGACAGCTCTTGCATGATATGGGAAGACGCAGCTTGTGATAGTTTTAGCACTTGCTGGCAATACGACAACGCAGACTTTGCGTATTATGCCTTTCTTATTCTCTTCACGTGTCGTGCTATATCTGTAATGTCGTATCTTCTGGCCTTAATAACTTACAAACCGGCGGAGGACCCAGAACACGACAAGAAAACAGCTCTTGAAATGAAAGGTTCGGATGAGGTAGAGACGGTTGTAAATGAAAAAGAAGGAAACTCTTGAATTCGAGGGTCAGGAAATGAGAAACTATGCAATCTGTCAGGAGTGCATGTCACTAAACAAAAATTACAGTAAAATGGTTTTTGATCTTTTAGCCTTAATTGTGAGACTTCGATAAGTCAGGTTCTTCGATGTGACAACGGCGGAATTAAAGGAGGGGTGTGGTGGCATTAGGGGGTGAAGCGTTGACATGTCGAGGGTCGGTATATGAAAAGCTATGCTCTTATGTAGGAACGTCTTTAAACAGAAATACCGCACAATGCTAAGATATTTGACCTTCTTGCCTTAATTCGTTTCTGTTTTGACATAGTGGAGAAAGTAAGGTTGACTGGAAAACGTCTTTCGTTTTTATTTAGTCACGAATGTCTTTAAACGCATGTTAATATTATTTTTGTGTTTATTTTCCTCCTTTTCTAAACCAATACTTTATTTAGACTGTAAATAACCAATAAATGACACAAGCACAAAAACAAATACTTGTTAATTATAGTATTATGCAATTGCAAAAATTAATCTTTAATAATTGCATATTCGTCATTATGTCAAAACCAAAAACTACTTTTGAACATTCGCCACTACATGTAAAATCAGGGACAAATTGTGAGATTTTGGCATGGAAGGTCTTTGAGGTGACGCCGGTAGAATTTAAGGAGGGGCGTAAGATGCAATCCAGTGGCGTACCCAGAGGGGGCGAGGAGTGATCTCCCCCACCCCCTTCCTCCTTATATTTTGTTCGGTCGGTTTAGATTTTAATCCATCGGTTCAGATTGGTGCCGTCAGTTCAGATTGGTGCCGTCATTTCAGATTGGCGCTCTCGGTACACTTGCACCATCGACTTCATTAATATGCGTGTGGTGCAGTAGTGTCGGTTGAGACTAGTGCCAAGTGTCAGTAATCATGTAATAAAATGTTATTTTGACAATAATTGATTATAACTTTCTCAGAAAAAAGGGGTTCTTCGTTATATATTAAACATCCGTACGATTTTGTATTTAAATACATGAAGACACAGAGCGAGAAAGAGAGAGTGGAGGGGGAAGGGGGTTTCGGGGGAGGCATGCGATACAGAACAGGCTCATTTCAAAAGTTTGACAACAATTACACAAGTTTGTAGTAAATTATTGAAAACCTTTCTTTTAGACTGCCCATATTTTTCTCAGAGTGATGATAAACCTATAACCATGTTCTAACGTAAACAAAACATGACTGTATATTTCCACATTATGCGTTTTCATGATTTTGTGTTTTGTATATGGTGTATTTTGTATGTTGTGTATTATAGCTCTGTTTGACATAAATTTTGACTTCTTACTATGCGTTGTGACATACTTTTTTTCCCTTGAAATGTTAATTTTGCGAAAGTGGGCCCCTGGACCCCATGCCGATAAATCGAGCGCTTTGCGCTGTGATACCTTCAGTGTTACCTCGACTACACCACTACATATCTTGTCACTTCAATTACCCTAACCCCCCCCCCCCCTCTCCTCTACCCACAATATGAAAATCTTGGCTACGCCACCGGTGCAATCTATAAAGAGTGTGGTTATAAATACAGCAAAATGGTGATGTCTTTGACCAGTTGACCTTCTTTCCTAAACTGTGATTTGATAATTTAGGTCTTTGAGGTGACAACGGCGAAATTAAGGGGAGGGAGAAAGGGAGGGGGGGGGGGAGGGAGGGGGTAAAGCGTTTATATTTTGACTGGCATGAAATGAGAAACTATGCAATTTGTTAAGAGTGTCATTAAGCAGAAATATTTAATACAATAGTCAGTTCGCTGACTTTCTTATTTTGCGAGGAGAATTTTAGAAGTCATTTCCCTGAGGTGACGCCAGTGGAATAAACGATAAGGGGAGGTAAAGCCTTGCCTCAGGTAGTTTTCTTGTGAAGGGGACAAAATAAAACAGTATTAAAGATGTTGCGTTTTAAGAACATCGGTCTGCTTATTGGGGCATGCGCACAGAACACTAAGAGGATAAACAAGGGCAGGTTTATTTCACGAGTAGTGAAAGTGTTGTCAAGGGGCGGGGCAGGAAAAGTTTCACATTTCAAGTGTGAGAAGCGATCGGAACCCACAACACATTAAAAAGTCAAATTAAGACATAGCCTATAGGCTACAGTCTGAATGAAAATTCATCAAACGGTCTGAGCGTTCTATCAGTATTGCTGCAGTGATTCTCTATTGTATAGTTATATTTGATCACTGGTATATTTTTTATTATTATAGAAATCATATTTATTTTATTTTACAAGCAGTAACCAAGATTTTTTATAACAGACACTGACACTATTCCACGAGATCGGGGCACGGAAGTTGGGGGTTACTTGAAAGACAAACGATTCCGTGTCCCTTGCTGGCTTGGGATATGTGCCATACCATGTTATGTTCATTTATATTCTGTTTTCTATATGAGAAGATCTCATTCCTAAATATATGTATTGTAAATAGTATTAATTACATTTATCTGGAACTAAAGATTGAATCAATTTCTGTGAAAGAACAACTGCGGCGTCAATATTCTTTTATTCTTATATCACTGATAAAATAAGGAATATAAGTTTGCAGCGATGGAGTTGAGTTTCTCCCATTCTAGCATGCCTATATAGTCTGAGTTGTAGTTGTACCCGAATTGAGTCTCAGCGGCAATACGTAACTCGAGACCGGACTCGATTCATTGTAATCTAGTTCACCCCCATCCAATTCCAAGTCCACTCCATTCCCCCCATCCAACCTTCTGACCTTGTAATACCCTAGGCCTGTTGTCAAAAGTCAAGCGGCAACACAAGACTCGATTCCTTGTAGTCGAATGTACCCCATCCGATTTCGAATCCACCCCACTACCCCCATCAGCCCATTCAAATCTAAGGCCTATAGCACCCGGGACCCAATTGGACTTCAGCCGCAACAGAGGGGGCTTAAAGATGTAAGCATGATCGTGATTCCTCCCACGGCCCGAGCTACTCCCCCTTGTCGGTGGTAGCTTTACTAGTTTTTATGAAACTTCAAAGGACTTGGTGTTATTATAAATGATTATTAATACAGGTTGGAGTGTAAACAGAGAGTGAGATCCAGGACACGGGGAGGGGAGAGGGCTCGGTAGCATGTTTTAATGTGAGGGAAATATTGCAAAAAATTCAAAAAATTGCTCAGTAAATGTTTAGTTAACGTAATTAACAATGAAGGGATTTGCAAATGAGTAGCATCGTTGGATAGAAGCATAATTTTTCAGTGCAGTTTTCCGCTTGTAACCGGTTTATTCTTTGTTATTCTTCTGCCCTGCGAGGTGACCCTTCCTACTCCCATAGGAGCGAGAGTTAACACAGTAACATACTTATTTTCATATGATGTCCAAAGCGTCGAAATACCCACGGAACTCCATATTCAGCCCTTCTACATTACAACCCAGTTGCAGCTGTGCAGTGCATATGTGTCTACACCCATGATTTATTTAAACAAGGTAACATTTTAGCGGCGAGGTCTTGGTGGTGGGTGGTAGGGTGATGATAAAATATTTCAGAATACACACATGGAATTTTGATATTGCGGCAATGCCCATTCATAATTTAAGGGTTAGGATGTTATTATTAGTGTTGGAGGAGGAAAATGCTCCAAGACCCCTCCCCTTATTGGATTGGTTCCCTTGGCTGCCAGGCTACGCCACCGCCCTTAAACGGTTCTGAAGACAGCCGATACAGGGTTATTAGAAAAGATAACGTATCACTCGAGTGGCACACACTTATATATAACTCTTGTATATTGAGACCACTTATACAACACTCTGAGAATTAATCTTAATATAAACATACACACTAAGTCAAATGGTAACCTTTAGACATTTAATTGGTGCTGTACTATATTACAGGTCAATTACAAACTTTAGTTTGGCGACTTGAAATTATTTTAACGGTGCATGTAGACAATATAATTAATCCGAAATATTATGAAGAACTTTGCCCGAGCTGTTTATGTAAGGGACATGACATATTTCGATACTTAAGCTGAAACTTACCAGTACAAGGACCAAAATTGATATATCGATACTCGATCATCGATATTCTACGATAATCATACAAACTGATGATTAACAGTTAAAATCATGTCAGACCAATCTTCGACAGACGTCACTAAAAACCAGGAAGATAATTCATTAACGCAGGAAAAAGAAAAGACGAATCATGAAAATACCGCAGTTAACTTTACGGGAACGGAGGTATTTGTCGACGACGGCGGTAAAGTTGACTTAAATGCCGACGAATATGAAGATGACGATGATGACGACAATCCGCAGTGTGGTTGGTTTAATCTCAGACCAAAATGGATGCAGGTGAGCGAAAATCATCTATTTTGCATTTCTACTTATGTATATTGTACTACAAGCAATATGGGAGGGTGGGGAGGGTGGGGTGGGACGAACGGGATGAGAAACGAGGATGGCCGCCTTCTAAAAATTCCTCCAAATTTGAGAAAACTCGATGAATATGTTGGGTAGCAAACATGAAAAGCAAAAAGAACTGATCAGCAGCATGATTTACCACAAGAAGTCAAACTCTGCAGAAAATAACTGAAAATCAGAAAAGAAAAAATAGAATAACAATCATTCGGCAAAACTTTCCTGACCCTTACGCCTGTAAATGATTATAACTTAACGGACTATTACTAGTTACAGTTCAGCTTCTACGCAATATTAGTTCATTTTGCTACGCACGATGCAATGTAATGTCAACAAAGGGTACTTCTCTATGGACTGGGGCAATGCAATGCCAACGAAGGGTACTTCTATATGCACTGAGGGGAGCAAGCTTTCGAAAAGTGTGTGGAGAGGGAGAACGGCCTCATACGGGGACTTTCAAGTCTTATGTCCCCTCCCAATATGTAGATAGATTAAATGAGCCCAAAACAACAAAGTTAAGTGAAAGGGGAACCTTATTTTTAGAAAGGGGCACTTTTTCCAATATGGACACATTCCTTCTGTACACGGGACTGACATGGGACTGACATGGGACTGACATGGGACTGACATGGGACTGACATGGGACTGACATGGGACTAACATGGGACTGACAAAATCACCAGTTTTCTACTACTAGGATAGTAATTGAGGAGCACTTTAAATTTTTAAAAGGAACACTTTTGTAATTTTTCGGAAAAGTGGCACTTTTCCTCAGTGTCCCTCCCCCGGCTCCAACACCTATGTTTATGGACCTTGTGGGACACCTCCGCCTGCTTGCATGTATGTCTGTGCCTTGGCATCTGAAAACATATGAACATCTGCAAACTGCCAGTACCCTGCATGGTCATGGTACAAATGTTTATTGCCACGACTTTATAAATAATTACAACAAACAGACACATATAGAGGCACGTTTTAAATATTTACTAAAACAAAACAAAAACAAAATCACAAACATAAAATCTTTTCTTCTCTTAAAGGTGTTTAATGGTGGAGGTGGTTTTCTTCTGTTCATATCGATGTACTCCATCGCCCAAAGTACGACAGTAAACGGACTTGTCTACGTCATCACAACGACTTTAGAGAGGCGATTCAGTCTGCCAAGCGCACGAAGTGGCTCAATATCAAGCGCATATGACTTGAGCGTGTTAATCGTCATCCTGTTCGTGACCTATTTTGGGGAAAGGGCGCACAAACCAGTTTGGCTTGGAATCGGTGCTTTCATATTTGGCTGTGGATCATTTCTGTTTACATTACCCCACTTTTTAACTGGACCGTACGAGTATGGAACGGTAAGTCGATTGGCAAACCACGGAAGTAGTGGCGGCGCGTACTGATGCCGTTCTATATAGGCGCACGACGCGGAGCGGGGATGGGGTGAGGGCAATGTGCCCTTTGAAAGGAATACAAATTCGTGGTTGCAGGCTTTTTCTTGCCGGTTATGAGGTAAAATTGGGAAAATTAATCGGGGCTAGGGGGGAGGGGGAGGGAGACCAATTTGATTTTATCATATTCTGTGAATCTCATTACAAATGTTTGACAATTTGACCAAAAGCTAGCCGACTGTCACAGGGGACTACCCATCACCAATGAAATATTCCTTTTTACTACTTTTTCATAATGATTTCTGAATCATTATTGTTTTCTGATTTTTTTTTTTTTTGCTTTCTGCTTTCTAAATCCTTAGTATAGATCTATTCAAATCGACTCGATTTAATTCCACTTAACTCAGATTGTACAAATGGTTACATATCTCTTTAATTATTCCTCTATAGACTGTGTGCAGGTTGAACTTGTATACAAAGTCGTAAGTATACTACACTTTTGTTTTCAAATAACATGTGCACTCTTTTATTTGAAAACGCTTCAATAAAGCCACACTTAATGAAAATATGATTTATGGGTTCTCTTTTGTTACAGGCGGTGCAGGAGTCTGCGTGTAGTATCAACCGGACCCTTGGTAACACGTGCGACGCGGAAGAAGATGAAAACTTGAGCAAGTACTACTGGGTTTTTATAGCAGCGCAGGTGCTGCACGGTATCGGTGCGTCGCCCCTTTACACCCTTGGCCAGACTTACATTTACAGCAATGCAGATCCTAAAGTAGGATCGGTATATATTGGTAAGATTGTGCTGATTTGCAAACAAGTCATATATTTTGTTACAAATAGATGTTTTTTGATAAGGGTACCTTCTCTATGGGACAGTAGTGTGTTCGTTCCTAGAATCGTTTCCCGTACGGTGCCACAATGGGAAAAAGCCCTATGCCCGGTGCAAGGAGAAAGAAGTGTGCTTCAGGAATATGTTCCAAAGCTTTATTTATGCCCCTGAATATAGGTTTAATGAATTCGTCGTCATAACATAATTTCAATGCTGTTTACTTCTAGCCCGAACCAGCCATTCCCAAACTCTTGCGTACCCGATTGCTTCTCCCCAAATGCTACACCCTGTATAGTTCAAAAGATGACAAAGATATCTGAGATTTAAAAAGAGCAGCAAATAATGAGATCACCTATTTACTGACCATATTTTTCATGATTCTTCCGATTGATCAAAAGGTGTGTTTCAGATTGCCGGTAATTTTGCGCCTGCGATCGGGTACATCGTTGGCGGGTATTTTCTTACAATCTACACCGACATGAATTTACAGGATGAACAGAGGTGAGTAAAATGAATAAAAAACATTATTCATTTATATAGTATACCGTCTAACAGTGTTGAACATTATGCCGCTATGACAATCAGGGCCCCATGCTCCGATCCTACGAGCCCCTCCTTTGATCTGCTCAGTGATCTTGTTGGGTACCTCGGTTGGAATGAAGGCTGAAAACGTGTATCTGGTTGTGAAAATGTACCAAAAGAAGCTTTGTTTTAAGGCGATGAATTTTGCTCTTTGACAGGGTATGCATGTTAAAACCCATTATTGGATGTCCTTGTTCATATTCTTCCGGACAAATTGTTTGCTGATGAGCTATTGTGTTGCTCTCACACCTGGATGTGATGGGGCGTGGAGTTTGTCAAACATCTGTCGTCTCGATTGTTTCGTGACATAAGGGCGTTGTGTTCCTTGTACCAAGTCACAGATAATACCTTCGTCGCTGAAGGGCAATGGTACTTCCTTCAATTGTAGGGATGAAGTATTGGCTAGCTCCTGTAGCTCATCATCGTCTCTCTGGCTATAAGCAAGTTGAACAGCGCTGATTGGACTTGAGTTTGGATGCCATAAACATTTCTAGACAGGGCATCGGCCACAACATTACCTCTTCCAGAAATATGCCGGATAGCGGTTGTGAAGTGGGCTATGTAGTTGAGATGTCTAACTTCTGTTGGCGAATAGCGTTTTGCGTGCGCGTTGAATGCGTGAGTGAGTGGCTTGTGATCGGTCATCACATGGAAGGTCATGGCTTCCAAAAGATGTTGAAAATGACGTATTCCAAATAGATAGCGAGAAGTTCCCGGCTGAAAGTACTGTGACAAGTCTCGTTCGGCTGGAGTTTCTTTGAGAAAAATGCCAGTGGTTGCCAAGTATCGTGTACCCATTTTTGTAGCACATTACCGATGGCGTAATCAGATGCATCGACAACTAGGCTGAGAGTGGCATCAGGGCAAGCATGCAAGGACGTGCCAAGAGTGTGGCGTCTGCTAATACAACTTTTAGCTCATTTAACGCTTGCAGTCGAGTTTGGTCCAATTAGATACTTACCTTTGATGACTTAGAAGGTCGGTTTGCGAGCATGTCAGTAAGTGAAAGAGCTAACTGTACACAGTTTGGGAGAAATCTGTAATACAAAATTATCAGATCTAAGAATTCTCGTAGCTTGCGAACCGAGATTGGAGCTGTGAATTCGCTTATAGCTTTCACTTTAGAAGGAAGTGGTTGAATTACTTTCTCGCTGACTTGATGGCCCACAAATTATAAAGTGGGAACGCCGAAGACACTTTGCTGGTTTGATGTCAATGCGGTAGTTACTTATCCTTTGGAAAAGTTGTGAAAGATGCTCTACATGCGCTGTTTCAGATGCGCTTGCTACTAGCAGGTCATCTATGTAAGTATACACAAATGGCAAAACGCGTATAATGACGTCAATAAATCGCTGAAAGTTTTGTGCAGACCGAAAGGCATTCGTAGAAACTCGAATAACCCGAAAGGTGTCGTTATGGCAGTTTTATGTATGTCTTCTTCAGCTATAGATATTTGATGGTACGCCCGTTGAAGGTCTAGTTTAGAAAAAAAAAAAAACTTTTTGCCATACAAGGATGATGAGAAATCTTGTATGTGGGGAATTAGGTAGGAATCAAATGTTGTATATTTGTTAAGAGCTCTGTAGTTTCCACATGGTCCCCAGTCTCCAGACGCCAAGTTTTATCATGTGCTCGAACTCTGATTTTAAAATCTTCATTCTTCTGGAACTAGTCTCCTGGGACGGCAGGATACGGGTCTACCCGTTGTTACGATATGGTGCTTGATATCGTGCTTAAGGTCAGCCGTGTGGTAACTTAACTTTAAAAGTGATAAAAAGTTCGTAACTTGGCTTCCTGTCAGGCGACTGCGTCGCGCCCAATCGCTGGTTTTGAAGTTTGACGCCTGTTTTGCGATGTAGGTGCATGGGTCGCGACACTTGGTTGCAGTATCCCCAAACTTCTTGTGGCACCAGCAAATTGTTTCTTTTGAGGAGTTATCCTTAAATTTGACCGATTTGGTCTGACTTGGATTCCTACTGGATGAGCTGGAAGACCTGGATTGTTTGAGACGGAAAATATCTGATGACATTTTATCTATTTTTGCTGTAAGTTGTTTGACCTGTTTACTTACCACTGGAATTTCTTGTACTAGGTCTGGGTTGTTGGCTGAATCCTAAACCTGTGCTATGATTGACGTGTTTGGGCGAGCAACATCCATGATCTTGTCGGCTATGTCCGCCATTTGGTCCAGCCTGACCTTGCCAATCGTCCCGCCCCAACTGTCCGGATGCTTGTAGAGAGGCGTTGAAGGAAAAGTTTACGTAGGATCTTGTCGTCCAACGTACTATCGCCTAGAAGCTGCCTCATGTACCAGAGAAGTTATAATGGTTTCTTATCGTCCAACTCTTCCGCTGTTAGAAGTTGTTGAAGCCTTTTTGCTCAGAGAGAGAAAGAGAGTGGATCGTGAAACTAATAGCTCCTTTAGGGATCCGTAGGGTTTATCTTTGTCAGGAGAAATAAAAATATCTCCGACTTCTTGGGCTATTTCTGATGGAAGTGCTGCAACCACATGATGATATTTCATGGAAGAAACAGTAATATGTGCCAGATGGAATTGTGCCTCGATTTGGGCAAACAATAGTGTTGCAGAATTAGCCCAAAATGGTGGGATCTTGACCCGAACTGTAGAAATTCCCTTTACTTCAATTTCGGTATCTGTCACTTTTTTACTCTCGTATGGAAGCCTTTGCAATTAAGGATGGTGAACCCGTTATTTGACTGCTGTTTCTTCTTTGGTAAAAGAGTGGAGCAACTCTTTAAACCAACGCCTTTTCTGGTGAGATTTTGCATGCAACCCGTCGTAGAGCTTCGAAAAATTGTTTCGTGTGCTTGTGCGTTGTCTACCTTTACGATTGTGTCTCTCACTTAGCTTGCGAATGGAAGTGTGCCAAGATAACTGAAATAAAGTATTTCGCACTGTCGTTGTTTGTCATGGATTGGGATAAAACAGTTTATTTAGTTCGTTGTGTCCAAATCACGTTCTTGGGCCAATAATTCACTTGAGGTTAAGATGGGCTCAATTGAGTTGTTTACTTGCCTGGATTTTTTAAACGATGTAGGCGGGATAGTTGCAAAGATGCAACTGATGATGAATACCTTTCGTGAATGATGTTTTTGAAATTTAGAAGTTTGTTGATTATTTCTCTTGTAGACACTAAGGACCTACACATTGTTCTTTTGGATTGTCGGTCTTGCGCTGTGAAACCTACGAGGGCATTAATACCCGCTGATAATTTGACAAACAAAAGGTCTTCTATATGAATATTACAAAAAGTAAGCTTCATAAGGGTTTCTGGAAGTAGTTAATCTATTTTGTAACCTCGTTTAATGACGAATTCAATATCACAAATACCAAGTTCCTTGATAACACAGGGATCAACATCATATGACCTTGATTCACTCACAAATACTTTATAAATATTTCGCTGCATTGGAAAATGACGTCAGTATTATCAAAGTCAAAAGTCTGGAAAATGGGGGCGCTAAAGTAGAATGATATAGCTTGTTGACTTAGTTTAAAGCAAATGTGGTTGATAATGGTTCATGAAACGGGGTCACCAAATATTGGGTGCCTCGGTTGGAATGAAGGAGACCCAAACAAGAGGGGAGAGGTCGTTAGACTTCAACTTCACCCTCATCCAAACCTTTACCGCTCAATTCCCCACTTAAATAAATGTACATAAAAGGAAAACTGTCCTTACCGGTTCTTGAGTTCTTGACACAAATGTTCTTTCGTTGATAAAATATTATCTGGGCTGTATGTACTACTGCCCTAAAGAGTATCCGAACTTAAATACAAGAAGCTCCATTGATAGCTTGGGAACGTAAAGTAAAAGTTAAGTTAAGCTGAATTAATGTTCATTGTTCATTATCCTACACGAAATATGCATGACAACAGTATGTGTATGAATACACGTTTAGCGCGAAATAAATCGTTGAAAAGAATAAAAGTCTGAATGTTAACTTAAGAATGAATGATCCATCACAATTCCGCGAATCCATAGAATAGATATTATCAAATATATCTTTTGCAAAACATGTGATTACGTACAATACACATGTGACTACGTACGATAAAGTCGAGTAAAAGTTTATGGCTTGTGGATTATTCAATGTCCAGACTGCCAGATGGCGAAAGCTAAAAGTAATAAGAATGGCGCTATATAACAATGTAAAACAAAGTCAACTGCGAAAGCACTACAAAATTGCAGAATTGCCACTATAATCTCACACTCACATGGGCACAGTCGAATGTTTGTGCAGATTTGAACTAAATCTGATACTTCTATAACTTATCCGTAACAACCACCTTGATCAATTTTGTATTTGATCTAACCCCCATGTTTTAAACCTCCGAATACTCCTCCCCCACTTAATATGTTAGCATCCTTAGACCCTCTCGAGACATTTGATGGCACGGCCCTAAACCATCCAGTCCAAATCTGTCCTTTAAACTGGATGGTGCTAGGATTTAGGATAGGCTTCTCGATGTGGTGGGGCGTGCTCAATTTGTCTACCATATTGTTACGCTAAATTGTGCACGGAATTGTTTGGGGAAGGTTTGCCCGACGGAGGGAACAGCAATTCCTTCCCATATAGGTGTAAAGCTTGATTGGGGCAGGTTTGCCCAAGGGTTTGATTAGGCAGGTTTGCCCGACGGAGGGACAGGTTTGCCCGACGGAGGAGACAGCAATCCCTACCCATATAGGTGTAAAGCTTGATTGGGGAAGGTTTGCCCTGACGGAGGGGACAGCAATCCCTACCCATATAGGTGTAAAGCTTGATTGGGGCAGGTTTGCCTGACGGAGGGGACAGCAATCCCTACCCATATAGGTGTGAGGTGTAAGGGGACAGCAATCCTTACCCATATAGGTTGATTTTCCCCGGGGCAGGTTTGCCAGGTTTGCCCGACGGAGGGGACAGCAATCCCTACCCATATAGGTGTTAAGCTTCAAAAGCTCCAAAATGAGTTATGTAGAAGTCTGACAATAAAACACCACAAAGATTGTCATCACACTCCTACCCTCAACATCTTTATTCGTGCACGGATCACGCGTGTATAGGTGTATGGAGCCAAGATTGCGAAAATAAGGATTTTGATCACCTATCTTAATTGCCCCTTTGCGCCCAAAAGCATCAATGCAGAGGTGGGAACAGCAGCGAGATGTACATTGTATTCGCACTTAACCGCTCAGATCATGAAGTGATCGGTCTGATTAAGGGAACAGTATTCGAGAGAGAGCTGTTTGGCCGGTGCTCAAGAAAGGGTGGTCGCTGTTTTTATGAATTCGTTACCACATTATTAAACCATTTCCTTTCATCTTAATTTCGTTTGCTCCTCAAATACAGCATTACTCCAAAGAGTCCTCTATGGGTCGGCAATTGGTGGCTTGGATTCGTGTGCACGGGTTCCTTAGCTCTTCTGACGTCAATTCCGCTCATGGCTTATCCGAGGAGATTGCCTGGTAAGTTGATCACAAATTCGATTTTTTTCCGAACACGACAACCCCTGAATATAGTGATGAACCCATCGTCATATTTGTAGGGACAGCTATCTCGGGGTCAATAGGTCAAGTCATGTAACCGCCAATTGTGATAAATATTCTCTTAAAAGTGGTTGGGATTTGGGTGTGGAATATGGTTAATCAACTGGTATCACTTCCCCGCCCAGCATCAAATGAGCCGAACCGGTGGGGGAAAGGGAGTTTTATTATATTGTTCAATTATACTAAAAGTCTGCCAATAACATTTTAACGCAAAATACATTTTCAATGGGCAGATGTGTGAAGAGTAAATAGGGTAAGCCCTTTTCATGGGAAGGGAAAAACTCCTCATGCATATGGAAAATACACAAACTCACAATGAAATGACATTCAGATGAAATGTTCCCAATGATTTTATGTGAACATTGTCTTATTACGTTACTCGACCTCATTAGCCTCTCCAGTAATTTTAGGTGAATAAGTATCATCACGTAACCGGATCTCATTAGCCACAATATTTTTGTTTATCACATGTCACCTGACTTCATTAGCACCCACACCATCCCACCACAATATTAAATTATTGTATCTCTTGCGCAGGCACAAAACACTTCAATAAGAACGTCAAAAAGATGAACCAAAAAGGCAAAGATTTCGTTCGGTCAGGAGAAGGGGTCCGTAATGTTCTCTTGGATTTTCCTCGAGCTATTTGCAATCTTTTGACAAATATTCCATACATGTGCGTTGTATTGGCAACGTCGGCGGAGTTTTTCATCATCGCATGCATCTCGGTGTTCGGCCCGAAGTTTGTCGAGTCCCAGTTTACGGTGTCGACAGCTGAAGCGGCGATTCTCACAGGTGACATTCATTTCAGTTATACAGATTATGAATAAATACAAAGGGACTGCAGGGACATCTGATCAGGGTGGGAAGTGGAGGATGTGGGAGGTGTTGGAAGTGGAGGAGAGGGGAGGTTTGATGGAAGAGAATGAGGGGATAGGGTGTATAGGAGGGGAAAGGTGGATGAGGGGAGAGAAATAATGATGGCAGCAATGGAACGTAACGAGGAACTGGTACGCATGCCTGTAGAAATGGTTGGACCGAAACAATGAGGAATGACAATGGCAAATTATTTTTTCCTCGCATAAATATGGTTTTGGAGTATAACAATCGTTTTGTGTATGCGTCTATAAACTTTGAAGAAGAAAAATTCAAACCACAAAGGACACTTCTGATGCCCCTTGCCTCCGCACAACGGGTCCATCTTGTATCCGAGCGGTGGAAGGCGATCCCAGGATTATTCTCAAAGGGGGCAAGAACACTCCAAGAAGGGGAAATGGTCAGTCTCCATATTTCCATTTGATTTTATGAAGGGTCATAGACCCTCAAAAGGGGAACAGTGTCTATGTCCATACTGACTACGGATAATGGTGGAGGATGAGAGGTATGGTGCCCCAGCCCCTGCTAACAACGGGTAATGGTGAAGGACGAGGGGCACGGTGCCCATGCCCATGCTAACTACGGGTAATGGTGGAGGATGAGGAATGGGTGATCTTCCTGTTGCTGCGATTTTGCAGACATCTTCATTTTACGAAGCTCTTACTATATATCATTTTTTCACGTAGGAGTCGTCATCATACCATCTGCATTGGGTGGCGTCCTTCTCGGTGGTTTTGCAGTCAAGTGGCTGAGTTTACAATTTCGTGGGAGGGTCATCTTTAACGTCTGTACCCTTGGAGCATCTTGGCTCATGATGACGGTCGTCCTGTTCAGCTGTCCGAACAAGCCATTTGCCGGGGTTACTGTGGACTACAACAACATGTAAGTTACAAGGCTCATAAAGGTGCGAACTGTCGTGTCATGTAGAGAAATATATGTGCAATGCGATTCAACGTTTCTGATTGGTAGAAAATATTTACACAAATAGTGGTAAGAAAATTACGAAATAGAGCGTTTTTTGTATATAGTATATTTACTGCAGGTGCTGTGTCAAGCAAGTTTCTCCTGACACGATCCCCACCTTTCACTACAATGAAAAAAAAGAAAAAAACTATGAATTGGAGCACACATGTTTACATGTGTAGGCATGAACATGAACTTGCTATACGTGAATATCTCGGTAGTGTATAAATTGTAACACACAACTTTACATGTCTGGGCATGAACATGAACTTGCTATACGTGAATATCTCGGTGGTGCATAAATTGGAACACACAACTTTACATGTGTAGGCATGAACATGAACTTGCTATACGTGAATGTCTCGGTGGTGCATAAATTGGAACACACATGTTTACATGTCTGGGCATGAATGTGAACCTGTTATACGTGAATGTCTCGGTAGTGTATAAATTGAAACACACATGTTTACATGTCTGGGCATTAACATGAACCTGATATACGTAAATGTCTTGGTAGTGTATAAATTGAAACACACATGTTTACATGTTTTGGCATGAATATGAACCCGCTATACCTAAATATCTCGGTGGTGTAAAAATTGGAACACACATGTTTACATGTGTAGGCATGAACATAACCCTGCTATACGAGAATGTCTCGGTGGTGCATGAATTGGAACACACATGTTTACATGTCTGGGCATGAACAAGAACCTGCTATACGTGTATGTCTTGGTGGTGCATGAATTGGAACAGACATGTTTACATGTCTGGGCATGAACATAAACCTGCTATACGAGAATGTCTCGGTGGTGTATTCCAATTATTTAGGACCGTGTTGAACCACCGGGTCAAACATTTCCAATACGAAAAGAGCCGTACGTGAAACAACATTTCAGATCAGTCCCTCTCTTATGTCTCACATTTAGGCATAGCTTTGATCAAGGTACCCTAAAATGCGTAACAGGACTTCAAAATTGAATGGTGTGAAATATTTCTACCAAAACAAACATCACCATTACATGGTGCAGTGCGAAACAGAAGAAATGATTTGTTTAATATCCAATTTAAGGGCTAAAATAACTCAAAGTTAGCAGCCTGGGGTGGCAAAGGGTGGATACAGACCCCATTCGAAAATCTGGTCCTCCTGATGGTGGCGGGTAATGTGGAGGAGACTCGTACCTCCACGTACCTCCAACATTTTTACCAAGGACCGTCTCCACACGTTCTGTATGTCAACATGAAAATGTTACAGTTTCACCCAACTATTTGGAATTTTGCGAAACGTTTTCGAAATTTGGGGAATGATAAGAAAATATAGTAAAAAAGGCTAGAATGATTTTGATTAAATGGGGCATGCCTAATAATATAGGAAGATGAATAACGCACACTGAAGTTATGCAGCCGGATTCTTTAGACGCTACAATAAAATTATATGGGTTCTAGTTAAAATACTTGAAATATTTAATGTAAAACACGAAAACATTTAAAAATGACTGTTTTTTTACCTAAAAGACTGGTTGTTATTGTCCATTTTTCTAAAACGGCGTGGTAAACAAAAAGGGAGCGGATAATATTCAGCTATGATAGTAATGAAGGTATTTGAATGAGTTTTAAGTTTCCCCTATGCCAAAATATTTTCCCCAGATTGTGTTTGAAATTTGAAATAGTAACATTGCAAAAGGCTTTAACGTTATGATAGCTTCGGATTATAGGAAGCAGTGGCGTAACTAGGGAGCAGGGGGCAACCATAAAAGGCCCGTAAAAAACGGCCCGTAAAAACAGCCCCCAATCCTCAGTGTGGGTCGCTATACCATAGGGCCTCATGCACTCGGCCCATGGCCAGTAGGGCCTAGCTACGCCACTGATAAAAAGTATCACAAAATGGCGGTTTCCATCTTTCAAGATGTTCCTATTTGTAAGGAAAATTTTGGTCCCTATTATTAGGCATGGTCCCGGACTGTTTATGCAGTCATCTGATTATACCCTTCACATTCTTTGTGCATTTCAGCTATAATGAACTTTCCATCGGTGAGTCCCAACTCAACTCGACATGCAACGCAAACTGTAACTGCCTGCCTGACTATGACCCGGTTTGTGGGTCAAATGAAATATTGTACTACTCTGGTTGCCATGCCGGCTGTACAGTTATCGACTATACCGGTGACTTAAAGGTTTGTATCAATGGTCGATGCATCATTTTTGGGAAATTTTTCTCCAATTTTCTGGAAAAGTTGCAAAATTTGTATGATTTTACCAAAGTTTCCTTCAATTTAACCATTTGTTTTTAATTTTATATTAATTATTTCACAATTTCAACTCACAACCGGGTAGAGAGAATACAACCGGGAAGATAAAATCCTCTCAGGGGGCAGTTTTCTCCTGCCTCCACCCGGTTTCTACGCTTCTCCTCATATGAGGTCATGATCAAGGGATCCCTATGAGTCTACGTAATCGTGCAAACAAGTCATGTAATTGTATACCTTTCTGAGAGGTGACCCTTCATATACGCCTCTGCATGTCTGTGTGTCTGACCTAATAAATGCTCCATCAATTCTCGGGAGGGGGACGTCCCCAACCCCAACTCCCTAAATAATATGCAACACTTACAGACTTGTTTGCTTCATTACAGGAATTTAGCGATTGCAACTGTATTTCCGGAGACGGGACGGCCACCCAAGGAAGATGTGTCGACGACGCAAAATGTGAACTCCAAACGCCATTTTTCATCGTCATGTTCTTCATTTTGTTTTTTACGTTCTTGACCGTAGCTCCTACGGTAACCGCCATCCTTGCGTAAGTATCATTTATGCACTTAAACATCTATGTTTGGCCCTATGCAGTGTCCAAGCTATGCCTGGGCCAGCTAGTTTTCCGATTTCTTTTTGTTTTATTCTGCAAATTTTTCATTAATTTCATTTAATTTTTGGTACGAAAGTTGACAACCTGCCGACAAATTATGCCAATAACGAATTCCAAGTTTTTTATATGGGGCATTTGCCTCTTGCTCCGTACTGAACCCTTATCAGCTGATGGTGATAACTACGTAACGCCTGTATTGTAAAAACATATCAAAAATCGTACACAATTAATACAAAAAAAATGTAAAGGAACTTTTTTTTTAATTCTTGCTTATTTAAGATAAAGTCTCTAATTGGGACTTTCAGCAGTTCAGTCGTATGACAACGGAAACATTTAAAAGTGCAAAATTTGTTTCATCCATAGAAAAACTGGTTTTTGTTTTAGACGCGAAACTCGTGAATATTGTTGTAATGGCCAATGGTCAAAAATGCCAATTTGATATTAGATTTTTTCAATTTGTTTTATCTCGCATTAGAATACCTTAGAATGAAACTACATTAACGGAAACAAGAGGTCAAAAGTTTCTCTCTATTTTCTCGCGTTCGGTATGTATTGGTATCCCCGATCGTATTATTAGATCGCGTTCTGTATGTATGGGTATCCCCGATCGTATTATTAGATCGCGTTCGATATGTATGGGTATCCCCGATCGTATTATTAAATCGCGTTCGGTATGTATGGGTATCCTCGATCGTATGATTAAATCACGTTCGGTATGTATGGGTATCCCCGATTGTATTATCAGATCACATCCGGTATGTATGGGTATCCCCGATTGTATTATTAGATGTTTATGATCAATTTCAACTGATCCCCGTAATGTCATGACCATTTTTTGTGACTGTTTAAAGGAGGATACATTTTGCACAAGAAGGTCTGTTTTTATCATAAACAATCTTGAATTTCGGAACATTTTACGACATTTAAAAATGATTGACGAATGATTGATTTTCAATGTTTTGTTTACAGGGTTGTTGACGAAAATCAGCGCACATTATCGCTTGGTATTCAGTCCTTATTCTATAGACTACTTGGTAAGTGTATGGCGGCCTCTCAGACTGCGTCACCACTGCAGTTTAGCAAGTTTTGTGGGATCGCGGCATAACACGTATTAGGAGTATAGCTCAACTTGCGAGATAGATCTTTAAAACAGAGAGGTTTCATTTTACAAAATGTCTGCTCCCTGTTCAAAATGTCTTGTTTGTTTTTCTATTCATATCTTGCGCCACATAATGTACGTTCTCAGAAAAACAGAAGCCTAAAATATGTTGGAACTTCTGATATATAAGTTTTTCATAAATGGTAGACAAACCAATGGGCAAAAGAGTGCAATCGTCAGAGCTGAAGTTTTAGCATCTACCGTAGTGTATGTGGGACAGGGCACACGATAAACACGATCGCACGAGATGAAACAAAAAATAATAGGGCTAAGCAATGACAAAAGCACGTAGGCTTAGGCTGGATTTTCCCGAATTTGTGTCTTTTGTATGGTCACGTGATTTGTTTGTATCTTAGCGTAATTTTGTGGGTTTGCCGCGCACCCCCACACTTTTCACTTTGCCCCCCACTTTCGGTCGACAAATCCCGCCCATGCACCTAGGCATATATTACATACAAAATTTCCAAAAAGTTTCTTAATTTTTTTCAAGAAAGATTGCGAAAATCGTAATCCGACACAAGAGAAAGAGGGAGGGATATAACCTCTTTTCCCTCAAATTTCACACACTGGCTACTTCACTGTAATAGGGCAATAATTATCCTCCAAAACATAGATAGGGAGAGGCCTTATGGCGACGGGAATTCGGGGCGCAGCACTATCTTCGCTCTCAAGCTCAATGTCTTTGCTATGATCATGGAGCTATTAAATGAAACCATTATGCACATGTTAAATATAAACAAATTCTTGGGAAAACTGTTTGGAAAACTGTCACACCAATGGCATGTATGGCTCGTATCCAAATTGGTTCAATGGCGATTTTCGATGTCAATGGGTAGGAAGGGGCCGGGTGTTGGCAGAAGGGACCTTGATGAAATCATTTTTGACAAAGAGGGGATTCAGATTCGGGCTTATTGTCCCCACTGGTCCCACTAATCAGCTGGTGATCTTACATATTTTGTCTTGTTTTCTGCCTGTTTCTATAGGAACCGTACCTGGACCAATAGTGTTCGGACTATTAATCGACAGTTCATGTATGATATGGGAGGACACTTGCGATGGATCTAAAACCTGCTGGCAATATGACAACGCAGATTTTGCGAATTACTTATTTACTATTCTTTTCACATGCCGTGCATTATCATTGATGTTATCATTAACGGCGTTGATATTCTATAAGCAAGCAGACAACACAGGAGGTGATGATCCTAAAGCGCTTGAAAAGAAGACACTGGATGCAGAAGAAAACACTTACAAATGAAGATGGAGGCAAGGCTTTGATAGAAGCAATTGAACATCACGTGTTTTTAACTTATTCATCAAAAATATTTATTACAGTTATGAAGAATTACCCTTTTCATTTTAGCAGTGGTGTTGAACTGAATCTTGAGCAAGGACGCAGAGAGAATCGCGAGGCCTCCAGCAAAGTAAAATTGAGGGCCACTCAAACGCGAAAAAATCTTACGAGAAAAACAGGTTTCAGCAAATATTTATTCCAATTTAAATCGTTTTTGCCATTGTCAAGCGTGAATCTTCACCGATATTTGCTCCTGTGTTTATATGTTTTTGGTTATTTTACTTTGTTAGTCCCCAAAAAAAAAAAAAAAAAAAATAAAATAATAATTTGATATATATTTATTTATATATATATATATATATATATATATATATATATATATATATATATATATATATATATATATATATATATATATATATATATATATATATATATATATATATATATATATATATATATATATATATATATATATATATATATATATATATATATATATATATATGTATATATATATATATATATATATATATATATATATATATATATAATAAATGTATGTATATATATATATATATATATATATATATATATATATATATATATATATATATATATATATATATATATATATATATATATATATATATATATATATATATATATATATATATATATATATATATATATATATATATATATATATATATATATATATATATATATATATATATATATATATATATATATATATATATATATATATATATATATATATATGTAGCAAACACCAAGTACAAAAGTGCAACTCCCATTCCATGTTGGTGAGTGGTATCGAAGTAAAAAAATCTACCTCGATCAAATATCTTGGAGTTTACTGGGATGAATCACTGTCATTTCGCCAAAAGATTAAGGCTAAATGTAAAACTGCACTCTTCAACCTTAGTAGGATCAGGAGCATAGGGAAGTATTTGACAATTGATATTTGCCAAACACTTGCCTCATCTCTGGTTTTACCTCACCTCGACTATTCAAACACCTTGTACTATAATCTTCCTGATTGTGATATAAAACAGTTGCAACGGGTCCAGAACATGACTGCCAAGATGGTTCTAGGTAGAGGAAAGTTTGATAGTGCTACTGACTCTCTTCGCTCCCTTCACTGGTTACCAATAAAATCCCAAATAACATATAGAATTGCAACATACGTCTACAAATGTCTTCATAATCTGGCTCCTTCATATCTGAAAAAACTCATCATTATACGTACAGGTCGAACAGGTTTACACTCTTCTTCTTACACCATGGGCATTCTCCTCGACATTCCTCTCACAAAACGTAGAACATTTAAAGACAGGTTGTTTGCTGTAGCTGCCCCTGTCACATGGAATAGTTTGCTGTCTTCTCTTCGTTGCATCAATAACTACGACAATTTCAAACGGGAACTAAAAACTTTTGTGTTCACCCAGGCTTTTTTTATAATTGTTTGTGTTTATCTTTATCCTATGAACTTTATTAAGTTTATGAACAGTTTTATTTATTTTCTGTACAGCGCCGCTGAATGTGCATTGTATAGATATTGAGCGCTATATAAATATATAAACATAATAAACATAAACATATATATATATATATATATATATTTATATATATATATATATATATATATATATATTATATATATATATTTATATATATATGTATATATATATATATATATATATATATATATATATATATATATATATATATATATATATATATATATATATATATATATATATATATATATATATATATATATATATATATATATATATATATATATATATATATATATATATATATATATATATATATATATATATATATATATATATATATATATATATATATATATATATATATATATATATATATATATATATATATATATATATATATATATATATATATATATATATATATATATATATATATATATATATATATATATATATATATATATATATATATATATATATATATATATATATATATATATATATATATATATATATATATATATATATATATATATATATATATATAAATATATATATATATATATATATATTTAAAAAACATAATAAACAAACAAACAAATGAACTTTCAATAATTTTATATTAATGTAAGAACATAATAAAATAGCCCTATTTAATCAAGTGAAAGATTATTTATTTCAGTGGTAAGTATATAACCTATACTGTATGGAAGAAGAAAATATACTTAAACATATATGAATCTTGTTCCGGTAAGGAGAATTATAGAAATGTCACACGTTTGTTTAAAAAATAAGTTGAAACAAAAAAGAAAAACATGTTCTGTAAAAAACTTGACTCAGGACTAGATTTCTCAAAATTGAATTTATTTCCTCTTCAATCTAATTCAATCTAATTTAATTCCTTTTTATTCTAATTGGATTTCTCTCTAATCCAATGTAATTCCTTTCAATATAAAGTACATCCTCTTCAATTGAATTACTAATAACCAAAGAAGTGACGTTACTGGTGTGTATCAGATTTAGTGGTGACGTTGCAAGCAATTTTCTTCAGGCGAGATTCCTTATTTCAACACTGAACGCAATGAGCGAAATCTTGTTAACTTTTTTCTTCTGCTAGCTGAAGGTTCCTTCTAATCACAACCTTTCACAGGTTTCTTACCATGACATGGTGACATTATACCAACCCAGGACAACCAGGCAACCACGAATGAAGGCCAGAGTACCCAAGCCCTAACAAACAGCAAAAACGTGAAAATATTCAAGGGTATATGGACCTCTCTGGTCCTGTCCAACCTCCCTGGTCTCTCCGCAGTCCCGTACGACCTCCCTGGTTGCTGGTCCTTGGTCCGTGTTCCTTCCGACCTCCCTTGTCCCTCACCGGTCCTAACCGAACTCCATATTTCCTCCCCTGTCCAGTCCAATCTATCTGGTCCAGTCCGCTATCCCTAGTTCCTGATCCTTCGTCCTTCCGGTCTCCCTGGTCTCTGGTCCGTCCGACATACTGGGTCGCTGGTGTTGTTCCGTCCGACTTCCCGGGTCTACTCCTGTCCCATCCAACCTTCCTCTTTCCTCCGGTCCCGTTCTACCTCCCTGGACCTTCCCCGGTCCGTTCCGACCTCCCTGTCTCCCCGACCTTCCTGGTTCCATCCCAATCCGTTCCGACCTCCCTAGTCCCGTCCGACTTTGCTGGCCCCAATCAGGTCCCGGGCTGACGTCCTTGGTCCCTGCTTGGTCCCTGGAAAGAATTTGAGTCTTTGTAATGCCCCATGTCTCGTCCGTCTCCCTGGTCAAGTCTTATATCTATGGTCCATCCCTGGTCCCGTTTGACCTCCCTGGTACCACCCGATGGCTTCAGAACTCCCTGGTCCCTTCCCATTCTTCTGGGTCCCATCCGACACCCTGGTCCTTGGTCTTTCTCCCGTCCATCTTCTGGCCCTGCTCACAGGTCTGTCGTCTCTGGTCCCTCCTTGATCCCTCGTCCGTCGCCGGTCCCTGTTTTTTCATTTCATTTCATTGTTTCATCACAACATTCATAATAATGATAATAGTAATAATAATAATAATGATAATAATAATAATAATAATATACTTATAACAAAAATACAAAGAGTTGAAAAGAAATGCTTTAAAAAAACCTTTATGACTGAACGAGTATAGCACCCCTTCTTAATATCGAGATAATAGGACTTAATTTACTTTGAGTATATACACACATACAAAGTTATCTCTAAACAAGAAGAGAGAGAAAGCAAAACACGAAAAACAAAAGAGCCCATATACTAACTCCACTCCTAACCACCACACCCCACCCCAAACCCACCCACGACCCGTGGATAAAAAATAGTTTATATGAAAAGGGGACACAATGATATATAATATTATATTCCAACCCTTCACTGACACTGAGATCTACACACACATACCACAAAACATTTAATACATATTGCAAATAATCAATAGACTTGGATAAAGTACTGTATGTCCTAAGATTTTCCTGAATTGATAACTGTTTTTAATGATTTTATTTCAAGAAGTAAAGAACTTCAAAGGTAAACCGCACGGTTTTCTTAGGTTCGCATTCTTCACTGGTTCCTGCTCCGTACTTGGGTCCATTTTTGGCCCTTGTCCCCGACCGTCCTTAGCCTTGGTCCCCGGTCCGTCCTTGGTTCCTGGTCCCCAGTCCGTCCTTGGTTCCTGGTCCCTAGTCCGTCCTTGGTTCCTGGTCCCCAGTCCGTCCTTGGTTCCTGGTCCCCAGTCCGTCCTTGGTCTCTGGTCCCATCCATGATTGGTGCCTGGTCCGGTCCGTGCTTGGTCCCTGGTCTCCGGCCTATCCTTCGTCCCGGTCCGTGCTTGGTTTCTGGTCCCCGGTCCGTCCTTGGTCCCTGGTCCCCGATCCGTCTTGATCTCTGGTCCCCGGTCCGACTTTGGTCCCTATAGTCCCCGGTTCGTCCTTGGTTCCTGGTCCCCAGTCTTTCCTTGTCCCTGGTCTTCAGTCCATCCTTGGTCCCTGGTCGCAGTCGGTCGTTGGTCCTTGGTCCCGACCCGTCTTTGGTATCTGGCCCTGGTCCGTCTTTGGAACCTGGTTCCGGTCCGTCCTTGGCCCCTGGTCCTTTGTCCGTCCTTGGTCCCCGATCCGTCCTTGGTCTCTAATCCCCGGTCCGTCTTTGGTCCCTATAGTCTCCACTCTGTCCTTGGTCCCTGATCCCCAGTCCGTCCTTGGTTCCTGGTCACCAGTCTGTCCTTGATCCTTGGTCCCGGATCCGTCCTTGGTTCCCGGTCTGTCTTTGGTCCCCGGTCCGGGCCTTGATCCCCGGTCCGTCCTTGGTACCTGATTCACCGTCCGTCCTTGGTTCCTGATCCCCGATCTCTCTTTGGTGACTGGTCCCCAGTCCGTCCTTGGTACCTGGACCCACGCTTCAACCTTGGGCCCAGATCTGTTCTGGGTCCCTGGTGTTCAGTCCGCTCTTGGTCCCGTCCTTAGCCCGTGGTCCCCGGTCTGTCCTTGGTCCCTGATGCGTCCTTGGTCCCTGGTCTCTGATGCATCCTTGGTCCCTGGTCCGTCCTTGGTCTCTGGTCCCTGGTCCGTCCTTGGTCCCTGGTATATGGTCCGTTATTGGTCCTTGGTCCCTGGTCTGTCCCAGGTCCCTGGTCCGTCCTTGGTCCCTGGTCAGTCTTTGATCCTGGTTTTTGGTCTGTCATTGTTCTCAAGTTTCCAGTCCTTCCTTGGTCCCCGGTCCCGGTCAGTTTTTGGTCTCTGGTCTCGGTCCTTCTTTGGTCCTCGGTCCCGGTCTGTCCTTGATCTCTGGTCCTGATCCGTCCATAACGTCGACTCAAGAGAAAAGTCAACGACGTTAGTTTTTATCAAGGTAAATACAAGTAACGGCGGTCGAAGAGCCCGGTTTACAAGCGAAATCGATCGGGCGTCTTAGGGGTGGAATCGACTAAAAGGTAACCGTATGGCGCTTGCGTGGCATCGGCATAGGCTTCTCGGACGTACCGCAAGCGACCAGGAAACATCTGACCAAAATGATTTATAGAAGAAGATTGAGTGTTTTTGAAAACTACGAGATATTGAGTGTTGAAACTAAGGGTACGTCCGCCTTTAAAAAAAATGTGTACGAGAAGTACTACAGATAGGTTGCGGTGATGATTGCCTTTCGTGAACAGAGCAGTCACGACGGGATTCAGTTCGGTCATCAAATTGTCGATGACAAGTAGCTTCCTATGATCTGCATCTAATCGTTTCAGTTCTTCTTCACCAGGTAATCCTTCGATGAATTCCATATGAGGTAAAACTTACTTCAATGCCTCGTAATTGGGTTGGTATTTGGCATAAAACCAATACACGCGTTCAGGAGGTGGATATATTATTTGCTCGCAACGTTCCAGCAACGTTCTCACCCACGGAGTCTTTCCACACCCTGTCGGTCCTGCGACGATACGGAAAGGATGATATAATGTTCCATCCAGCGTATCCATCTCTTGAATGTTACGATTAAAATTGTGTCGCTCCTTATATTATCTTTTCAGAAAACAATGATAACATTTTTAATTTCTTATCTATATTTTAAAAGATTCTAGTAGTTTGAACAAACTAAACTGTTATCGTCCATCAATCCCTAGTTTACGTCAGCCGACCCAAACCTACAATCCACCCCTCAGCAACTTTCTCGGCAACATAACAGACGAGCTGGAGAAACCTTACGGTATTGGGAGCTACATCACCGAGTTTTTTTGGAGGCCCAAAGAACTACCCTTACAAAGTACGTTCGACCAGAACAGACGCCGTTGTCGTAGGGGAGTACAAAGTCAGAGATATCACGTTGGACCAAAACGCCATTTAATCGGTCAACTTTGATGCAATGACCAACATGGTAAATCATGTGGATCCTGGAACAGGCAGAGCCTGGGAAGACGACGAAGAACCCATCCTTCCCGGCCGTTATCCACACAGAATTAGGAGAGACGGCCCGGGCAGAGTTCTCAGCAGATCCATTACCAAGTATTAAAGGATTACAGACTAGTCTACGACAAACGCGTTATCGAAGCAGATCTTATGACTCTCCCGTACGGTTATTGAAAAAGTGCCATCACCGAAACTCTGACGTCATCTTTGCTCTACCGTGATTAGTCAAAAATAATATAAAGGAGGTAGATGAGAGTTGAGTTGCCTCATTAATGATTTCTCTCTGAAAGGTCTTACTTCAAACCAACCATGGATATTCTAAACGAGGAAGAGGCATTTGTGTGGAATCGTTTATGGTGGCCTATGCTTGCAAAAATTCTACGTCAAAAACCACACAGTACGGAAATGTTACTGTTCGAGTGATGAAACTGGATATAGAGAAAAGCACTTGGATTTCCTGTATTTTACTTGTGTTTCATCTCGATTCCGAGTAAGGATCACACAGAGAGGCCATGCTAAAGATTTTGCGAAACTTCAGTTGCAGATTGTACAGAGATGAAGAAATGTACGCCTTCATGCCAGAACCTTTTTATGCCTGGTTGGAAAGAAACGATGTAACAGTCCGTATTAAATATACAATCATTGAAAACAGATCTTCCAGCCGTATACGTTCCCGCACTGAATCTTCCATGTAGATACAGAAAGAGCGCCACCATTTCCATTGTTGCCTTGTTCTGATTGACCAGAATGAACATGAAAAGGAAATATCGTCGAAGTCATTATTTCACAGACATCAAAGAAACAACACGGAGACTAGTATAACACCTAACAACAGTACGGGAGACTGTTCCCGGAAAAACGTAAAACAGCGCCGGCGTATTCATTGGCATAAAGAAACCACATGATGAGACCAGTATCGTAGTAGAGAAGACCTCTTCAGAAATCACAAGGGCAGAGATCAGGCGTAGGGTGCGCGACGAATCTTGCGACCCTGACATCTTTGGAGAGCATACCGATGGAGAAACTCTACACCACCGTTCAGCGACGCTTTAGGTCATCTCGCCGCGCTTATAGCTCCTATTGGATGTGGCATGGATGAGGACGGAGAAGTACTGAGACATTTGTTGAAAGGCCAAGAAACAGATGGGTGTGAAAGAGGAGGAGGAAGAGAGTGTAGCGACAAACTTTCAGCAGGCCAAAACAGCATCGACCGTCGAAATCAAGCCGACAGAAGCAGAGTTTCTCTTGTTTAAAGAGAAAATTCGTGAATGCGATGACGGAGAAAACACACGATTTGCTGAAAGCCCAATTGCAACAAGCCACAAAGGTCAACGTCCTGATCGAGATAGTCGAAGAAAGAAAAAGCAAAGTGAAAGAAATCCGACGCTCGCTGATTACAGGTCCACTCGCAAAAGGCATTTTAAAAGAGCTAGAAGGGGACTGATTAAAACGGTTAGCAAAGACTACGAAGAAGAAAAGGTGATCAAATAATTGAGAGACGTCATCTACAAAACGCTGGGAAGCTACGCTGATCGATTGAGACTTTTTGCTGTGTAGATTATCTGTGGGACTTGACTCTTGCACATGAATCTTAAAAGGTATTTGCATGTGTTTGATTATTGAAAGAAAAAAAAAAACGAGGAAGGAAGGAGTGCAAAATCGTGGCATGACTCCTACGGTATCACTGCGTTGGCTTGAACAGGTACTTTAACCCTCCAATCAAAATGCTGCAAAGACTATGAAGTATTACAAGTATCGCTGATTGATTGAAAGAGAGCATAGAAAAGATAACTTTTTGCACATCGACTTCACTTTGCATTTGGACATCGAATAAGACACATCATGTCCGATCAATACGTACCGGCATCGAAAATCATAATGGCTACTCACCCATGGAGGATACTGACAAGGGAAAGATACCCCGCCATAGCTTACTACGGGTTTGGTTTGGCACGCAAGTTCGACAATAGAATACGAAAAACATCTGCCGTTAGAACACCACCGAAGTATCAGAGTCAAAGACCAGACACCTTTGTAACTTTGCAGCTAAAGAAAACAAATGGGGGAAAGCCACCAGGTGTAAACCTCGTAGGCATTCACACATTAAGAGATCTCCGACATTTCGTTTTTGTACTAATCATACAAGATAGAAGCCATGAGGAGAAAATGATTGATGTCTAAGCCACCTTGAAAAGGAAGAACCGCCTTGTATCGAGCCCCCTTTGGAGAATTTATTAATTATGAGGAGGTACAAGAGCAAAGAAACAGGTCAACATTAATGGACTACAGCAGGAGGACAGTGGATTGAACGATCGATCAATAAAGAACCCAAAGGCTCTTTTAAGAGCCACCACAAGTATAAGAAAGAGAAAATTGATGTTTGACATTCTTATCGTTTGTATTGTGTTGTGTCCGTGTGTTCCCCCACCAAACCCTGGGACTTTGATGAAACATTTTCCCCACCAATCATTATTCCTCGATGCAAATTTTTCCCCACCAACCGACCGATTAATGAAAAAGACGGTCTTATATAAACCAACATTTCTTCAAAAATAAAAGAAGAGGGGTGGGAGGGGGAGGGGGGGGGGGCGGTCGTATATAAATAATAATAATAATTACTAAACTTATTAAGCGCCAAAATCCAGAAAAAACATCTGTTCACGGCGCTGTACAAAATTAATTGTTCGAAAAATGTAGATCAAAAAGATAAGTTTTCAGTTGTCTTTTAAAGGATTCCAGTGTTAGAGAAAATCTCAGGTGGCAAAGCAGTGAATTTCAAAGCTTGGGTGCAGAAGCAGAAAAAGAAATATCACCAAAATGTGTTCTTGTTGTCGGCTGTAATAGTTGACAAGAGTCACCAGAACGTAGGGTGCGACTCGGGGTATATCTTGAAATGAGATGGAGAGATAAATTGGAGCTGTGCAATGAACAACAGATCGATAGGTAAAAAGAAGAATTTAGACGATGATACGTTTTTCAACAGGTAGCCAGTGTAAGTCTTTCAAGATAGGTGTGATATGCTCAGTTCGTCTGGAATTAGATATAAGCCGAGCAGCTGAGTTTTGAACTAGCTGAAGTTTGTGCAAGAGTGAAGAAGAACATCCATAAAGAAGAGAGTTGCCATAGTTAAGTCGCGATGTGATGAAACAGTGATTAAGTTGTGTGAGGACTGGTTGCGGGAGATATTTCTTGATTTTAGCGATGCTTCTAAGATGGAAAAAGGCTGATTTGCATACATTATTTCAACATCCGTTCCTCCAAAAGAGACGGTCGTATAATACAATTCAAAGAGCTTACCCAGAAGTCGACCAATCGAGAACCAGTATTATGAATATGCAAATGACCTATGAGTAGGGGGTGGTTAAAGTCAATAGTGGGGTCAGAGGTAAAACCGCAAATCATGCTAAGATGAAAAAATAACAATACAAAAGATACAAGTCCACTCGCCCCCTCCACCCCTAAAACCCCGGCTATGGTCAGAATTATGGCTATTAAAATGAAATTTTAAAATATTAGTATTATACATGCCTCCGTTTAATGTTCAAAACACCAAATTAAAAATTACACATCGGTATATACAGATTTGATTTTAGGATTTTGAGCATTGAATTTGAAGAAAAGTGACTTGCTACCGCTGAATTAAATAACGATCTCCCGACAGGAAGCGTCGGAACTATTTTTGATAACTTGGAACGTTCAGTTGTTAACTGAAAAAGTATACAGGCTCACTGTGTGTCTTCAGGTTGTTGGTGCAAACTTACTTTTCTGGTATTTTTACGATATAAATAATGTGTTTGGTTTGGAAAGAGATTTAAGGGAAGAAAGAGCGTGATGGACATGTGATTTTAAAAGGCATTAATGAATTAACATTTGATTTACAGAAATTTCCTTCCACACCTGTAAACAAACGATTGCGGAATTAAATGAAGGCAACATGGAGAAAATAATTCCACAAAGTAATAATATGAAGACTCTTTAAACATGCATCGACAAAATCATCCAATTTTCAAACATATATATTCAAGTTCAATTTAAAACTGAATTACTAGACGAGCAAATTTAACATACAAAGTTTGGGAAGATTTTTAAGAAGAAAACAACATAATTACTTAGCACATTGATCTTAATTTTCCGTTTTATTCGAATATTATTTTCTAAACAGAAGAGAAAGTTTTCTACGTGAAACTCGCAGTCACAACTAATCAGTCAACTGTGTAATACGCAACGCGTGTGACGTGAGTGTGCATAATACATTGAACTACATCGCACACGGCGCGCAGTGCACAGCGAATCTTTGATATGAATGTAAACAAGAAGTCTAAACCGGAACTCGGGTTCCGGTGCACGGTTATACCTGAGTTTTTGCACAAAAAGTCAGGTGTCGGGTGCGGAAAGCTGTATAGAAGAAAATTTTGGCACGTTTCCGGGAATGTTTGGAACAAAGTTATGTCTTTCATTTTGGGGCAAGTTTTTTTTGATTTTCGGTTAATTTTCCTCAATTTTCGGGAAATTTCCTTCAATATTTGTGACTTCCCTTTTAATGTTTGGGAAATTTCTTTCAATGTCATTCACTTTAACGGAAATTGTCTTCATTTAGGGACTATTTTTCTTGGATTTTCGGTCAATGTTCTTCAATTTTCGCAAAATTTCCCTCACTTTTTTCTACGATTTTCGGTAAGTTTTAGGAAATTCTCTTCAATGTTTGGAATATCTTTTTCAATTTTTGGGATATTTTCTTACATTCTCTGTGTAAATTTTCATCAATTATCGGGAAGTGTTGCCAAGTTTTACCACAATATCCAATGATTTTACCAAAATTTCCTTTAATTTGTTGTTGATAATTTCCTAATCGAAAACCTTTCAGAGAGGACATTTCTCTATGATCTCCGCTTATGCACCCTTGCAACAATATGTTCTATTAATCATGTCAAAACTGCTCATAAAACACGGTATCACATCATCCTTGGGGTTTGGTTTGACTTGCCCCCTGACATTTTATTCTGTCTCTGCCCTTGCCCCCCCCCCCTCCTCATTGCGCACACCACTGACTAGCATGACTGGGCGACCAAAATTCTTCACCAAATGGTCACCCAGTTATAATGTTAAAAATGAACTAGGAAGGAGTAGGATGTACATAACTTGGAAAATAAGATCATCATGACTATTTCTTGAATTAATTATGTTGTTTGGAATTAGCTCACATTTATTAATGAAGAATCAAGATTGCTATTGATTGTATAAAGAATGTGTAGCTGTTAGGCTGTATAGGAGCGTGTGTGACTCTTCTTGTTTTTAGCCTGTTAGCAAGTCAATCTCTTTGTCGAAGCATGTTATTTAACCTAGATTTAAGATAGTCTGCCATACAAATCATGGCTACCTGTAAGTTATAAGCGGGTTGGGGAAAGGTAAATCCAATCAGGTTCCATATCAACATGATCTGATGGTATTGGAAACAGGGATTGAGGAAGGGATTCAGGGCAAGAGGGAAAACAACCCTGTGAGGGTACTTGCTTTATTTAAAGGTGGACAAGATCCACAGGTTTAATTTGTTTCAATATTCGTTAACCTGTTTTGCTTCCCAAATTGATCAAATGTAATTGCGTATTAATTTCAGATAACTGCTTGGTATATATCTCTCTCTTTCTCTAGGTGCCGAATCTGGAACAGACATTGGCGAGCATGGCCCTCCAGTCACTTCTGTTTAGAGCTAAGCGCATAAACTTATTGTTACTTAAGCTTTTGTTGATTGTCCAGTTGTTTAAGCGTTGGACATATTTAACCCGCTGCCTTCCTCTACTTATTTTGCCCTCAATTTCTCCACATACTGCAAGTTGTTATATATACTGTTAAAACGTTTGTTGCTCCACCGGGGCCAAAATCTTTGCTGAATATCTGGAGTCTCAGGAAACTTAGTCCTTCATTGTTTTGGTCTGCTGTCCTTTTAAGATTTCCAATGGAGATCTGAAACAGAAAAAATAGTCGTCAGTTCTAGTGCAGTGCTAAACTCCTGCAAGGGTAGTTCTCAACTATGAACAAATTGTAGGTTGGGTGGTGCAGGTCAAAGGTTGGAATTTCCTCCATGTGAATAGAGAAGAGCCTTTATGCACAGGTAACATCTGAATGAGCAAACGAAACAGTGCCGTATTCAGTTTTCGGTTTCAGAGGGGGCAAACGTTAATTATCGAAAATGAACTATATTGAGAGGTGTAGGAAGGTGGGAGATGGAGAAAGCTAGCCCTGGTAAGATTTTACTTCCCCAATCATGGTTTTTCAGTGTTTGGGAGGTGGAATTTCTTGTTAAGTGTTAACATAAAATTGAAACAAAAATGAAGTTCAAGGTAAATTTCGTAAATCAATTAAATATTTTGGTAAAATCATTGGAAATTTTGGCAAAATTATTGGAAATTTTTGTAAAATTATTGGAAATTTTGAGAAGATTATTGGAAAACTTCGTAAGATTATTGGAAATTTGGGTAGAATCTGGCAACATTTCCCAAAAAATAATAAATTTAAAATATCGAAAAATGCTGGAAAAAAGAAGAAAATTGAGCGAAAACGAAAAAAAAGAAAGAAAGAAAATTAAAGAAAAGGTATCGTCCCATAGATGGAAGTAAAGTGAACACCGCCGTGCTGGTAACGTCACTTCCGGTTTTCATTATTCCTATTGATCACGAGATATGTGCGATGTTATCGATCACACATTAGCTGGACCGACCATATGGGCCTACGCGTGTTATCAATTACATCACAGATTTCTCAAAATCAATAAGGAAAATTGAAAACTGGTGACGTTACTTCTGAATTTATTTACTGGACAATACCGTTCCATTAAAGAAATTTGGGCGATATTTAAACCTTACATATTAATTTTTACAGTTAATTTCCCGAATATATACTATAGCATATTGTGTACTGGTATATTCCGCTACTAACATTTTACTTACGCAATTTCGCCAGGGGCAAGTTGCCCCCAACCCAAACTGAATACGGCACTGAAACGAAATAGTTTAATGTATCTTGCAAATTGTACCTTATATGATTTTTGAGTGGATTTCCATTTGTCTAGAAGTTTCAAAAATTACCTAGATTAACTTTGTGTAACCAATTAACAGGGCACTTCCTGCCCCTCCTTACCTATGGCAATGGGGTCACTAAGGAGAGGGGGAGAAGGGGGAGAAGAGGGGGGAGGAGTTGCACCCGTTGCCCCGTGGGTCCGCAATCCCTGGCAAAACTCGCATATACTTACCACGGATTTTGCAGCCCTCATTTTCAAAACGATTTAATCCGCCGCTTCATTTTTCATCACGAAGATCACCCATACATGTTTCAAGTCCCAATTGGCGACATGCGTTTTGAATCACCCAAAAGGAGAAATCGTATCCGTATCTAGACGTTCACTTCTGCCTTATGAGATGTTAATTGATGCATAGATCACAATTTCAAACCCAATGTTATTAACACTACACGTTTTCCTTTTTATGTGACCTGTAATAAAGTACATACCAATTGGGGACACATATGTGTATGTCCTCTAAACAGGATCACCACATATAAGACACCAATCGGAGACACAGTTGATGTGTTACGGTTCATTTGCTCAAGTGGGGACAGCATGGAATCTGAATAACATAGCCGGGGACATAGACCTAGATGCTAGAATATACTACTCTCAGAATATGAATTTGAAACACAGCCTGCGCAAAACCAACTAAATGGGGACAGCAATGAAAATGCATAATATTTCAGGCGACACATTGTTTCACCACGGAGAGTCCAAATCTGCAAGAAAACCAACCGGGGAGGTCCCCGATTGGTAGGTGTGTTATTATACAAATGTTCCCAATTTGGAAGTTACACATACGCAGTGTGTCATATTATGTGTGTCTATATGCCCCAACGCTATTTGTATGGTGCAAGGTTGCATGGTGCAAGAAGAACTGGCTACACACGACCGGCCCTCGTGAATTAGGGGTGTGTGTGTGGGAGGGGGTGGAAGGGGGAAGGGGGTGGGGAGGAAGCGGCCCGGCGTGATATGGCGGTAACAAATGTAAACGAAATATCATACAAACATGCCTGCCTCGGGCCAAATGTATATCTTCTGTCGACTCCGTCGTCAACTAATTAACTCGATAAATCTCCTTCAATTTTTGGAAAAGTTTCGTAAATTTTCAGATAATTTCCTTCATACATTTTTGAGACAATTTCTTCAATTTTCAGGAAATACTAACAAATATTTAGCAAGAGTTCTGATAACTTTCCCAAAATTCCCTTTAATTTTACAATTTTTGTAGATTCACCAAGTTTACTTTTAATCGATCAGAAATGAATTATAAAACCGGTAGACCGGCAAGCCTACAGTATATTCAAAGTTTTACTCTTATCAGCATTTTTAAATGCCCTTGCCACCCCCCCGCCCCACCACTTTTTAGTGAAATATGACAAACCACACAACTGACAACTGGACAGTGCCGTTGGATGGTCTTTGTTATAGAAGGGAGATTGAGAAGAGGGAAAGAGCTGAATTAAAATTGGTAAATTATATAGCACGTTAGCAATATTTGAGCACAAACCGCGAAACCTTTATAATGCAAGTATAATACGAAAACATTTTATTTGTATATAACGTTCGAGGTAGGCAGAATTACGAATATATAACTGTATAATGTAAGTATGAAAACAATTCATTTGATCATAAGGTTCAAGCTATATACAACTTATATACGGAGCCTCGTATAGGACATGATTTATACGCTGCAACATGCGCTACGGAGTCGCCAACAAAAAAAAAATTCATCAAATTTTGGGTGCTCTGTACTACAAGAAATTATTTTGCAAGTTTTCAAGTGTATGAAAAGCCTTGCTCCCAAAGTTTAGGTAACGTGAAAGGCTGTTGCAAAAACTTCCCACTGTGTCTGAATGACTTTCTTTCCCCATATAATGATAAAACATTTAAAACTCTTGGCGAAAGGGCCTTTGCTTATACAGGTCCTTGGTTGTGAAATTCACTACCAACTGATCTCATATTCATTGATAATCTATCCCCGACCTTTAAAACTAAACTTATTTCTTTTTGTTAAAAAAAATATTCTTTTAATTGTGCCGGATCTATTGTATTTTTATTCATCTTGTCATTTGTGTTTTTCGTTTTGTATTCGTATGTACTTTGCTTGTACTATTGAAAGTTGTATAAAAGCGCCTTTTATGTTTATTCCAAAATAAGCGCTATATAAATTACTGTATTTTTTATATTTATTATCATAACACCTTCCACTCTGTGAAGCTGTAAACTGGTCAGTAATTAATCTGCTCTTTAGTTAACAAGCTGTCCATTGGGGTCTAGAAAATGTTCTTGTTTGTCACATTATTTTTGTAACTCTACTGATTACAACATATATGATTAATCAAGGAATTTATAATTAAAAAGAGATTACTTTTATAACCGGAAATCGATCGTACTGCGTGCACCTACCTAACTTGAAAAGGCAGAAAAACGTCTTCCGGCTGAGAAAGAGGTTTTGTAAATATAATTGCACCGAAAAAGGGAACGGATCCGCCTTTTTCTACCATAATTTATAATTCAAATCTTCTTGGACTGATGGGAGTGCAGTGGGCCTAATATCCATGCCGGAAATGAGGGCGTGGGTTTCTACCTGGAAAATGCCATCTAGAAGGAGATCATGCATCAAGTCTTAGTGGCAGCTCCTAGTGATATAGTCTCTCCACTTCTGCATAAAATATTATTTATTGAAACCTTTGTAAGGTAACCCGGTGGAATTTGTCGCACGGGAATTTGTCGCACAGTAAGGTTATTGCTTAATACTGAAAAAAATGATTAGCGCCATCATATTTTATTTACCATAAGCCGCGGCATAGACCCTCTCTGCAAGTTATAACAAGCCTGAAGTGTTGGCCAAGGCCGCTATAACGTCGAATTTTAAGAGTGAAAAAGTTTTATATCAACAACCTCAGAATATCGATGATGTAAGATAGTACTTTCAGTATTTCCCCACAAAATGGCATAGGAATACCCCAGAAAGAAATAAGTTCTTTCTAAGGTTTGAATCGTTTTTAACAATACCGTGGCAGTGGTTAGGATTAATTTCTCATTAGCCTAACGTAATATAATGGGGAGAAATGTCGCAGTAGTGAAGTGTGCAAATGTGTGCAAATGTCATATACCAGTTTCGCAAAGAAATTTTCTGTATTTATTGTAGGCGTATATTTTTTATATGGTTTTCATAGTTTGCCTCTTATTTTAGTGGGGGGTAACACTTAAACATTTAATAATGTTTATAGAGCATCTGTTATTCTATATGATTTTGTTGATAATTTTACCTTCAAACTTGTTATATTTTTACCTTTAAACTGTTTATCACATTAAATCAGTACTGCGTCATTCTCCCAGGATAGGGGAATATGTCGCGTTTCACCTTTGTCAGAATATATACCTCTTAGACAACAATAACTGAAATTGTCTTAACATATTATGTAGCATGAAAGTTAATGTCTCTACTGGGCATATTGAGTTTGAAATTGAATTCTTCGTTGAGTATTTGAGTTTTTTTGCTTAGGTGCGTCACATTCCCCAGGGTTACCCTACTCAGATTTGTTTATATTTTTTCTTTTCATATGTGACACGTGACCCCACTTCCAAATTAACAGTAGTTTCAGATTGCACTCTAGTTTAATGTCACAATTCAGTGGTATTAACAGATTAATGTTTATCCACTTATAAGTTTACCACCACCAACTTCAAACATTCAAAATTGTGGCCTCTATGTATAATGTTATAGATATATGGACAAGTATAGCCACAACATGAGCTCAAATGGTTTAAAATATACTAAAAACCTTAAAAAAGCAAAACGTCTCATGGAAATCCTGTAGAAATTGACCATTCTAGATAACATTTTGATCATCATGAAATGTAGCTGCGCTTATATTTTTTAAAAGATGCTTTTGCGCCCTCTTCCCCACACCTGAATAGATCATGTTTATTGCAGGAATACGCATTTCCAGCACATGAAACAATGTGGTTTCCTTTGCGAAATTGAGAGGTGCAGCAAAACAAACATCTTCCTGAAAGTCTGAATAGGGCTATTTATGGAAACGATGGCAAATTAAACAGCACTTTCAGTCTTTATTTACAATTGTTTCCGTTCCATGGATAGGTTGTTCTGAAGCCCTAAAAGGTGGTTCAGGAAAGGCTTTTATAAACCACTTTTTGTAATGCAAATAAGTTTTACTTATGTTTTCTGTTTTAAAGTTGTGTAGTTTTTTGTAGCCTTGCGCTTTCATTTCTAAAGCTTGAGCAACCAAATCTGTCTATGCAAAGTGCACAAAATTTAAACAGGCCTCCATTTTTATATGCTATTCTACAAAAAAAAAATCCTGTTCAACAGGGATTTCAAAATTTCACTGTTTCTCGGTTAACTGGTTACAACTCTTTCAGCTGCTATAGTACCGGACTATAATATAAAAACATTTTTCAACCACAAATTTCTAAAAAGGCATCATCATTCATTCATATGTTTAAGAAAATGAAAAAATCACAGAAAAATTACCTCAGCATTTACATTAGTATACTATGACCAGGGATATGACAAACATATGTCATCAACTTAACTGTTAGTGTAGGTAAAGGAGCAAGTTGTAGGGTTCTATTTCATATTAGATCAACTTGCCTGACCACTAAGTTCATCCTTTCAAAAACAAATAACGCACTTTTCTGATAGGAACACCATGGCAGACTACCTGAAAACAAATCTCAATGGAGGTGTAGAATGTATTATAATGATCCCTTGTTTTATTATAGAAATTGTATTTGCCTCAAGGCCAGATTGCAATGATTATTGAATGTTTAGAAATCATTATGCTTGCATGAAGCAACAGCTTTCCATAGGAGAAATGGTCCATCATTCATTCACAGTTAATGCACATTATTACCTCAGACATTATGATGCACAGTTATTTTTATCACCAGTTTGAAAACAAACTTCTCCCATTAAGACACTTAACACGGATGAGTGATTTCAATCACAAAAGTGCCTTGATTATTTAGCACTGGCTTTGTGTAATGTTATACACACAAATAGCCTTGGGATACTTGACTGTGGCGTGCATGGAATGACAGATAAACAATCATTGTTTTGAGTGGAAACATGATACACTGAACAAGAAGTCGGGTTGGTAATTGTCATACCTGAGTTTTCAGGATTAACTCGGGTGTTGGATGCGGATAGGCTTAAAGAGAAACTTTTTAGCATGTGTGACATCCAGACATCTAGAAAAAGATAGTCGCATGCTGACGATTTGATCAGGGACCTGCTACTCTATCTAGAAAAATAGCAGGTCCCTGATTTGATAGTCTGATATGGTAGATATATACATATATAAGAATATCACACAAGTGTGGATTTCCAAGATTACCTCAGTTTTATAGTATTGAAAATGACATATGTGTGTATTCGTTTGTTGCTTTGATATTTATTTAAGGACCTTGATCTGGCAACACACCAAGTTTAAGAACCCAGGTCACGTTTAAGGACCTGAACACACGTCCTTAAACTTTTTTGATATAAACAAGAATATCTTTCATTTAAGATGGCGCTTGATAGGTTTTACAGATGTCCTCAATGAACCGCTTGAGTCTACCATCTAATTTCACACTATCTTCAGAGTGCTAATATTTTCACACTGATTTATTTAATAAATGGATTGCACCACAAATTCTTAACTCATGCAGTTATTGTGATTCACCACGAGTCCTTAGTTGTTTAGTAAACCTGGAAATTATGTAGCACACAATCCTTGGACTATTGGATGAACAGTTATTTCAGATCTTATCCAGGGTCCTTAATTGCTTAGCAAAACCTAAAATTTTGTTTCATGTCCTTAAAATGATAGCATAAATATGGGCCACAGAGCAGTATGTCAAGTGGGGGGCAAACACATTTTAAACGACAGATCTAAAAGACGAAAATACAAAATCAGTGAATTGGTAATTGATTAATCCTTTTGGTTCCTTTCAAACTTACCACCCGCTCCCTCACCGCCCCTCCCACATCAGAAAAAATTAAGATTATAGTTTCGACGTGATACTGCTACATTGTTTAATTGGTTATGAAACAATTACATGTGATTTCTTCCCTAAATTTGTATCATTGAAAATGATATGAAAATTTCTTTTGAGGATTTTGATTGAGTAGGCTATAAGATATATGATATGGTAAATATAAAACATTGCCTTTTCAGAATCAGGTGCTTTCTAAAAAAATGCCTTTGAAGATAACAAAAATTAATACTTTTGGCGTATAGGAAGATATTTGACATTGGGTGGCCAGATTGTATTTTTGTCCCAACAAACCAAAAATGTAGGAATCTCTTATCACGGTCCAAACTAAAAGTATCATTGTAGCGGAGCCTAAACTGCTAAAGAGAGGATTCGTAAATGTTGGTAAAATTTGGCAACATTTGACTTACGTGTGCCTTCACTGGCATATGCCTAAGAGTGAAAAACAAAACAAATACACAGAAATATGACATAGGTTGACTGCTTTATCTAGAATGGCATTAACATATGTTTATTATTTAAACTAGCTATGTGTTATGTACTTTTTGCACAAAAAGAGTAATATCACCTTTCCAGTTGATTGTTCATTGTCATCTTCTTGTGTGTCACATCTTTTGCTTATCGCCAATTAATATCAAAGTTCAACTTTCAAGTGCCTTTCCCAGGCTGATTCTGATAAATAAAATTTATATGTAAACAAGGACACATCACCAATCGTTTTTATTATGTGTATTTTTGTGTTATTTCTATTTACACCGAACATTCACGTCTCTTGTTTATTGGTAGCAAAGGCTAATGACACTGCCACAAAGGTGAGCGATCAGAAACTGCATTAAGGTAGAAGTCGGTGAAATTTTTAGTCAACGTTTTGAAAGTGGATTCACCAAAAAATAAACTGAATGAATTTGCTGGTCATAAGTAGTAGAGAACAATGACACAATTTGCTGGCTATAACAATGAAGGCTTTAGGAAACATTTTCAAAAATTAGGAAAACGAGAATTCCATTATTTAACTGAGAAAAATGATAGTTATTTTAGAAATATAATGAAATTGGAAATTTGTCCTTAATAAACACAAATTTATCATTTATCTTGAATAAAGTGAAGAAGTACCTATGAAATTTTTCATAAATTGAAACAAAAGCAAAATTGACTCTAAAACAAACTCGTTTTTTTCACTGTTCACATTTTATTCTTTAAAAATATTCACATTTTTACATTAGTAAAATGTCATTTAGAAAAAATGTCTTGGAGATATCTCAAACTTCAATTTTAACATAGATAATTCCGAAACTTAAAATCAAGTGAATTATTTACCTAACCAAATTTCAAAAAGTGCGCCTTGTTAATTAAATTTACATTTTGCAATGTAAAAAAATCTTCTTATGTAAAATATTGTATGTTTCTTCTATAAAACATAATTTAAACAGTACAATAACGTCATTCCGCACGTTTCATTATTATAACTGGCTTAATTTCTATTTTTGGACATAATGGGGAACTTTGTTGTTTTTTCTTATGATAAACTTCAAATGATATTTTAGGAGCTATTTTCATCCGTCCATCTTGTAAATTGTTATTATTTATCTCCTCAGTGTCTGACAGCTAGATCCCAAAGCTATTGGTTGATAACTCATTTTCTTCTCTTTTAGGCAAAAGGATGTACCGGTACATCCCGTCTGTTGTCAAATATGCTTTGTCATATTTCGATTTAAAATGCATGTATCAATTTATCTCATGTAAAGGGATGTACCAGTACATCCCGTCTGCAGCAGATTGCTTTGTAAATTCAGATGGTTTCAAGTGAAATATTTCGATTTGAAGGGATGTACCGGTACATCCCGTCTGACAGTCTGACGTTTTCAAGTAAAATAATTCGATTGTAAAGGGATGTACCAGTACATCCCGTCTGCAGCAGATTGGTTTGTGAATTTAGATGGTTTCAAGTGAAATATTTCGATTTGAAGGGATGTACCGGTACATCCCGTCTGACGAGCAGATATTCTTTATTAATTTAAATGTTTTTAAGTGAAATTTTTCGATATTCAATGGATGCATCAATACATCCCATGTGAAGGGCTGTACCGGTACACCCCGTCTGGTGAGCAGCTATGATTGCTTTGTGAATTTAGATGGTTTCAAGTGAAATATTTCGATTTGAAGGGATGTACGATTTGGTACATCCCCGTCTGACGAGCAGATATTCTTTATTAATTTAAATGTTTTTAAGTGAAATTTTTCGATATTCAATGGATGCATCAATACATCCCATGTGAAGGGCTGTACCGGTACACCCCGTCTGGTGAGCAGCTATGAATTATCAATTTGGATGTGTTTCAAGTGAGATAATTCGATTTGCAATGGATGTATCAATACATCCCATGTGAAGGGCTGTACCGGTACATCCCGTCTCGTGAGCAGCTATGATTTTGGATGTGTTTCAAGTGAGATAATTCGATTTGCAATGGATGTATCGATACATCCCATGTGAAGGGCTGTACCGGTGCATCCCGTCTGGTGAGCAGATAAACATGATCAATTTAGATGTTTTCAAGTAAAATATTTCGATTTACAATAGTTGTATCGATACATCCCATGTGAAGGGCTGTACCAGTACACCCCGTCTGGTGGCATTATGACACAAATAGACTTGACATGTGAAAATTTCATCTTTTGTTTAAAAAATTGTTTGTCTTATGATAATGTATGGAGAATGTTTTATAAATTTTACGAACCTTCTCCAGATTTCTGACAAAACCCCCACAGTGCCTTATAAAGCTTGAATCAAAGCATGCAAAATACAAATTAGAATCATTCCAGCCGCTTAAATCTTAAACGTCACATTATACAAGATTGTAACTAAACAGGTAGCCGGAACGAACAGCCGGAACAGACTGATCTGCTGACATGTGAGAAAGTTATCAACATAAAACATTCATTTAAACTAAATGTAGAATGTTTTACCTTTTTTAGGGCTCTAAATTTATTTTCACTTGTTGTCCTAGTTGATGACAAAAATGGTATCGGTATAGTTAATTCCCAAAGCAGGGGCGGCGCCACTGGGTTTGGAGGGGACTATGGGAGGAACATATTCCTAAATGTTTACGTTTTATAAGAAAATAATAATACAAGAAAGTAAATTTCCCCCTAAATCATACAATAAATGCTAATGAATCTTGATTTGCTTTTCTACATTTTTGTGTAAATTATGTAGATTTGCCCACCAATAATACCACAATTAAAAAAATGGTGGGCCAAATAAAAAGACTGATGGGTCATTTGATATGTGAAAAAGGTCAGCTTTATCCAGTTTTTCCAGATTGATGAGGATCATCACGTGTGTTTCCTGCAACGTTCGACCAGTAGCAAAAGGCCTATTGAACTAATCATATTTTGTCCTGCGATTTTGTGGCCTAAAAACCATGAAATATGTCAAAAAAGTAGTAAAACTGAATCTAGGAAGGGCGTTTATAATATACCACTTGAAGAAAGTTTAAGGAAAAATCATTTAAATAGTGAAAAAATAATTAAGCTTTCTTTAAAATACATACAACTTTGAGGAATCTGAGGCTGTGACGTCACAACTAGTCTGATTTCAGTCGTTTCTACATAAATGATACCAAACTTTAAACTCAAATATCTCCTTAAAGGAATACGATTTTTGAATGCTTTCTTTACCATTTTGTTACTTGTGAAGTCCTCTTTCAAATCAGATGGACTTTAAACCACGCTAGGGCCGAGAGATTTCATTTAGTATGTGTGCCTTGGAGCATACCACTGAAACAACAAAAGTTCATTGACATTAAAATCCATTCCCTGTCAGAACATTGGTATGAATATATGAATATTAAAATATGAAAATTGTAATATGATAATAATGCTCACTCCCACTATAGGAACAAAACTGTCGCTTGGAAAACGTGTTCTCTCATCTGAGAGCTCCTCATAATGTCTAACCATTCTTCATAATCTTAAATCAAGTATTGTCAGGCAGCTAGAATTTAGTTTGATATTTTGTTTACATTTCGCTTAACGACTCTAGCATTTTACATTTTATTTATTTATTTGTTTAACACAGCATTTAAATAATAATTAGGAAATACATTTTGAAAACATACAAAGAGATGTGAAAGGAAGTGCTCTACCCTCATGGGTTATCGAGTGAGGCACTGTACCTTAACATCGAGATACTAGGGTTTTATTTACATTAATTACATTCAATCCACAATATCTGTTCAATTGAAAAT